>CM042168.1:76721397-76726397 GCA_023376005.1 Doryteuthis pealeii
CAAAACTAACTTAATCAGCAAATTTAAGTAAAAGGACTGTGTAATTATAACACAGAAACTCATTGTTGCTTGGTTGGTTGGTTGGTTGGTTGGATTTTTACGGCATGTCAACCCTTGTTGGGTTATTTTATACCGAAGATGTTTTGTTTTATTCTTTTTTAAGGGAAAAAAAAAAACCTTTTTTAAAACTCATTTTTAACTATGTAACCCATAGATTGGACCCTAACTAGTACTACCAATACGGATCAGAGTGGACATAGGAGTAATGGTGATGAAGGGAAATTCCACATTTGCCAGAGCTCCAGAATTGGAACTTTACCATCAGATAGAGTTTAACGTCATACCCAAGACATTAAGACCCTCAGCCACCGCCTTTAGCACATATATGATAAAAAGTGTTGGGGTTTGCCTTAAGGGCAACAGAGTTGGGACAAACATACGGGTGCAAGGGGTTGACATGACCAGCCGATTGATTGGAGGGGGTGCTTTCCAAATGCCCCTCTAGCCTAAGTAAGGGCCAAAGTGGAGTGTTGCATGTCATGGACTGCCCAGTAGGGTTGGTCGATTTCTAACTTAAAAAAATATCAAATTGTCCATCTATGCGAAAGTTGTGTGTTAGTATACTGGATACTGATACCAAAAATTAGATCTTTTACTTGTACCATTGTTTAAGGAAATAGCATCAAAGATCGTCAGCTAAAATTCACAAAATAATCCTGGTCTTTCAACATTTGGTTAGAAAATTTACCGTTTTCAATATTTAAATCAGAAAATATTATTTTATTTTATTAAAATGAAACGAATTAAATATTATAAATAGGATTCAAATTGAAAATGTGTCCCCCATCACCACAGATACCTCTGATATGCTGCTTTTTACCTCATTAATTAAGTTGTAACAGTGATAACATTCAAAAGATAGAGAAATCAGATAATTTATGTTATGAACGAAACAAAAGAAAAAAGCTCAAAATGGGGGATCATTTTTAGAATATCCCCTGAAAAACCTATCGGGAAGATTCGATCCACTTTCACTTAGGATTATTATTTGACATATACTATCAAATTCCTCCATGTAAGAGCCCTTGGGAGCAAGGAAGGCCTTGTTTTATGACACAAAACTTTGTATATGTCAGTCTTGCTTCAAACCCATACCCTGATGGGAAAAACACAATAATAACCCGGCCTTCGGGGCGGGGTTCCGGTGTGCTTCAGCCACTGGGCTATTAATATTATATTAACAGCGTTGATCCCAGGGGCTATCTTCACAGGCAACACATGTCCCTTTGATTTAAAGGAGCAGGGTTGAGTTTATTGGCAATTGCCTGAGGCGTCCCCCTGGATCAACGCATTTTTGCACCTACCACCCATGAGTCTCGGCTCGTGAGTGGGCCCACATAAAAAAGTCCTTGTGTCACGCCCTCATAAGTGGGATGAGAGAGGCAAATACCCATTGATTAGAAAGCTTCTGTAGTTAACTTTACTTCCCTTTCTGCACTTTGAGAATGTGAAGGCGAATCTGGCAGCTCCAGCTTTGTGCTATTTATTGAGGACTGCAGAAGTTCACTTTATGAAAATCCTCCCGTTAATGCAAGTTCGCAATCTCCACTTTGCAAAAGGTTAATAAAATGGAACTTATCAGTAGTTCCAAAATTGATTGTGGTTATTTATTTTTTCTCAATCTTTTCTTGGCTGGTTCTCAACTCTTGAAAGAATATAGAAGTTAATTTATTGAGTCAACATAACAATGTAATCCTACTTGCTTTAATTTTTATGATGAAATTATAACTGTTACGTTTTTATGGGCCATCCTTTAGGCTTCAACCAAGAGCGCTTGTCCAGCGGAAATCCTTGGTAAAGAATCCTTTGGTTGTTCCTTGGTGCTCCTCAGTATTGCAAGTCCTTCGCCAATGATTGCAAATGGACACCTCTCCGTATCAGTAATTAAGTAGTCAACCAGCCACTCATTCGGGCTGTTGATTGGCTGAGGTTTAAACCACGTGCCTTCGCTTAGTCTATAAATTTAAGTGGTATATTGTAGCACACCTTACACACAGAATAATCCAACAAGAACAGAACTTTAAAATGATTCAATAAATCGACATAATCAATTTAATCAGTTTTATATGAATAAATGTTTACTTACTGATATATCCGGGTTAAGGGATATATTGTGAAGTTGGTATTTGGTATATTATCGCAGTAGTAATTGGTACGTCGAATAGCCATCCGTCTTCCGAGCAGTCGTGGTGTCGTCTAGCGAGTAAGTTTAGCTGTACCCACACAGTATCGACTATTTATACATGACACTGTCCAATCAGATTATAGTGAGGGGGTACCAAGGTATTTACATATTCATTATATCACTTACCTAATAGCCAAAATATTTTATAGCTTCTTCCCTCACTTCCGGTTTATGAAACTTCACCATTGAGTATAAGATATTTTCAGGCAGAAGAGGAAAAGCATTTTGCTGAATATTCTTCAATATAATTTGCTGGATTTCAAGTGTCTGATGTTTGATCCTTTTTAAAATATACAATTGAAAATATACAGTTGCTACGTATGAAACTTGTTAACCCTTTTGATTTCAAACCAACTAACTGCATATACTTAAATGATGAACTTGATAAGGCTATGAAGTTTGTCAGACATTCCTTGTGGGTAAGTCCATAAACATATTAGCCTAATATAATAGCCAAAGTCAACCACCTTGCCTGATTTATAGGCCCAATTTTCGGACCATATGACATTTAGGCACCCCTTTTGCGATCTCGATTCGTGGGGACATTTTTTCCATTTACACCGTCAAAATCCGGTTAATTGTTAACAAACGATTTTAGAGTTTTTTTTAAATTATAAAACTAACCCCTAACCCTAACCCTAACCCTAATCCTAACTCCTAACTCCTAACCCTAGCCCATAATCCTAACCCCTAACAAACAACCGGACTTTGACGGTGTAAATGGAAAAAAAATGTTCCTATGAATCGAGATCGAAAAAGGTCATATGGTCCGAAATATTTAACTCTAATTTTCTGTATAAATATGAAATCTAATCCTAATCCCTAACAAACAATTGGATTTTGACAGTGCAAATGAGAAAAGTGTCATTGTGAGTCGAGATCGCAGAAGGGGTGCCTAAAGGTCATATGGTCTCAATTTTCCAATCAGCAAATCTAGAGTCCGCCTTTCCTCTAGAAATCCCTATAGTATATTCTAAGTGGAACAGCACCCCACAAAGAAGCAACTATATGGCCACCTGTCCCCCATCTCACAAACCATCCGGGTGAGACGAACTAGGCATGCAGGACACTGCTGGAGAAACAAGGACGAGCTCATAAGCGACGTTCTCCTGTGGAAGCCAACACATGGACATGCTAACGTAGGACGCCCACTAAGGACCTACATTGACCAACTATTCAAGGATGCTGGATGCTGCGCAGAAGACCTCCCAGGGGCAATGAGTGATAGGGAAGGTTGGCGAGAGATTGTCATGGATATCCGTGCTGCTTGCGCGATATGATGCTGATGATGATATTCTAAGAGAAGTGTCTGGTCACAACTCTGGTCATTTATTTCATCAATAGTAAAACGAAGTTGTTGCATACTGAGGTCATCACCGTACCCAATCGATATAATGTTGTATACCCTTTCTTACTTCTTACTCTGGTCGTATTTTCTTCTGGCCGGCTTTGGTTCTATCTTCTAACATCTTGGTCTGGTCTCTTCTAAAGGTCTGGACTTTCTTCTATGGGGATTCCGGGTCTGGTTTCTGTTGGGATTTCTCGTTATCAGAAGCCCTGTGTCATTGTTAGTTTTTAGGTAATAAACACAAGACTTCGATTTACGTTGATGTTACTTTATTTGTAAATCCCCAACCAGACATTCTGCGCAGTGAGGCTTACATGTTACTAGCTCGGTTTCTAACTCCTAACTGACTTAAACTTACTATATCCTTAAACCGGAAGACAGGGTCTTCCATGCCTTCCGGTTCTCACGATCCATTCCCGCAAGGCAAGGTGAGAGGGATGTCAAGCGCTGTCACCCACTCTCAAGGCCATGGGCTGCACTAATCGCCATTATGTTTTCTACACTATTGCCATAATTATTAGGTATCTAATAATTATGTAACAAAGTATCCAGAGGATTACCAACTTGTGTAAATGTTATTTGGAGTAAATGATGGTAATCATTTCCACACAATTTACCTAGTGGACCAGTGGAACCATATTACCTTCAGGCACCCCTTTTTGATCTCGATTAAGAAAGGACATGTTTTTCATTTACATCACTGTATGGTATTTTGTGATCTTATAACCAAAAATCAAGCAAATAATGACAATCAAATGGCAGAAATTATGGGATGCCTTTTATATATCTTCATAAACTTTCAGATGTTATCAAACTGAATGATACAGAAATAAATCTTTTCCTTTCTTTAAACAATAATATATGATCGATTTACACAAATTGAACCATATTACCTTTAGGCACCCCTTTTTCATCTCGATTAAGAAAGGACATGTTTTTCATTTACATCGTCAAAATCCGGTTGTTTGTTAGGGGTTAGGATTAGGGTTATGGGTTAGGGTTAAGGGTTAATTTCATCATTTTTTTTTAAATCTAAAAATCGTCTGTTAAAACAACCAGATATTGACGGTGTGAATGAAAAACATATCCTTTCTTAATCGAGATCAAAAAGGGGTGCCTAAAGGTCATATGGTCCGAACAGTGAATGTTTAAGGGCTTTTTGTAGTATCATCAACATACCTGAAAAGTAGGGTAGGTTGAATCTGTAAGCTATCCAATAAGGCGGAAGTTGCAAATTAACATAAAAACTTACCACAAAAAATATTTTTCTTCAAAAATGTTTCTTCATTTGAAGAAATAGATTTTAAAGACTAAAATAACCGTAAATTGGTTATCGTTTCGGTGTTAGCCGAAAATATAAGTCAAATTAAAACCTTGTCTTGAGGAAAAACGAATGTAGAAAAATAT
>CM042168.1:76728897-76737291 GCA_023376005.1 Doryteuthis pealeii
GTTTCCTGTGACTCCATATATATTCTGTTTTCATTCATTCATTCGTTCATTCATTCATTCATTCGTTCATTAATTCATTCTTTTATTCGTTTGATCCCTCATTCATTCATTCATTCTAACGAAATCATCATCATAATCATCATGTCGCGCAAGTAACACGGATATCCATGACAATCTCTCACCAACCTTCCCTATCATTCATTGCCTCTGGGGGGTCTTCTGTGCAGCAACCAGCATCCTCGCATAATTGGTCAATGTAGATTCTTGGTGGGCGGCCTACATTAGCATGCCCATGTGTTGGCTTCCACAGGAGAATGTCGCTTATGAGCTCGTCCTTGTTTCTCCAGCAGTGTCCTGCATGCCTAGTCCGTCTCACCCGGATGGTTTGTGATATGGGGGGCAGGTGGCCATACAGCTGCTTCCTTGTGGGGTGCTGTTTCCACAACTTGTTAAAGACTGCACGCAGCATTCTTGTGCAGCTCCCATCTAGCTTATTCTCAATGTGCTTTGTTAGGGCCCAAGTGGTGCAGCCAACGAGCGGCTGGCTACCGAAATGCCCGGAGAAAAAGGCTAGATGGGAGCTGCACAAGAATACTGCGTGCTCTCTTGAACAAATCTTAGAAGCAGCACGCCACAAGAAAGCAGCTGTACGGCCACTTACCTCCTATCACACAAACCACACAACTTAGATGAACAAGTCAGGCTGTATACTACTGGAGAAGTAAGGATAAGCTCCTGACTGAGCCTCTCCGATTGACCGTCTAGCCCAAGTAAGGGCCAAAATGGAGTGTTGCATGTCATTGACTGCTCAACCACTAGAATTATATCCTTAAACATCATGGGTTAGCACTCACAGCCAACAGAATATATTATCTACCTTACGCTGGTCTCTCACTCGACCCCATCCCCCCTCTATTTTGTTCTCTCTCTCTCTCTCGTTATCCCCCCCCGACCCTCTTTCTGTCTTTCTTTCTTTCTCATTCTTTTTTTTTAGATATGTTATCCATGTATCTTACGCTGTTATATCTTTTATCCCTTCTATCTCTATCTTCCCTCCCCCCTCTCTCTCTCTTTGTTTTGTGGGGGTGGGGGTCTTACCTATCTGTAGAGGTGCAGTTGGCATATTCTACAGCCCCAGCCGAGAGGGATTCGCTAGTTCGTATGATTACAACTGTTTCCCGCGACTCCATATGTATCTATTCTGCTTTCTTTCATTCATTCATTTTTTTATTTTTTCATTCGTTCATTCATTCATTCGTTCATTCGTTCATTCGTTCAATCGTTCATTCGTTCATTCTTTCGTTCTTTCATTCATTTAATCTATCCAGCTATTCGTTCGCGAACGTCTGTTTTTGTCGATCAGGTTTCTGACTTCCTCAAGTAAGATTAAGGATTATACTCATCGTATTGACGTGGCTTACTCGCGATGCTCTCGCGAGGTTCTCGCGTGATCCACCTTGACGGTCTCCACCTCCCCGTACCCCCCCCCCTTTGCGTTCCCTTTTCCCCCCATTCGTCTTTGTTCTTCAACTGCTTTTCTGATTTCGACAAAGTAAGATCAGCGGAACGTTTGTTTGCCAATCCCGCACTTCCCCGGCATCTTTCCTACATTCGATTACATTGCCAGAGACAAGTGGTTATTTAATCTCTCACAGGTCGTCATTCTACGGTCGATAGTATGCAACGTACATTGTGCTGATTTATGTTGCGAATGTTGAACAGACAGGAGTTAGAAACAGAAAACACATGAACACAACATGGAATTTCAAATAACTTGTATTAATACATTTGCACAAACAAGGAATTACATTTGAAATACTTGCGGATTGCAAACGATAGTATTGTCTGCGGGAAATGTTAGTTATATAAATATAACGAATACAATTCCACTTAACTGAGTCCTAGTAAAGTTGGTAAGTTATCCCACCTACGATGGCCCTTTCACTATCTTTGCCACTCACTGCTGATTATGGGGAGCGTAGTAATACACGTCCGACTTCTAGAACTGCCGGTTGTAAAGAGAAGAATTCTTATCTTCAATTTTGCCGCTAAAATTTGCCGGCCTGTGATTGGTTGGTTTGAAAAGAGACACTTCGACTAAGGGAGACAACCGACCTAACTTAGATATATTTTTTACAATATTGCTTGGTTTGCCTTGGTTGAAAAAGTAAGTAAAGATTGCAGAGTAGCCTACTGTCGGTATCAGCCGGACAGCGATGGAGTCTATCCCATTTTCGCTTGCGCTAGACTATGGAGTTCGTTTTTGCTGATGTGGAGCGCCACACCGACTGTCAGCTCCCCACTTTATCGCATACATCAGATTACCACCTACTATGCTTCTCATGCGCTGGGGTAGCGAGAACCGGCATCGAACCAGGAACCTAGCGATTCCTAGGTGGGTGCTCTACCTACTGAGCTAAACATTTTTGTTTATTTAACGGCATATGAACCGCTTATGGGATATTTATTGCAGAAATTTGGTTTATTTGCAAATGTTTTGTTATAATCATAACTGTATATTTCCACTTTTCATTTTAAAATGTTTAATCATACTATTTGTCAATAATAATAATAATAATAATAATAATAATCGGCTAGAATACCCAGAAGAGTCTAGGAGACCTGATGAGACTTGTTGTCACTCAGCCTCTAGTGAACAACCGGTTACGGCAGGTCTGAAAAACTCGATAATGTTAATAATAATGATAATGATAATACTTGCCAGAGAATCGAAAAAGCTGTGGAATATGAGGGTGAAAGTGATACCAATTGTAGTTGGTGCACTTGGAACGGTCCCAAAAAGCTTGGAAAAAAAACTGGAGGATTTGGAAACCAGAGGAAGAATTGAGACCATCCAGACTACTGCACTGCTGCAATCGCCTAGAATACTCAGAAGAGTCCTGGAGACTTGTTGTCACTCAGCCTCCAGTGGAATACTCTATGATAATAATAAAAAATAATGGATAAAAACCTGGACCTTACCAGAGAATTGTAAAAGCTGTGGATACCAATTATAGTTGGTGCACTTGGAACGGTCCCAATAAACTTGGAAAAAAAAAGACTGGAGGATCTGGAAATCAGAGGAAGAATTGAAACCATCCAGACAACAGCATTGATAATTGCCTAGAATACTGAGAAGTGTCCTGGGGACCCAACGATATTTGTCACTCAGACTCCAGTGAAAGACTATCAGCTAACGCTGGTGTGAAAAACTCATAAAGAATGAAATAACAATTTGTTTTGATGCTGTTCAAAATGGCGGCAAACCAGAGCGAGAAGCATGTTTTAATTAAACAAATATTTACCAAAGGGCTAAACATGGATTTGCCATTACGTTCCTGAGTGGAGAAGACAGCCCATCAAGTGGAAACACACTGACATTCCGGTAAAGAAAACTAATGGACGGAATACAATTACCAAATCAGGACACTATAAAAACTCTTGGAGAATAAGAAAGTTACAAATACTTATGAATTTTAGAAAGCAGACACTATAAAGCCAACATAGATGAGAGGAATAGTAGGAAAAAAAAGAATAACTCGGGGAAACAAAAAAAACTCCGTGAAACCAAGCTCAGCAGCAGAAATCTCATAAAAGGAATAAATACTTGAGCCGTCCCCATTATAGATAGATATTTACCAACCCGTCCTCACGAGCAGGATGCGACACAAGGTCAATTTCTTAAGCGGAATTTAACAGGTTTAAATTCAGTTTTCCTGCTCCTAGACTGGTTACCTAGCCATGGTTAAAGAGTCCAGTCTGCCCTGCTATTTACCCATAGCTGGAGGGAGAATTGGATTGATACCTTTCCCAAGGGTATTAGCGCTATGTGAAATGCCAACAGCTTCGTCCAGGAATTGAACACGCGTTGACGAGTCAATTTCCTACGACTCTAACCATTAGACCACGCGCCGTGGTCATCCCCATTATAAGATACTCTGGACCATTCCAGTGAATTTCGGGTTATGAATCAGTTTTGGGTACAGCGGTTAGTAAAGAGGGTCATGCTGACAAATTTCTGGGATATGAAAGGACATATCACTATTGATTACCGAGAAAAAGATGCAATTTTAAACAGTGCTTCTTATTGCCAACTCGTCAGGTAATATTCAACTTATTCATTGAATGACACTCGCATTAAAAGTAATTGGCTTTCAGGCCCACACTTGAAAAAAGGAGAAAAAAAAACTCTCTCTAATAATGAAAGAAAGCAAAAAGCTAGACAAATACTTGGATCTTGTCCGAGAGCAGAAAAAAAAACTGTGGAACGTTAGGGTGACAGTGATACCAATAGTGTTTGGTGTACTTGGAGCAGCCCAAACGGATTGGAAAAGAGATTGAAATAATTGGAAATAAGAGGAAGATACGAGACCATAGAAGCATTGTTAAGATCAGCTAGAATACCCAGAAGAGTCACAGAGACATGATGAGACGGGACATGATTCTCCCGTTATGAAATAGTTTTGGGTACAGCGGTCAGTAAAGAGGGTCATGCTGACAAATTTCTAGGGTATGAAAGGACCTATCGCTATTGATTTCCGAGGAAAAAGATGTTATTGTAAACAGTGTTTCTTATTGCCAACTCGTTAGGTAACATTCAACTTATTTATTGAATGACTCTTGTATCCCAAGTAGTTGGCTTTCAGGACAACACTTGAAAAAAGGAGAGAAAAATCTCTCAGCCAACTCCGACTAGAATTATATTCCTGGGTGAGGTCCGAACATTTTGTCTCCCTATATTTGTTCTTTGTTATTTGCATATCGTATTGATATTTACTTTGGTCGAAAGCCAAATCAGTGGAATTAAAAGGGTACTAGCTGGACCTGTTGATATACAACAGTATGATAATTTAATTATTACAACGTTTGATATGTTTACTTAAGAGCTGAATAGTTCAATATGTAAAAAGGGTAATAATCTTGATTTAACTTTCTCTCACTCTTTCTTTCTTTCTTTCTTTCTTTCTTCTTTCTTTCCTACTTTCAGATGACAAAAGTTAAAAAAGCAAAATGTAGATCAAATTAGTCTGATTTTATAATGTATATAAATAGCGGACCTGTGGATATACCACAGTATGGTAATTTGATTATTACAACGTTTGATATGTTTACTTAAGAGCTATTGCTAAATAGTTCAATATGTAAAAAGGGTAATTATCTTGATTTAACTCTCTCTCTCTCTGTCTCTTTCTCTCTCTTGTCTCTGTCTCTCTCTCTCTCACATACACACAAACTCTCTCTCTCTCTCTCTCTCTCTCTCTCTCTCTCTCTCTTTCTCTCTCTCTTTTCTTTCTTTCTTTTCATCTTTTCATTATGTTTGATTGAAATAGATTAGCGTTATTAGTGGATAGGCTCCCTCACTTTCTGGCTGATAACGACAATAGACCACTCCGTCTACTTTAGAGATATTCAATTATACATGGTGTTGTTACGATTCTGTCCGCCATTTTAGACATTTAGGTCTCTTATTGGTAAATCCAATGGTAGAAAAGAGTTAAGTCTCTGTAGTAGAAAGTCCAGTTGTAATCCTTGAAATCCAAGGTAGAACAAGAGTGTCCAGTCGTAGTCTGTCTGGTATTAAGTCCAGTTAGCAACTGACTTCAGAAAAATTACCAACGGCCTTAAATGCATTCAATGTCGTTTTTTGATTGGTCAATGTCTGCTCCTGATGTTGGTAAAGTTCATACATATAAGTGATGACTTTTCGTACAGATTAAACCCAGAGATGAGTCCAACAGGTTTGAAGAACAACAAATAAATTTTCAAGATAATCTTAAATTAACTTTTTCAACTTTAGTCTGCAGTAAATGCGTGAATATGCTGGCAGTATTGTCAGACCAAGTTATCTTTAAGCACCCCAGGGGCGATCTGGATTCATAAGGACATGTTTCGCTTTGCACCGCCAACATCCGGTTGTTTGTTAGGGTTAGGATTAGGGGTTAGGGTTAGCAGTTAGTTTTATAATTTAAAAAATGCGTCTAAAAATCGTCTGGTAAACAACCGGATGTTAACGATCCAAAGAGAAACATGTCCTTCTGATTCCAGGTCGCCCCTTGGGTGCTTAAAGATAACTTGGTCCGTATTGTCACACTTTTAAAAATAGAGCCCAAAGGCTCGAACTCAACCTTTTCTGTCTTTTCTCTGAGAGTCCCTTGTCTTGGGCATGGCGTTAAACTGCATCCAATGCTGAAGTTCCAGTTTTGGATCTCAGTGTGTAACACCCCTGGTAATCGCTATTACTCCCAAGTTCACTCTGAGTCGGAGTGGTAGTACTTGTTAGGGTCCCCTCTATAGGTTCAATAGAAAAAATTAGTTTAAAAAAGATATGTTACAAAAATTGAATCCCCATCAAGCACTTTTAAAAATAGAGCCCAAAGGCATGAACTCAAACTTTTCTGTCTTTTCTCTGAGAGTCCCTTGTCCTGGGTATGACGTTAAACTGCATACATTAACTTTCACTCACTCTTTTTTAGCGTATTATAAACACCACCGAAAGGGTGGTAACGCGTACTGTAAATAATAAAAAAAAACCTCCGTTGAAATTTGAACTTTCATTCCTATACAACGATAAGCCTGCCTATCCGGGACAGCTGCTTTACTAATTAGGTTACGGGGATTAAATCTAACCATATGGTTTCCATTATTTATTCACAACTCGTTGTTCATCACCTCTTTTGTTTTTCTTTTTTTGGTGTTTTGTTATGTAATTCGATGATGTCTGTGTTGCAGGGTGCGAGTACAGTAGCGGATGTGTGACCCACCCCAGACGTCAGAGAGAAATGTCACACACCTGCGCGGAAAATCGATAGGACAAGATTGCGGAGTGAGAACTGGAGTGAGAGGCATACGGGCATTATTCCAAGGTGACTGATTGATACAGATAACGTAATAGAAAAAAAGGGACTATCAGTTGGTTGGTTGTTTTTTTAAGGCATGTCAACACTTGTTGTGTTATTTTATGCCGAAAACGTTTTGTTCTATTCATGCTTGATGGGGATTCAATTTTTGTAACATACCTTTTTTAAACTATTTTTTTCCATTGAACCTATAGATGGGACCCTAACAAATACTACCACTCCGAGTCAGAATGGACTTGGGAGTAATAGCGATTGTTGCATAACCTATGCGGTTGCATAAGATTATTGTCAATCCCCTGCATTTCTGAAGGGATGGCCCTTTTCATGTCACGGGCGGTACTTTCCATGGAATATTACAGAAAGCCCGCAAAATACGTGAAGTCACGTGGGACCTGGTTTGGTCTTAGTTCCAGCTTGGACGTCAGCCTTAGCTGCCTTAGCTGGGTCTCACTTGCACACGCGCGTTGTGTTTAGTTAGAGGAAGATGTTTAGTTAAATAAATAAAAGTTTAAACAAATAATATGGTTTTGTGGTTGATGAATGTCTTGGCAACAAGACTGACCTAGAAGAAGAAATGTATCAAGGACGACCAACCAGCAAGAACAGAGAAATAGAAGTCATAGAGAAAGAATAGAAACGAAAAGAGATCACCAATGGCTAAAGAAGTAAGTTATGCATCTCTCTATCTACCTGTGTCTACCTCTCCCCCTCTCTCCAGTAAAAGAACACTTATGTATGTACCCAACATGGGTATATGTGTATGAGTATGTAACACGATTACAAGGGGTGTTACACACTGAGATCCAAAACTGGAACTTCAGCATTGGATGCAGTTTAACGTCATACCCAGGACAAGGGACTCTCAGAGAAAAGACAGAACAGTTTGAGTTCGAGCCTTTTGGCTCTATTTTTAAAACTGTGACAATACGGACCAAATTACCTTTAAGCTCCCCAGGGGCGACCTGGATTCACAGGGACGTGTTTTGCTTTGCACCGTTAACATCCGGTTGTTTACCAGACGATTTTTAGACGCATTTTGTAAATTATAAAACTAATTGCTAACCCTAACCCCTAATCCCTAACCCTAACCCCTAACCCTAACAAACAACCGGATGTTGACGGTGCAAAGCGAAACATGTCCTTATGAATCATGATCACCCCTGGGGTGCTTAAAGGTAACTTGGTCTGACAATACTGCCAGCATATTCACGCATTTACTGCAGACTAAAGTTGAAAAAGTTAATTTAAGGTTATCTTGAAAATTTATTTGTTGTTCTTCAAACCTGTTGGACTCATCTCTGGGTTTAAATCTGTACGAAAAGTCATCACTTTATTTATGAACTTTACCAACATCAGGAGCAGGCATTGACCAATCAAAACGACATTGAATGCATTTAAGGCCGTTGGTAATTTTTCTGAAGTCAGTTGCTAACTGGACTTTAATACCAAACAGACTACGACTGGACACTCTTGTTACAACTGGACTTTTCATTACAGAGACTAAAACCCTTTCACTACCATTGGATTAATTCTCTCT
>CM042168.1:76737391-76742391 GCA_023376005.1 Doryteuthis pealeii
GGATAAAAACATGATAAACATACACGTGTTATGGGCCAAATTCTCAGGAATCCATTTATCGAATTTTATCTTTATTAATAATGGAAGATTTGCTGTTGTAACTGAAACTGCATCAGCTTACACAAGATACTCATGATTGAATAAGTTTATCAATGAGTATTATTTATAGTCAAATCATTAATTAATACGGCGGACCTGAACTTTCTAAATTTTTGTTTTTAATTTTTTCTTTTTTTTTTTTCAACGGATTATTATCGATTGCACACCAATCTATCCGATTGTAAAAAAAAAAAAATTTTTTTTAAGTTATTATTTTTCGAGTTTTCAGGGGTGCTCAGTTCCCTGTATAAGTTTATTGTAAACCAATCCCCCATATCGGAACTGCTGAAAAAAAATTTTTCTTTGTAATTTTTCTTTTTCTTCAATGGATTATTATCTTTAAACACCAATCTATCAGATTGTAAAAAAAAATTCTAAAAAGTTCTTTATTTTTCGAGTTTTCAGTGGTGCTCATTTCCCCGTACCCTCATGGGGATCAGTTTATGATAAACTTATACGGGGAACTGAGCACCCCTGAAAAACTCGAAAAATAAATAACTTTTTTGATATTTTTTTCACACTCTGATAGATTGGTGTGCAATCGATAATAATCCATTGAAAGAAGAAAAAAAAATTAAAAACAAAATTTTAGATGGGGGGGGGGGTCTGAAAGTTCAGGTCCGCCATTAATACATAAAATAAATTTATTTATTAATGTCTATGAAAATCTGGATTAGATTTACCTCAAAACAGCTCATATTATTAGTGTGTTTAAAATCCTGCAGTGTGTCTTATGTATCACTAAGAAATAAATGTTCACATAATATATGGTGTCGCCAATTTACATACTGTTTTTAACAAAACAGGGTTTAATAAATAATTACTAGGTGTTATTGATCTCTAATATTATTGTTTTATTCTTCAATGTATTAAAATCGATCCTATGAATGATCTTATATAGAAACCAATTAAGATATAATTAAAATAAATGTAATATTTTTATATTTTTGTTAATTTCATTAGTTTTTCTAAATTGATATATTTTACTACATTAAAACTTTATATTTTTGTTAATTTCATTAGTTTTTCTAAATTGATATATTTTACTACATTAAAACTTTATATTTTTGTTAATTTCATTAGTTTTTCTAAATTGATATATTTTACTACATTAAAACTTTATATTTTTGTTAATTTCATTAGTCTTTCTAAATTGATATATTTTACTACATTAAAACTTAAATAATAAGGTGCCTATTTTTGCTAGTCTATATAATAATACTGGTGTTCTTATAAGATATAACAGATCATCTTGCTACACCCTCTGGTTAAAAATGAGACCATCCAAATGAGTGTTGTCACCTCAGCTAAATAATGGACCATTCTGTTTTTATTATAAAGAAAGGTAAGAAAAAGGACAGGCTATGCACAAAAAATATGATAAGAAAGATAGAGAGAGGGTGTGACAGCGCGGAAAAGATAACACTAATTTGTTTCAATCGAACTTAATTAAAAGAAGGAAAGAAAGAAAAACGAGTGAGAAAGAGTTGATTATCGATTATTATATTTTTTACAGATTGAACTATTTAGCAATAGCTCTTAAGTAAACATCTCAAACGTTGTAATAATTAAATTATCGTACTGTGGTATATCCACAGGTCCTGCTAGTTATTTAATAAGCATAGCTGAGATATGAATTCATTTTCTAGGTTTAGCTTTGTTTGACACAAGGCCAAAATTGTGGAGCACCCAGTGAGAATAGCTGACCTGTTAGAGAGTTCTAGTCTAGGTCAGTATATAGATATGTCCGGGGGGGGGGCGTCCAGTGGCTTCGGCCATGGACCATACAAGTTAACATTGTTAATCCTAGGGGCCATCCCCCCAGTCAATACCTGCCCCCTTGATTTAAAGGGGCAGGGCTGGGTTTATTGCCTGGTGCCTGAGGGGGAATGCCGATGGGATCAATGCATTTTTTGCGCTCGCCACCCATGAGTCTCGACTCGTGTGTGGTCCCACATTAATAGGGCCTTGTGCCTAATTCATACACGTGAGGTATGTGGTAAATATCTAGTCTAGGTCAGTAACTATTACATCATTTGAGGTGCCCTTATCATTTGCTAAGCTTAGATTTGGCACATGGCCAGGTGTACGGAGCACCCAGTGAGAATTATTACTAACAATGGTCAGTAAGTCTAGCTCGGTAACTATTACACCTCATGAGATGCCTAAGGTTACTCTGCTAAATAATAGTTGGTTGGTTGCATTTTACGGCATGTCAACTCTTGTTGGATTATTTTATGCCGATGACGTTTTGTTTTATTCACTCTTGATGAGTATTCAAATTTTTAGAATTTAAACTCAATTTTTTTAAACATTTATTTAAGCTATTTTTTTTTCTATTTAACCCATAAATGGAAACTTAACAGGTACTACCACTCCGGGTCAGAGTGAACTTGGGAGTAATGGCGATGAAGGGCTACTTCTCACTTCCCAGAGCTCCAGGATTTCGAACTTCACCACAAGATGCAGTTTAATGTCATACTCAGGACACGTTTGATAATGGGGCACCCGGTGAGAATTGAACTCTTGAACAAATGTCTACCAGTCTGGCTTGGTAACTATTACATCATAGGAGGCGCCCAAGGTTACGATGCTAATTAATGAATTATACTGATTTATCTCCGTCATAGTCCCAAAAAATAACCTGATACACATTACAAAGTTCTGGGGTGGGGGAAGTCAACTTTAAGATACAATTTCCCAGCCATTATTATTCACTGTGTGTGGGGTGGGGTGGGGTGGGGAGAATTCTGTAAATAAATTTAGTACTAATCTATCATACACAGACATACACACCCCGGGGGGGGTCGGATACAGTTAAGTGTGTCGTAGGAAATGGAACTGACGACCTGGATTCAAATACTAGACGAGGCCGTATGCTATTTAACCTTGGAAAAGGTTATGAATCAAACTTTTTAAAGCTTGGTATGGCAAGGGTTTTTATATATTAAAAGCTTCCCCCCTCTCTCTCTCCTATATATATATATATATATAATATATATGTGTGTGTGTGTGTATTGTTCTTCCAATATAGACTTGTTTTATAAACAGAAATTCGGGTTACGATTGGGTCACTTTGAGTGGCGTATTAGCATATTTATTCCTGGAATTTTTAGAATCCGGTCCCTTCAAATATATTCTACTAACAACTCTGATTTTTTTTCCGCTACATAGATGACACATTTATTTATCCAAAAAACTGCAATTTAACCGATATATTGATAAATTAAATGATGTGGAACCCTCCATTAAGTTCACTTATGAACTTAACAAAACCATACATTACCATTTAGAACCACTTTAATATAATAACAAAATTTTAGAATTTGAAGTCTACCACAAAAATACTAACAAAAACGACTACATTCATTTTTATTCACCACAAACATAAGATAAAGAGTGGAATAATAATAGGCTTTTTTCTTAGAGCCCTTAAGATATGCAACAAAAATATTTAGAAGAGGAATCATATTGAAAAGTCTTTTTCAAATTATAATACCCTTTAAACTGCATACACTGCGCTAAAAAAAGGCTTTTAATACACAAAACAAAAAATAACACTACATTTCCTAATAATGCACACCCTAACAAAATAACGATTTGATATACATCATACTTCCAAATAATCCTATAAAAGATAAAATAAACAGGAACCTAAAGAATATAGGTATTAAGACAGTTACACATTCTACGAAAACAATCAAAAACATTCTACATAATAGAAATAATCACAAACACACACACTCCGAGTTTACACAATAGATTCTCTTGATTGTAACAAAAAATATTTAGGAGAGACTTCTAGATCTCCGACTAAAGGATCTCGGAACATAGGTATCATATTAAACGGGATTTTCTTAACAACGCCCTAGCTAAACATAATATAGACACAAACCATACCTTTGATTTTAAAGGAGAAAAAATATTAACTCACATACACAATAGAACACTACGTAGGATTTTAGAATCTTGTGCTATTCTCACACATCAAACCATTCCCCAAAGAAAAGGCTTTAAAAAAAATATCCCTATACTTAGCGACACTAGTGCTTAAAAATCATAAAATCCCGTTCACATAACCATTTTAGACAAACATTTCCGAACAAATTTATATTAAATTTCACATTATTTCAATAAGTATCCAAAAGTTACTTCCCTTGCACCATTCCTATTTTCCATAAAAATTAATTACTAAACATAATTTAATACAAACATTTCTTTCCTGGGTAAAATCCGTTATAAATCGGCCACGAACGTGATACACAACCTTTTTAGAAAAAGAGATTTTTTTTTGTTTTTTGAATTAGAAGTATTTATTTTTCTTATAAAAACTGTTAACCGAACGAACGTGACACACCGACGAACGTGACACCGCCTTTTGGAAAAAAACAATATTCCCGTTTAAAATAAAAATATTCTCTGTTTCTCTCCGATAGAAAACATCACATATGCTCTGATGAAGATATTTTGATGAAATCAAAATATTGGCAATATTAGCTAGTAATGCAAAGTTGTAAATATAAATTCATTAAACAATATCTGTGTTTTTTTCATATGATTTTATCTATCTATCAATATATATATATATATATATATATATATATATAATATATATATATATATATTTTGGGAGATTATGTGCTTTTAATTAAAGTCATACCTAATTGTTAATTAATTATAATTAAAGGAATTAGGCGTGCATATCGGTTTAAATGTAAAGCGTAAACAAATCGATTTCTGTATGTACATTTCAGCCATTAGGCCTCATCAGCAGAGCTATAGACAGGGCAGTATTTTGTGTGCGATTCGAACCCTACTGACAGGCGGACATTTTAAACCACTACACTAGCTGGCTTCTCCAGAATCTCTCGTTTATTTTAAACTGGTATGTATATCGCACT
>CM042168.1:76744891-76754891 GCA_023376005.1 Doryteuthis pealeii
TGTAATGGTTGATTCCTGACCTTCTCGACAGACTGAGAACGATAAACAATGGATCTTCGGCTGACATTTTTAAAAACGCGAGATGATTCGCCATTTTGAATGTTACCGGACATTGGCCAATTTTGACGTCGATTTGATGATTTTAATTTACAGGAAATCGGCAATATGGTGATTAAATCAAGTTAAATCGGGAATGGTTTGCTGTTTCGATTGAAACATCTGTTTTAATTGTAAGAATCAATTTGCAGGTATGGATCAGTCGGTAGAGCATTCGGCTAGAAACCACGAGGTTCCTAGTTCGATACCGGCCCTCGTCAACTCAGCGTATGAGCAGCACAGGGATCTGTGCGGTAAAGTGAGGAGCTGATGGTGGGTGTGGCGCTCCACCTCAGATGCTAAAATAATCTCCTTGGTCTAGCGCTATTGGAAAGGGGATAGACTCCCCCGCTGTCTGGCTGATACCGACATTAGGCCGCCCCGACGACTTTACTTACTTATTATCCATTACAGTCTACATTTACGAGGGCAATTCAATAAATTAGATAAATTTTGCCTAAGAAATCCTATCAATAATGTAATAGCGGGACCCGTAGAATTTCCACGAAACGAAACAAAAACCAAGAGGGGCTATTTAAGCCAGAAACGATGCTTTGAAATTTCATTACATATAAATCCTAATGTTGTCTTTGCAATAAATAATACAAAAATAAATGACAAAAACACGACTTGGAAAAAATCCCGATCCCGAGTTCAATCCTGGGTAGAGGCAGTTAGAAAATAATTAACACAACTCCTAACCCAGCTATGGTTAGCGGAATGAGGACAGGATACCCCCGTGGACTAAATAAATGGTTATGTTCAAAGTTCCGTGATGGCTCCCGATTACGACAAGAAAGTTCCCGAGTTCGAAAAGAAGGTTCCCGAGTCCGAGAAGGTTCCCAAGTCCGACAAGAAATACCTGAAGAAGGCCGGAGGGCATATCGGCCGAAACGTTGTACAAACAACAATGAAGATGGGGACAATAGTCCGAATAACGCAGATAATACTAATCTTCAAGCCTCATCTCAAACATTCAGAGAAATTGAAAAACAAACAAACTTATTTTTGGGGCTGGGGTATAACACTACTTGACCCATTTGACAATTGTAAAATAGCTACAATTTTTTTCTATATAAAGACTCTCTGAATTGTTAAAAAGTCAGTCAAACCGGAGAGCTAGAGGGAAGCTTGTCAGAGGACAATGAAACGTCAAAATTGCTGAAATAAGAAATCTTTGCTACTAGAAGAAATAGACGTTGCCATCAAGAAAAAAACTCAGTTAAAAGAACTGACACAATCAAGTCCACCTTTGCTGAATTACTCAGTGTTAATTAGGATAGAACAACACGCCAGACAAAGCTCCTCGCCATGTCTTTTCTCTGCGACTTAGTGTGCAAAATATATTCCTCACCATTATATATATCAATAAAAACGTTTTTATTGTTAACGGTGTGTTGTCTCGTTCTTAGAGTTGCCAACAACTACGGCAGCTCATTTCCACTGATCATCAGACCCGTCACAGGGACGCTCCAACCAAGTTGCATCGATCCCAGTTCTGTGGATCAAAGGAACACAACGTGGGCGCAGAAAGAGGAACTAGCCAGAGACACATGTGGCAGTCATGGAACTGAGTCATCTTATCAGATACCGTGACTGACATAGGACTATCTTGCTTATAGCTCCCATCTACCTTTTTTCTAAGCACTTCGCTAGAGTCAACGTGGTGCAGCCGTACTGTAGCACTGACACGGCTACAGCTTGGTAGAATTTTCACTTTACATTATCAGTGATATTACGGTATCTGTGTACAAGATTCTTACGTCTGGAAACCTTAAAGCCCAGCTCGGCAACAAGGAGTTAAGTTACCATCTTTTTCGTTCTAGGTGGAACCAATATTAATCAATAATTAAATTTGCCATTCTTTTAGCATCTCTGGATAATAAGACGTAGCTATGTGGACTGGTCTGCAGTACTGACACGGCTACAGACTGGAAGAATTCTTGCTTTATCTTATCAGAGAGATGTAATTTCCATATGATCAGTAATCTCCCAATGGCACCTCAAGCTTTTCAATGTGTATATTGACATCGCTTTCAGTAGATGAGATGTTACTATCTAGGTATGTGAGTTAGTCTGTAGCACTGTCACGGCTACAGATTGGAAGAATCCTTGCTATATCTTATCAGAGAGATGTAATTTCCATATGATCAATAATCTCCCAATGGCATCTCAAGCCTTTTCAATGTGTATATTGACACACGCTTTCAGTAGATGAGATATTACTATCTAGGTATGTGAATTGGTCTGTAGCACTGACACGGCTACAGATTGGAAGAATTCTTGCTTTATCTTATCAAAGAGATGTAATGTCCATATGATCAATAATCTCCCAATGGCACTCCAAAACTTTTCAATGTGTATATTGACACCGCTTTCAGTAGATGAAATATTACTACCTAGGTATGTGAACTGGTCTGCAGCACTGACACGGCTACAGCTTGGAATAATTTTTGAGATTATCTGTGTACAAGATTCTTACGTCTGGAAACCTTAAAGCCCAGCTCGGCTACAAGGAGTTTAGTTACCGTCTTTTTTGTTCTAGGTGGAACCAATATTAATCAATAATTAAATTTGCCATTCTTTTAGCATCTCTGGATAATAAGACGTAGCTATGTGAACTGGTCTGCAGTACTGACACGGCTATAGATTGGAAAAATTCTTGCTTTATCTTATCAGAGAGATGTAATTTCCATATGATCAATAACCCTCCAATGGCACTCCAAGCCTTTTCAATGTGTATATTGACACCGCTTTCAGTAGATGAGATATTACTATCTAGGTATGTGAACTGGTCTGTAGCACTGTCACGGCCTCAGCTTGGAAAAATTCTTGCTTTATCTTATCAGAGAGATGTAATTTCCATATGATCAGTAATCTCCCAATGGCACTCCAAGCCTTTTCAATGTGTATATTGACACTGCTTTCAGTAGATGAGATATTACTATCTAGGTATGTGAATTGGTCTGTAGCACTGACACGGCTACAGATTGGAAGAATTCTTGCTGTATCTTATCAAAGAGATGTAATTTCCATATGATCAATAATCTCCCAATGGCACTCCAAGCCTTTTCAATGTGTATATTGACACACGCTTTCAGTAGATGAGATATTACTATCTAGGTATGTGAACTGGTCTGTAGCACTGTCACGGCCTCAGCTTGGAAAAATTCTTGCTTTATCTTATCAGAGAGATGTAATTTCCATATGATCAGTAATCTCCCAATGGCACTCCAAGCCTTTTCAATGTGTATATTGACACTGCTTTCAGTAGATGAGATATTACTATCTAGGTATGTGAATTGGTCTGTAGCACTGACACGGCTACAGATTGGAAGAATTCTTGCTGTATCTTATCAGAGAGATGTAATTTCCATATGATCAATAATCTCCCAATGGCACTCCAAGCCTTTTCACTGTGTATATTGACACTGCTTTCAGTAGATGAGATATTACTATCTAGGTATGTGAATTGGTCTGTAGCACTGACACGGCTACAGATTGGAAGAATTCTTGCTGTATCTTATCAGAGAGATGTAATTTCCATATGATCAATAATCTCTTAATGGCACTCCAAGCCTTTTCAAAGTGTATATTGACACACGCTTTCAGTAGATGAGATATTACTACCTAGGTATGTGAACTGGTCTGTAGCACTGTCACGGCTACAGCTTGGAAGAATTCTTGCTTTATATTTGATATTACGATATTTGTGTACAAGATGGGGACCTTAAAGCCCAGCTCGGCTACAAGGAGTTAAGTTACCGTCTTTTTCGTTCTAGGTGGAACCAATATCAATCATTAATTAAATGTGCCATTCTTTTAGCATCTACGGATAATAAGACGTTTGGCAGTCAGCAATGCAAAACAGTCTGTCTTCGTTTTTATTATTTATTTTATTTTTTTTCGTTTTGTTTGTTTTTTTGTTTGTTTATGTTTTTTTTTTGTTATTTTTTGTTTTGATTTTTGCTTTGTTTTTTTTCTGTTTTTTTTTTCAGCTAGACGATCGATCACACAAGATCAATAACAATTGATCAATATTCTGCATTTCTTCTTATGCAACTTACGGTGTGTGGGGTGGTGGGTGGGGTGGGGGGTGAGGTTAGACTATTCAGAGGAAGAGCCTGCTTCAAGTGCTTCGCGAACACAGTTTCAAAAGAGACGTTCGATTCCAAGAAATATAAAAAAAACCAATATCGACAGAATCAATCAAGACAAATCGATATTGCCCTCGAGTCATCATCGATTTTCATACAGTTTTGTCGACTCGTGTTCAAAAAATTCAAAAATACATTTTTTAAAAATCGGAGATGACGATCGAATTTTTTTTCTCCTGAAGTCTCCGTGGTAAAGCATTTTTTTATTTATTGTTATATAACTTTTGAGACGAGAGTCATTGATATGTCCAGAAATTCTTTAGACAATTAAACCTGATGTTTGTATTCTTCATATTGTAAATACAACGTTTCGGTCGATTCACCCTTCAGATCTTGTCAGGTATACAAACGGTTTTGAAAAAGGAACATTCTTAACATCTTGGTTAATAGTATAAAGAAGGGTTCGTTCTCTGTCCGCTGTTTACAGGTTTGAGTTCTCTGGTGATTGTAAAAACATACCCCCGTGAAGTATGTATCAATTAATTGTTCACCCCAGACTGACAGCCGCTGATGGCTGCAAGGATAAGGAATTTGGCAGACGAAAATTATGTCGGGTTTCGATCCCGGCTAGAGGTAGCTGTTAAAAGTCGAGCTGCACTGATGAGCAATAAACTTCGAAACACGTGTCTGTGGATGACTAATATATATATATATATATATATATATATATGGGGGGGGGTGCTTATGGAAAGGGGGTGACTTAACGGAGAAGGCAAAATATCAAGTAAGTTGCAACTTTGACATTTATTTCAATTTTGTCTTTTAATTAATCGCAGATAGTCCTGACGACCCGAACGGTGAAACACGGGTAGACTTTCTGAGTATACCATTTTACTATATATATATATATATATATATATATATATGTGTGTGTGTGTGTGTGTGTGTGTGTGTGTGTAAATAAAAAAAAGAAGAAATTGACTTTGTGTCACATCTTGCTCGTGCGGAGGGCATAGTAAATATGTATATATATGTGTGTATGTGTGTTTGTGTTTGTATGTTTGTATTGATGTCGTTATTTTATTGCATGTACAATCTTTTTTCTTGTTCTCCTATTTGACATAAGCTTAAAGCATGTGAAATATTAGACCATATGACCTTTAGGCACCCCTTTTTCGATCTCGATTCATAGGAACATTTTTTCCATTTACACCGTCAAAATCCGGTTAACATACGATTTTTAGAGTTTTTAAAAAAAAATTTAAAACTAACCCTAACCATAACCCCTAACCCTAACCCCTAACTCTAACCCCTAACAAACAACCCGATTTTGACGGTGTAAATGGAAACTGAATCTAGATCGAAAAAGGGGTGCCTAAAGGTCATATGGTCCGAAATATTTAACTCTAATTTTCTGTATAGATATGAAATCTATTCTTGTACCAATTCGCGCTGTTGAAACTTGTCATGTCAAAATGCACGTAACTTAGTTCAAGGGAGAGAACTGCAATATTACAAGAAAAAAATAAATAGATAAAAAGAATAAAAAAGGAAGTAAAGAAAAGAAGAAAAAGGAAATATGATCATTTATCAATGTTGCATTGACACAGGTAGAATTTCCACTGAATAAGTCACAGCCCAATTGTGGATGGATAGGACCGCAAGGCACAATTTTGATTTCTGTGACACAACTTGGAAGTGACAAAACAACTTTGAAAATAATTATATCCCCCTCTCTCTCTCGCATCATAATTCTCTCTTTTTCTTTCTCTCTCTCTTTTCTCTTGTCTCTCATGTTCTCTCTCCCCTCTCTCTCGCTAGTTCTGTTTGTCTGTCTGTCTGTCTCTCTAGTTATCCCTGTCTGTCTCTCTCCCTCTCTGTCTATCTGTACCCGTCTATATGTCTGTCTGTCTCTGTCCCTGTCTGTCTGTCTCTCCCTCTCTCTCTCTCTATATATATATATATATATTTGTGTGTATGTGTGTGTGTGTATGTGTGTGTGTGTGTGTGTGTGTGTGTGTGTGTGTGTGTGGAGAAGTCTTTGTGGCGTTGTGGCTAACGTGCTGGGCTGTGACATCATTGTGATTTCAAACTAGTCGCGCTATTACGATGATTTTCGGACTAATACCCTAGCGAAAAACACGCACTCCCTCATTCCACCTAGGTATGGGTTAAATAGTGACATTACAGTTCTTCTACAAGGAAGGCTTTATAATTAAATAACTTACGAAGTTGATATGCCATTAAGCAAAGAAATCACCCCCCATATATATATATATATATATATATATATATATATATATAGTGTGAACAAAAATTATTATTAAGACAATCAGGAATATTTCTTGTATGTTGTTTAATCTCAACTAGTTTCGACCTTCGGTCATCTTCAGGAGAAAATTTCTTATTTGAAGAAATTGTTGATACATTATTAGAAAGGGAGCATTATAGAAGAGTTATAAATGTTCAAGTGTTATAGTGGGTTTAACATGCTGTTAAAATCCGGGTAGGCGAGTGTGTTTGATAGTAGCATGTTCATATATATATATATACTGACTTTCTGTTGCCACTCTTACCTTTCGGTCATCGCAACTGGCAAGTCCTCTGCTCGGCATCCAGTGTCCATACAGATCTAATAAATATTTTTGGTGATCGGCCAACATTGGTATGTCCATGTGTAAGTGTCTTTAGGAGAACGTCACTTATGAGTTCGACCTTGCTTCTCCAGCAGTGCCCAGCATGTTTCGTTCGTCTTACTTGGATGGGTCATATAAAGAACAAGATTAACGGATATTTTTTTTTAAGTAGGTGTTTACCCAACCCGGATAGGATGTGACTCAAGGTCGCAAGTATGGGGCATCCAATTGGGGCCAAACTTGCTATTCAATTGTAATGGATCTGCGAGACTAGATTGATAAGCATGACACAACGTTAGGACGCCCACCAAAAGACGATCATTTTAAGTAGGTATTTACCCAACAAATTCGCAACGGGCAGGATGTAACATAAGGTCACAAGTATGGGGCATCCGGCAAGGATCAAACTCGCTATTCAGTAGTGATAGATCGGCGAACTGCCATTTTAAGTATAGTGCAGCTTTTAATAATATAGTCTTCCGGTTATGATTTGATCAAAACACTGTTGGACCTATTTTCCCTTGCTTGCTACGGTTTTCCGTTAGGCTGCGTTGCAACCGGTAGTATATAAAGGCAGTGCCGCCCAAATCAAATTCTTTTTCTTTTAGACTCTCCAGCCGTCGGAGCTAACACAGAAATCGTGTCTCTATCTTTACGACTGGAGGGCTTGTCTACCTGTACACCCTATCATAGATATGAATTTTAAGCAAGGCACGAAGAGGAGTGAAGCGGAGAGGAAATTAGCCTCGACAGCAAAGAGAGCCAGAAAGAGGGAGGGAAAACAGCAGCCCCAGAAAGCATTATAGTTTGTGTGCAGTCATTGCACCAAAGACTGTCATTCAGAGATTGGCCTGCATAGCCACTTGCGCAGATGCAGACCATTTTTATTATTATTTACTAGCAAAATTAAAAAACGCCCTCTGGGTGACGTAAAATAAATATTGCCTGAGGGGATGGGAGTTGAAAATTTAACATCAGAGAGTTAAGTAAATCATAAGTAAAGTAAAATCATCAAATTTATTAAAGGAGTAAAAAATAAAATAAATTTATTAAAGGAGTAAAAAATAAAAAAATTGAAATGGAAACTTAGTTCTGATAACTTTAAATATATATTAAAATAAAACAAACTATATATAGATAGATAATACCAGGTATGTATTTATTAAAACTTGTTTAAAAAACCAATGAGGACTGTCAAACATTGCATGCTCAAATTTTGAGTGTATTTATTCTACGTTATGACGTTTTAGGTAGCGTGACGTAATCAGTGACGTCTTTTTTGTTACAGACAAAAACCGGAAGCGAATCTCCATTATTAATAGATTTATTTAATTTTTTTTTGGACACTACTCCATCGTCCTTAGTGGACGGAAATATGCCAACAACAACATATACACCACTGCATATGGAGGCGTGTGGTCTAATGGTTAAAGTCCTAGGAAATGGACTCGTCAATCCGAGTTCAATTCCTGGACGAACCTTTTTGCATTTCACATGGTGCTAATACCCTTGGGAAAGGTATGAATCCAATTCTCCCTCCAGCTATGGGTAAATAGCAGGGCAGACTGGACTATTTAACCATAACTAGGTAACCAGTCTAGGAGAAGAAAAACTCTGAATTCAAACCTGTTAAACTCCGCTTAAGAAATTGAACTTGTGTCGCATCCTGCTCGTGCGGCGAGGTTGGTATATATATATATATATATATATATATATATATATATATATATACACCAGCTGCGTCTTTTCTGCAAAAAACATTATGCGAAACTTTTATTCTCCATTTAGTAGCCTCAAAACTATCTACAAAAACTATTTTCCCTTAGGACATTCAACTATCCTGTTTTGTATTGTTTCTGTTAGAATTTGTGGACCATATGACCTTTAGGCACCCCTTTTTGATCTCGATTAAGAAAGGACGTGTTTTTCATTTACACCGTCAATATCCGGTTGTTTTAACAGACGATTTTTAGATTTTTTTTAAATTATAAAACTAACCCCTAACAAATAACCGGATATTGACGGTGTAAATGAAAAACATGTCCTTTCTTAATCGAGATGAAAAAGGGGTGCCTAGAGGTCATATGGTCCCTTTTATTCTCCATTTAGTAGCCTCAAAACTATCTACAAAAACTATTTTCCCTTAGGACATTCATCTATCCGGTTTTCTATTGTTTATGTTAGAATTTGCTTAGACAATAAAGTCCATTTGTTATAACTCTTTGTCGGGATTTGTTCAATATTTATGTTTATATTATTTGGATTTTTGGGACTGTTGTTCTCATCTTTATTGTTATATTCCCAACGTTTCGACCGATGTGTCCTATTGCCTTCTTCGGGTGTTTCTTGTCGAACTCAGGAACCTTTTCAAACTCAAAAAACTCAAGAACCTTCTTGTCGAACTCTGGAGACTTCATGTCATAATTGGGAGCCTTCATGACGTCATTTTTTCGGTCTGTTGTTCTCATCTTTATTGTTATACACAACGTTTCAGCCGATGTGCCCTATTGCCTTCTTCGGGTGTTTATTGTCGATCTCGGGAACCTTCATGTCATAATCGGGAGCCTTCACGGAACTTCGAATCTATGTTTATACTATGAAATTATTGACACCAACTATCATTAATTTCAACTGTTACATTATTCTGATATAAGGTGTGCGAAAAATCACTACTTATACTTATAGACTGTTCTATGTAACGGTGACTGAATTGACCAATCAAAAAACACCAAACATGTATTTAATTTACTATCTAACGGCGTTGATAAATTGTCCTAAAATTACTTTCTTGATGGACTGCTCCTAGGACACACCAACAGAATCAACAGATAAGGATTATATCCGATACATCTTTCTACTTCGATGACAGTTCAACAGACAAGGATTATATCTGATACACCTTTCTACTTCGAGGACAGATCAACTGACGAGTATTAAAAGTGGCACTACTTCAAGAAAGGGTCAAACTTTAGGCCACAAATAACATCCACTGCAAAACTGCATTCAACTACAGGCCTAAAATGGCCACGCGAATCATAACACCAACAACATTATTGCATCCGACTAAAAAAAGACGGATCCTGTCACCAATAGGCACCCCGGCTGTGAGCATTTTTCACTGTAAGATTTAACTAGAAGAATTTTTTTCACTGTAAGATTTAATTAGAAGAA
>CM042168.1:76757391-76779891 GCA_023376005.1 Doryteuthis pealeii
TACTTAATATTTATGGCAATAGTGTAGAAATCAAAATGGCCGTTATAAGCTACAGCCCACGGCCTTGAAGGATGAGTGACAAGGCTTGACCTCAGTCCTAACCTTCCGGGGGATACCGCAGAACCGGTAGAGAGGACCCTCTCTTCCGGTTTAGATAGTAAGAAAATCTCAGTCAGTTAGAAGGTAGTAGCCGAGCTCGTAGGATGTAAGTCTCACCTGCGGAGATGTCTGGGTTGGGGATTGAAAATAAAGTAACATCAAAGTAAATTGAAGTGTTTATTGTGTTTATTTGTGTTTATTACCTAAAAACTAACAATGACACAGGGCTTCTGATAAAGAGAAATCCCTAACAGAAACCAGACCTGAAGTCCCCAAGAAAGTCCAGACCTTAGAAGAGACCAGACCAAGATAGATGAAGAAATAGCAAAGCCGGCCAGAAGAAAATACGACCAGAAGTAAGAAGTAAGAAAAGGGTATACAACAATTAGAAAATGTAATGTATGAAAAAGGAACTGTTTTTTTTCTTTTTTGTTATTTGTATTTTTTTAATGAGATCTTCAAAAGTTCATCGACACCTGTTTGATAAACAGATTATTAAAAATGATTTCCCAGCTTGGGTCATTACTATGCTCGAATACACGGGGGACTCCTCCTGAAGAAGGCCGTAGGATATAGCGGCCGAAACGCTGTGATTATACATACCACAATAATGATGAGGTCAACAGTCAGACTATTAAAAAATATTTCCCAGCTTGGGCCATTACTATGCTCAGATACTCAGGGGACTCCTGGAGGAAGGTCGCATACCACAATAATGATGAAGACAACAGTCCGAAACTATTGAAAATGATTTCTCATATTGGGTCATTACTATGCTCAGATATTCAGGGAACACCCGAGGAAGGCCGGAGGATACAGCGGCCGAAACGTTTTGATTATAATATACCACAATAATGACGAGGGCAACAGTCCGAAACTATTAAAAATGATTTCCCAGGTTAGGTCATTGCTATGTTTGGATACACAGGGGATTCCTGGGGAAGACCGGAGGATACAGCAGTCGAAACATTGTGTTTATACATACCACAATAATGATGAGGACAACAGTCCGAAACATCAAAATTATTCACATGCGTTTTTGTTGTTGTTGTTTATTTTTTTAAAAATTGCTAATATTCATTTGACAGTGATCGGTAGTTTTCACACAGGTTTTGTTATTTGCGTTTGTTGTTTGGGGATAATTGTTGTTGTTGTTGTTGTTGTTGTTGTTGTTGCTAGGATACGGTTCCATACAGTTTCTTTTTTAAAGTGACGTGAGTGTTTGCGTTAATAAATGTCTGTTCCGTCTACTGGTCTACTAGCTACGATGACCAAGAACATGATATTTTATTACTTTCGGTACACATGTCCTGCTTATTTCCTAGTTGAGTAACATGAGTGACCCAGAAAAAGCAGAACCCGAATTATTTATTTATTTTCCCATTAAACTAACCCTAAACCCTAACCCTAATCCTAAACCCTAACCCTAACCCTTGTTGGACTTGAACTTAAAAAAAAAATAAAATAAAATTTAACAGTTTTATTACAACATTTGTGGGTTCTGTTTTTTCTGGGTCCCCTGTAATATTATGTTACTTAACTAGGGGGTTTAGGGTTTAGGGTTAGGGTTAGGATTAGAGTTGGGGTTAGTTTAATGAGAAAATAAATAATTTGGGTTCTGTTTTTTCTGTAATATCATGTTACTCAGTTAGGAAATAACCCATGTCCTTTAACAAAACTAACTTAATCAGCAAATCTAAATAAAAGGACTGAATGTAATTATAACACAGAAACTCATTGTTGGTTGGTTGGCTGGCTGGTTGGTTGGATTTTACGGCATGTCAACCCTTGTTGGGTTATTTTATACCGAAGACGTTTTGTTTTATTCATTCTTCATGGTACTGAGATTAAAAAAAAACTTTTTTAAAACCCATTTTTAACTATGTAACCCATAGATTGGACCCTAACAGGTACTACCAATCCGGATCAGAGTGGACATAGGAGTAATGATGATGAAGTCCACATTTGCCAGAGCTCCAGAATTGGAACTTTACCATCAGATAGAGTTTAACGTCATACCCAGGACATTAAGACCCTCAGACACCGCCTTCTAGCACATATATGATAAAAAGTGTTGTGGTTTGCCTTAAGGGCAATAGAGTTGGGACAAACATATGGGTGCAAGGGGTTGACGTGACCAGCCGATTGATTGGAGGGGGGCTTTCGAAACGCTCCTCTAGCCTAAGTAAGAGCCAAAGTGGAGTGTTGCAAGACATGGACTGCCCAATAGGGTAGGCCGATTTTTAACTTTTTAAAAATATCAAATTGTCCATCTATGCGAAAGTTGTGTGTTAGTATACTGAATACTGATACCAAAATTAGATCTTTTACTTGTATCATTGTTTAAGGAAATAGCATCAAAGATTGTCAGCTAAAATTCACAAAAAATCCTGTTTTTTTAAAATTTGGCCTAGAAATTGGTTAGAAAATTTAACATTTTCAATATTTAAATCAGAAAATATTATTTTATTTTATTAAAATGAAACGAATTAAATATTATAAATAGGATTCAAATTGAAATTGATGGTCCCCCATCACCACCGATACCTCTGATATGCTGCTTTTTACCTCATTAATTAAGTTGTAACAGTGATAACATTCAAAAGATAGAGAAATCAGATAATTTATGTTATGAACGAAACAAAAGAAAAAAAAAGGATGGATATTTTTGAGCTCAAAATGGGGGATCATTTTTAGAATATCCCCTGAAAAACCTATCAGGAAGATTCGATCTACTTTCACTTGGGATTATTATTTGACATATACTATCGAATTCCTCCATGTAAGAGCCCTTGGGAGCAAAGGAAGGCCTTGTTTTATGACAAAAAACTTTGTATATGTCAGTCTTGCTTCAAACCCATACCCTGATGGGAAAAACAATAATAACCCAGCCTTCGGGGTGGGGGTCCGGTGTGCTTCGGGCACTGGACTATTAGTATTATATTAACAGCGTTGATCGCAGGGGGCTATCTTCACAGGCAACACATGTCCCCTTGATTTAAAGGAGCAGGGTTGAGTTTATTGCCCATTGCCTGAGGCGTCTCCCTGGATCAACGCATTTTTGCACCTACCACCCATGAGTCTCGGCTCGTGAGTGGGCCCACATAAAAAAGTCCTTGTGTCACGCCCTCACAAGTGGGATGAGAGAGGCAAATAGCCGTTGATTAGAAAGCTTCTGTAGTTAACTTTACTGTCCTTTCTGCAGTTTGAGAATGTGAAGGCAAATCCGGCAACTCCAGCTCTGTGCTATTTATTAAGGACTGCAGAAGTTCACTTTATGAAAATCCTCCCGTTAATGCAAGTTCGCAATCTCCACTTTGCAAAAAGTTAATAAAATGGAACTTATCAGTAGTTCCAAAATTGATTGTGCTTATTTATTTTTTCTCAATCTTTTCTTGGCTGGTTCTCAACTCTTGAAAGAATATAAAAGTTAATCTATTGAGTCAACTTAAAAATGTAATCCTACTTGCCTTAATTTTTATGATGAAATTAGAACTGTTACGATTTTATGGGCCATCCTTTAGGCTTCAACCAAGAGCGCTTGTCCAGCGGAAATCCTTGGTAAAGAATCCTTTGGTTGTTCCTTGGTGCTCCTCGGTATTGCAAGTCCTTCGTCAATGATTGCAAATGGACACCTCTCTGTATCAGTGATTAAGTAGTCAACCAGCCACTCATTCGGGCTGTTGATTGGCTGAGGTTTAAACCACGTGACTTCGCTTAGTCTATAAATTTAAGTGCTATATTGTAGCACACCTTACACACATAATAATCCAACAAAAACAGAACTTTAAAATGATTCAATAAATCGACATAATCAATTTAATCAGTTTTATATGAATAAATGTTTACTTACTGATATATCCGGGTTAAGGGATATATTCTGAAGTTGGTATTTGGTATATTATCGCAGTAGTAATTGGTACGTCGAATAGCAATACGTCTGCCGAGCAGTCGTGGTGTCGTCTAGCGAGTAAGTTTAGCTTGTAGGCTTAGGGGTATTTACATGTGTCCCACTTTCACACGATATGGCACAAGGCCGTTTTATGTGGGCACCACCCACAAGCCGAGACTCATGGGGTTGTAGGTAGAAAAATTGCGTCGATCCCGTCGGCATTCCCCCTCAGGCGCTGGGCAATAAACCCAGCCCTGCCCCTTTAAATCGAGGGGTGGTCGAAACACACTGGCTTGTAGGCTTAGGTGCCTGTACCAACACAGTGTCGACTATTTATACATGACACTGTCCAATCAGATTATAGTGAGTGGGTACCAAGGTATTTACATATTCATTATATCACTTACCGTATAGCCAAAATATTTTATAGCTTCTTCCCTCACTTCCGGTTTATGAAACTTCACCATTGAGTATAAGATATTTTCAGGCAGAAGAGGAAAAGCATTTGGCTGAATATTCTTCAATATAATTTGCTGGATTTCAAGTGTCTGGTGTTTGATCCTTTTTATCATATTGAAAATATACAGTTGCTACGTATGGAACTTGTTAACCCTTTTGATTTCAAACCAACTAACTGCATATACTTAAATGATGAACTTGATAAGGCTATGAAGTTTGTCAGACATTCCTTGTGGGTAAGTCCATAAACATATTAGCCTAATATAATAGCCAAAGTCAACCACCTTGCCTGTTTTATAGGCCCAATTTTCGGACCATATGACCTTTAGGCACCCCTTTTGCGATCTCGATTCGTGGGGACATTTTTTCCATTTACACCGTCAAAATCCGGTTAATTGTTAACAAACGATTTTAGAGTTTTTTTTAAATTATAAAACTAACCCCTAACCCTAACCCTAACCCTAATCCTAACTCCTAACTCCTAACCCTAACCCCTAATCCTAACCCCTAACAAACAACCGGATTTTGACGGTGTAAATGGAAAAATGTTCCTATGAATCGAGATCGAAAAAAGTCATATAGTCCGAAATGTTTAACTCTAATTTTCTGTATAAATATGAAATCTAATCCTAACCCCTAACAAACAATTGGATTTTGACGGTGTAAATGAGAAAAAGTGTCATTGTGAGTCGAGATCGCAGAAGGGGTGCCTAAAGGTCATATGGTCTCAATTTTCCAATCAGCAAATCTAGAGTCCGCCTTTCCTCTAGAAATCCCTATAGTATATTCTAAGTGGAACAGCACCCCACAAAGAAGCAACTATATGGCCCCTGTCCCCCATCTCACAAACCATCCGGGTGAGACGAACTAGGCATGCAGGACACTGCTGGAGAAACAAGGACGAGCTCATAAGCGACGTTCTCCTGTGGAAGCCAACACATGGACATGCTAACGTAGGACGCCCACTAAGGACCTACATTGACCAACTATTCGAGGATGCTGGATGCTGCGCAGAAGACCTCCCAGGGGCAATGAGTGATAGGGAAGGTTGGCGAGAGATTGTCATGGATATCCGTGCTGCTTGCGCGATATGATGCTGATGATGATATTCTAAGAGAAGTGTCTGGTCACAACTCTGGTCATTTATTTCATCAATAGTAAAACGAAGTTGTTGCATACTGAGGTCATCACCGTACCCAATCGATATAATGTTGTATACCCTTTCTTACTTCTTACTCTGGTCGTATTTTCTTCTGGCCGGCTTTGGTTCTATCTTCTAACATCTTGGTCTGGTCTCTTCTAAAGGTCTGGACTTTCTTCTATGGGGATTCCGGGTCTGGTTTCTGTTGGGATTTCTCGTTATCAGAAGCCCTGTGTCATTGTTAGTTTTTAGGTAATAAACACAAGAATTCGATTTACGCTGATGTTACTTTATTTGTAAATCCTCAACCAGACATTCTGCGCAGTGAGGCTTACATGTTACTAGTTCGGTTTCTAACTCCTAACTGACTTAAACTTACTATATCCTTAAACCGGAAGACAGGGTCTTCCATGCCTTCCGGTTCTCACGATCCATCCCCGCAAGGCAAGGTGAGAGGGATGTCAAACGCTGTCACCCACTCTCAAGGCCATGGGCTGCACTAATCGCTATTATGTTTTCTACACTATTGCCATAATTATTAGGTATCTAATAATTATGTAACAAAGTATCCAGAGGATTACCAACTTGAGTAAATGTTATTTGGAGCAAATGATGGTAATCATTTCCACACAATTTACCTAGTGGGGCAATATTACCTTTAGGCACCCCTTTTTGATCTCGATTAAGAAAGGACATGTTTTTCATTTACATCACTGTATGGTATTTTGTGATCTTAAACCAAAAATCAAGCAAATAATGACAATCAAATGGCAGCAATTATGGGATGCCTTTTATATATCTTCATAAACTTTCAGATGTTATCAAACTGAATGATACAGAAAGAAATCTTTTCCTTTCTTTAAACAATAATATATGATCGATTTACACAAATTGAACCATATTACCTTTAGGCACCCCTTTTTGATCTCGATTAAGAAAGGACATGTTTTTCATTTACATCGTCAAAATCCGGTTGTTTGTTAGGGGTTAGGATTAGGGTTAGGGTCAGGGGTTAGTTTTATAATTTTAAAAAAATCTAAAAATCGTCTGTTAAAACAACCGGATATTGACGGTGTAAATGAAAAACATATCCTTTCTTAATCGAGATCAAAAATGGGTGCCTAAAAGTCATATGGTCCGACCAGTGAATGTTTGTAGTATCATCAACATATCTGAAAAGTAGGGTAGGTCGATTTTGAATCTGTAAGCTATCCAATAAGGCGGAAGTTGCAAATTAACATAAAAAATTACCACAAAAAATATTTTTCTTCAAAATTTTTTCTTCATTTGAAGAAATAGATTTTAAGGACTAAAATAACCGTAAATTGGTTATCGTTTCGGTGTTAGCCGAAAATATAAGTTAAATTAAAACCTTGTCTTGAGGAAAAACGAATGTAGAAAATATGTTTAATAATAGTTCTTTTATTACAATATCCATAATGTTCCCAGTGTCGGTGGTAATGGGAGACACATTTTCAATTTGAATTATATTTATATTTAATTCTTTTCATTTTTATGAAATGAAATAACATTTTCTGATTTAAATATAAAAAAAAACAAGGATTTAAAAAAAAATTTCAGCAGACGTTCTTTGATGCTATTTCCTCAGACAATGGTACAATTAAAATATCTAATTTTTGGTATCAGTATTCAGTATATTAACACACAACTTTCGCATAGATGGACAATTTGATATTTTTTTAAAGTGAAAAATCGACCCACCCTACTACCCAGCCACCAGGGTTCCATCCTTAAGCATCTCAGATCGCCCCCCCCAGAGATGTCTTACTCCTCTGCAGAGGTGCAGTCGGTATGTTCTAAAGTTCCAGCCAACAGGGCTGGAAACTCTTTGTGTAATGGTTATCGTTGCAGGAAATGGAGTCGGCGACCCGAGATCAAATCCTGAACGAGACTGTTTGCATTTCAGTGAGCGCTAATACCGTTTGGAAAAGATAGGTATTTACCCAACCAGTGCGCCACGTGTAGAATTTGACATATTCACCGCCTCCAAGAACTTCCAACTCATGGCGACATAAAGCTGGCCATGTAAAATAAGCCGTTTTCTGGCTTTATCTCTATGCGTTGCCATTATTCTTGAAGAGCGGCGTAAAATTGGATAATGAACAAACTGAGATAGAGAAAACACTTTAACTCTTTTCCTACTTTAAACCGCTCACAGCTGTTCTCCCACCACTGCGATCCTACCGTAAACCGCTGGCAGCAGCTCTGGCACCTGTAATTTGTTTACACTGAAAAGGACTCATATAATAATAATAATAATAATAATAATAGGACTTTATTTGAATAGAATGAGTTCTGAGGTAAATAGATAGTGAACTTTGATATATCCCATCATACAGGTGAAAAATACTAAGAAAATTTGGTACAGCCGTTAGGGGGTGGGGATTTGGTAGGCAAAGAGTTGAATATAAAGAAAATGATAAAATGTGTATGTGTGAGAGAGAGAGAGAGAGAGAGAGAGAGAGAGAGAGAGAGAGAGAGAGAGAGAGAGAGAGAGAGAGAGAGAAGGGGTAAGATATATATTTTTAAATATAAAAAGAATGAGGGTGAGTTAGAATAAGAGAGAGAGAGAGAGAGAGAGAGAGAGAGAGAGAGAGAGAGGGGAGGGAGAGAGAGATAAATAGATAGAAAAGGAGAGGAGGGGGGTGACAGCAATGCAATGGAGGAAAAAGAGCGAAAAAGAGAACAACATAAGAAAGATAGACTGATAGAAAGATAGAGAACATATCTAAATAGAGAGAGAGAGAGAGAGAGAGAGAGAGAGAGAGAGAGAGAGAGAGAGGAGAGAGAGAGAGAGAGAAACTGAATGAGAGAAAGAATGAGAGAAACAGAATTAGAGAGAGAGAGGGGGATGAAGAAGAGAGAAGATCGATCGTTCGTTCGATCGATAGATGGATTGCTAAGTACACACGTCCCGTGTTCCCTCGTCGTCATTATCGAATTCCAAAAACCAATCCACAAAAGTTATTTGACTATAATCCAAACACGTGGTGACAGCTCCCTGACTATTTTTAGAGTTCCACTCAGACTTACAAAACAAATCACACCAGTCATGTGTCAACCTCTGGCCTCGCTTCACACACACACACACACACAGAGAGAGAGAGAGAGAGAGAGAGAGAGAGAGAGAGAGAGAGAGAGAGAGAGAGAGAGAATGCTGTTTGCGCATGCGCGAGCGGGAGCGTACAGCTTCGTATGAAACAGTTTCATTCACGAGTGAAATTCACACGCCATGTTTTTGAACCTGATTCACGTAAATCATTTCACAGAGATCTTACATAACAAATGAATTCAATCTCCTCACATAGTGTAAGGGTGTGTGTGTGTGTGCGTGTGTACATGTGTGTGTGCGTGTGTACATGTGTGTGTATGTGTGTGTGTGCGTTGCGTCTGCGTGTGCGCGCGCCTCTTTATGTGAGTGTATGTGCGGGTGTGTGAGTGTGTCTGTGTTTAAGAGAGAGAGAGAGAGAGAGAGAGAGAGAGAGAGAGGAGAGAGAGAGAGAGAGAGAGAGAGAGAGAGAACAGTCTAAAATTACACATTTATATAACATATATCTAGATATAAAGAGAACGAGAAAGAAAGATGAGAGAGAGAGAGGAAGAGAGAAGAGAGAGAGAGAGAGAGAGAGAGAGAAGAGAGAGAGAGACTGATTGAGTGAGAGGAATATAGAGAGAACAGGGTAAGATAGATTATATATATATATTATATATATATATATATATATAGAGAGAGAGAGAGGTAGATAGATAGATAGATAGATAGATTTAAAAAATCTCTGAATTCAAAACCTGTTAAACTTAGCTTGAAAATTGACCTTGTGTCGTTTCGTCTTACCTCTCTGCAGAGGTGCAGTCAGCGTATTCTACTGCTCCAGCCATGAGGGATTCGCTAGTTCGTATAGTCACAACTGTTTCCTGTGACTCCATATATATTCTGTTTTCATTCATTCATTCGTTCATTCATTCATTCATTCATTCGTTCATTAATTCATTCTTTTATTCGTTTGATCCTTCATTCATTCATTCTAATGAAATCATCATCATAATCATCATGTCGCGCAAGTAACACGGATATCCATGACAATCTCTCACCAACCTTCCCTATCGTTCATTGCCTCTGGGAGGTCTTCTGTGCAGCAACTAGCATCCTCGCATAATTGGTCAATGTAGATTCTTGGTGGGCGGCCTACATTAGCATGCCCATGTGTTGGCTTCCACAGGAGAACGTCGCTTTTGAGCTCGTCCTTGTTTTTCCAGCAGTGTCATGCATGCATAGTCCGTTTCACTCGGATGGTTTGTGATATGGGGGGCAGGTGGCTATACAGCTGCTTCCTTGTGGGGTGCTGTTTCCACAACTTGTTAAAGACTGCACGCAGCATTCTTGTGCAGCTCCCATCTAGCTTATTCTCAATGTGCTTTGTTAGGGCCCAAGTGGTGCAGCCAATGAGCGGCTGGCTACCGAAATGCCCGGAGAAAAAGGCTAGATGGGAGCTGCACAAGAATACTGCGTGCTTTCTTGAACAAATCTTAGAAGCAGCACGCCACAAGAAAGCAGCACGCCACAAGAAAGCAGCTGTATGGCCACTTACCTCCTATCACACAAACCACACAACTAAGACGAACAAGACAGGCTGTATACTACTGAAGAAGTAAGAATAAGATCCTGACTGAGCCTCTCCGACTGCCCGTCTAGCCCAAGTAAGGGCCAAAATGGAGTGTTGCATGTCATTGACTGCTCAACAACTAGAATTATATCCTTAAACATCATGGGTTAGCACTCACAGCCAACAGAATATATTATCTACCTTACGCTGGTCTCTCACTCGACCCCATCTCCCTCTCTCTTGTTCTCTCTCTCTCTCTCTCTCTCTCTCTCTCTCTCTCTCTCTTTCGTTATCCCCTCGACTCTCTTTCTGTCTCTCTCTTTCTCATTCTGTTTATTATTTCTTTTTTTAGATATGTTATCCATGTATCTTACGCTGTTATGTCTTTTATCCCCTCTATCTCTATCTTTCCCTTCCCCCTCTTTCTCTCTCTCTCTCTCTCTTTGTTTTGTGGGGGTGGGGGTCTTACCTCTCTGTAGAGGTGCAGTTGGCATATTCTACAGCCCCAGCCGAGAGGGATTCGCTAGTTCGTATGATTACAACTGTTTCCCGCGACTCCATATGTATCTATTCTGCTTTCTTTCATTTATTCATTTTTTCATTCGTTCATTCATTCATTCGTTCATTCGTTCATTCGTTCAATCGTTCATTCGTTCATTCTTTCGTTCTTTCATTCATTTAATCTATCCAGCTATTCGTTCGCGAACGTCTGTTTTTGTCGATCAGGTTTCTGACTTCCTCAAGTAAGATTAAGGATTATACTCATCGTATTGACGTGGCTTACTCGCGATGCTCTCGCGAGGCTCTCGCGTGATCCACCTTGACGGTCTCCACCTCCCCGTACCCCCCTTTTCGTTCCCTTTTCCCCCCATTTGTCTTTGTTCTTCAACTGCTTTTCTGATTTCGACAAAGTAAGATCAGCGGAACGTTTGTTTGCCAATCCCGCACTTCCCCGGCATCTTTCCTACATTCGATTACAGTGCCAGAGACAAGTGGTTATTTAATCTCTCACAGGTCGTCATTCTACGGTCGATAGTATGCAACGTACATTTACGATTTGCTGATTTACGTTGGGAATGTTGAACAGACAGGAGTTAGAAACAGAAAACACATGAACACAACATGGAATTTCAAATAACTTGTATTAATACATTTGCACAAACAAGGAATTACATTTGAAATACTTGCGGATTGCAAACGATAGTATTGTCTGCGGGAAATGTTAGTTATATAAATATAACGAATACAATTCCACTTAACTGAGTCCTAGTAAAGTTGGTAAGTTATCCCACCTACGACGGCCCTTTCACTACCTTTGCCACTCTCTGCTGATTATGGGGAGCGTCATAATACACATCCGACTTCTAGAACTGCCAGTCGTAAAGAGAAGAATTCTTATCTTCAATTTTGCCGCTAAAGTTTGCCGGCCTGTGATTGGTTGGTTTGAAAAGAGACACGTCGACTAAGGGAGACAACCGACCTAACTTAGATATATTTTTTACAATATTGCTTGGTTTGCCTTGGTTGAAAAAGTAAGTAAAGTTTGCGGAGAAGCCTATTGTCGGTATCAGCCGGACAGCGATGGAGTCTATCCCATTTTTGCTTGCGCTAGACTATGGAGTTCGTTTTTGCTGATGTGGAGCGCCACACCGACTGTCAGCTCCCCACTTTACCGAATACATCAGATTATCTACTACCGTGCTTCTCATGCGCTGAGGTAGTGAGAACCGGCATCGAACCAGGAACCTAGCGATTCCTAGGTGGGTGCTCTACCGACTGAGCTAAACATTTTTGTTTATTTAACGGCATATGAACCGCTTATGGGATATTTATTGCAGAAATTTGGTTTATTTGCAAATGTTTTGTTATAATCCTAACTGTATATTTCCACTTTTCATTTAAAAATGTTTAATCATACTATTTGTCAATAATAATAATAATAATAATAATAATAATAATAATAATCAGCTAGAATACCTAGGAGACCTGATGAGACTTGTTGTCACTCAGCCTCTAGTGAACAACCGGTTACGGCAGGTCTGAAAAACTCGATAATGTTAATAATAATGATAATGATAATACTTGCCAGAGAATTGAAAAAGCTGTGGAATATGATGGTGAAAGTGATACCAAGTGTAGTTGGTGCACTTGGAACGGCCCCAAAAAGCTTGGAAAAAAAACTGGAGGATTTGGAAACCAGAGGAAGAATTGAGACCCTCCAGACTACTGCACTGCTGCAATCGCCTAGAATACTCAGAAGAGTCCTGGAGACTTGTTGTCACTCAGCCTCCAGTTGAATACTCTATGATAATAATAAAAAATTATGGATAAATACCTGGACCTTGCCAGAGAATTGTAAAAGCTGTGGATACCAATTATAGTTGGTGCACTTGGAACGGTCCCAATAAACTTGGAAAAAAAAAGACTGGAGGATCTGGAAACCAGATGAAGAATTGAAACTATCCAGACAACAGCATTGATAATTGCCTAGAATACTGAGAAGTGTCCTGGGGACCCAACGATATTTGTCACTCAGACTCCAGTGAAAGACTATCAGCTAACGCTGGTGTGAAAAACTCATAAAGAATGAAATAACAATTTGTTTTGATGCTGTTCAAAATGGCGGCAAACCAGAGCGAGAAGCATGTTTGAATTAAAAAAAATATTTACCAAAGGGCTAAACATGGATTTGCCATTACGTTCCTGAGTGGAGAAGACAGCCCATCAAGTGGAAACACACTGACATTCCGGTAAAGAAAACTAATGGACGGAATACAATTACCAAATCAGGACACTATAAAAACTCTTGGAGAATAAGAAAGTTACAAATACTTATGAATTTTAGAAGCAGACACTATAAAGCCAACATAGATGAGAGGAATAGTAGAAAAAAAAAAGAATAACTCGGGAGAACAAAAAAACTCCTTGAAACCAAGCTCAGCAGCAGAAATCTCATAAAAAGAATAAATACTTGAGCCGTCCCCATTATAGATAGATATTTACCAACCCCCTCCTACGAGCAGGATGCGACACAAGGTCAATTTCTTAAGCGGAGTTTAACAGGTTTGAATTCAGAGTTTTCCATCTCCTAGACTGGTTACCTAGCCATGGTTAAAGAGTCCAGTCTGCCCTGCTATTTACCCATAGCTGGAGGGAGAATTGGATTGATACCTTTCCCAAGGGTATTAGCGCTATGTGAAATGTCAACAGCTTCGTCCAGGAATTGAACACGCGTTGACGAGTCAATTTCCTACGACTCTAACCATTAGACCACGCGCCGTGGTCATCCCCATTATAAGATACTCTGGACCATTCCAGTGAATTTCGGGTTATGAATCAGTTTTGGGTACAGCGATCAGTAAAGAGGGTCATGCTGACAAATTTCTGGGATATGAAAGGACCTATCACTGTTGATTACCGAGAAAAAGATGCAATTTTAAACAGTGCTTCTTATTGCCAACTCGTCAGGTAACATTCAACTTATTCATTGAATGACACTCGCATTAAAAGTAATTGGCTTTCAGGCCCACACTTGAAAAAAGGAGGGAAAAAAAACGCTCTCTAATAATGAAAGAAAGCAAAAAGCTAGACAAATACTTGGATCTTGTCCGAGAGCAGAAAAAAAAACTGTGGAACGTGAGGGTGACAGTGATACCAATAGTGTTTGGTGTACTTGGAGCAGTCCCAAACGGATTGGAAAAGAGATTGAAATAATTGGTAATAAGAGGAAGATACGAGACCATAGAAGCATTGTTAAGATCAGCTAGAATACCCAGAAGAGTCACAGAGACATGATGAGACGAGACATGATTCTCCGGTTATGAAACAGTTTTGTGTACAGCGGTCAGTAAAGAGGGTCATGCTGACAAATTTCTGGGGTATGAAAGGACCTTTCACTATTGATTTCCGAGAAAAAGATGTTATTGTAAACAGTGCTTCTTATTGCCAACTCGTTAGGTAACATTCAGCTTATTTATTGAATGACTCTTGTATCCCAAGTAGTTGGCTTTCAGGACAACACTTGAAAAAAGGAGAGAAAAATCTCTCAGCCAACTCCGACTAGAATTATATTCCTGGGTGAGGTCCGAACATTTTGTCTCCCTATATTTGTTCTTTGTTATTTGCATATCGTATTGATATTTACTTTGGTCGAAAGCCAAATCAGTGGAATTAAAAGGGTACTAGCTAGACCTGTTGATATACAACAGTATGATAATTTAATTATTACAACGTTTGATATGTTTACTTAAGTGCTGAATAGTTCAATATGTAAAAAGGGTAATAATCTTGATTTAACTTTCTCTCACTCTTTCTTTCTTTCTTTCTTTCTTTCTTTCTTTCTTTCCTACTTTCAAATGACAAAAGTTAAAAAAGCTAAATGTTGATCAAATTAAACTGACTCTATAATGTATATAAATAGCGGGACCTGTGGATATACCACAGTATGGTAATTTGATTATTACAACGTTTGATATGTTTACTTAAGAGCTATTGCTAAATAGTTCAATATGTAAAAAGGGTAATTATCTTGATTTAACTCTCTCTCTCTCTCTCTCTCTCTCTCTCTCTGTCTCTGTCTCTCTGTCTCTGTCTCTCTCTCTCTGACACACACACACACACACACACACACACACACACACACTCTCTCTCTCTCTCTCTTTTTTTCTTTCTTTCTTTCTTTTCCTCTTTTCATTATGTGTGATTGAAATAGATTAGCGTTATTAGTGGATAGGCTCCCTCACTTTCTGGCTGATACTGACAATAGACCACTCCGTCTACTTTAGAGATATTCAATTATACATGGTGTTGTTACGATTCTGGCCGCCATTTTAGACATTTAGGTCACCTATTGGTAAATCCAATGGTAGAGAAGGGTTTAGTCTCAGTAGTAAAAAGTCCACTTGTAATCCTTGAAATCCAAGGTAGAACAAGAGTGTCCAGTCGTAGTCTGTCTGGTATTAAGTCCAGTTAGCAACTGACTTCAGAAAAATTACCAACGGCCTTAAATGCATTCAATGTCGTTTTTGATTGGTCAATGCCTGTTCCTGATGATGGTAAAGTTCATACATATAAGTGATGACTTTTCGTACAGATTAAACCCAAAGATGAGTCCAACAGGTTTGAAGAACAACAAATAAATTTTCAAGATAATCTTAAATTAACTTTTTCAACTTTAGTCTGCAGTAAATGCGTGAATATGTTGGCAGTATTGTCGGACCAAGTTATATTTAAGCACCCCAGGGGCGACCTGGATTCAGAAGGACATGTTTCGCTTTGCATCGTCAACATCCAGTTGTTTGTTAGGGTTAGGGTTAGGGTTAGGGGTTAGGGTTAGCAGTTAGTTTTATAATTTAAAAAATGCGTCTAAAATCGTCTGGTAAACAACCGGATGTTAACGATCCAAAGAGAAACATGTCCTTCTGATTCCAGGTCGACCCTTGGGTGCTTAAAGGTAACTTGGTCCGTATTGTCACACTTTAAAAAAATAGAGCCCAAAGGCTCGAACTCAACCTTTTCTGTATTTTCTCTGAGAGTCCCTTGTTCTGGGTATGACGTTAAACTGCATCCAATGCTGAAGTTCCAGTTTTGGATCTCAGTGTGTAACACCCCTGGTAATCGCTATTACTCCCAAGTTCACTCTGAGTCGGAGTGGTAGTACTTGTTAGGGTCCCATCTATAGGTTCAATAAAAAAAAATAGTTTAAAAAAGATATGTTACAAAAATTGAATCCCCATCAAGCACTTTTAAAAATAGAGCCCAAAGGCATGAACTCAAACTTTTCTGTCTTTTCTCTGAGAGTCCCTTGTCCTGGGTATGACGTTAAACTGCATACATTAACTTTCTCTCACTCTTTTTTAGCGTATTATAAACACCACCGAAAGGGTGGTAACGTGTACTGTAAATAATAAAAAAAAACCTCCGTTGAAATTTGAACTTTCATTCCTATACAACGATAAGCCTGCCTATCCGGGACAGCTGCTTTACTAATTAGGTTACGGGGATTAAATCTAACCATATGGTTTCCATTATTTATTCACAACTCGTTGTTCATCACCTCTTTTGTTTTTCTTTTTTGGTGTTTTGTTATGTAATTCGATGATGTCTGTGTTGCAGGGTGCGAGTACAGTAGCGGATGTGTGACCCACCCCAGACGTCAGAGAGAAATGTCACACACCTGCGCGGAAAATCGATAGGACAAGATTGAGGAGTGAGAAATGGAGTGAGAGGCATACGGGCATTATTCCAACGATAGAACTATGTGACTGATTGATACAGATAACGTAATAGAAAAAAAGGGACTATCAGTTGGTTGGTTGTTTTTTACGGCATGTCAACACTTGTTGGGTTATTTTATGCCGAAAACCTTTTGTTCTATTCATGCTTGATGGGGATTCAATTTTTGTAACATATCTTTTTAAAACTATTTTCTTCTATTGAAACTATAGATGGGACCCTAACTACTTGTTAGGGTCCCACTCCAAGACAGAGTGGACTTGGGAGTAATAGCGATTACCAGGGGTGTTACACACTGAGAGCCAAAGCTGGAACTTCAGCATTGGATGCAGTTTAACGTCATACCCAGGACAAGGGACTCTCAGAGAAAAGACAGAAAAGTTTGAGTTCGAGCCTTTGGGCTCTATTTTTAAAAGTGTGACAATACGGACCAATTTACATTTAAGCAACCCAGGGGCGACGTAGATTCAGAGGGACGTGTTTCGCTTTGCACCGTTAACATCCGGTTGTTTACCAGACGATTTTTAGACGCATTTTGTAAATTATAAAACTAATTGCTAACCCTAACAACTAACCCCTACCCCTAACCCTAACTCTAACAAACAACCGGATGTTGACGGTGCAAAGCGAAACATGTCCTTCTGAATCCAGGTCGCCCCTGGGGTGCTTAAAGGTAACTTGGTCTGACAATACTGCCAGCATATTCACGTATTTACTGCAGACTAAAGTTGAAAAAGTTAATTTAAGATTATCTTGAAAATTTATTTGTTGTTCTTCAAACCTGTTGGACTCATCTCTGGGTTTAATCTGTACGAAAAGTCATCACTTATATTTATGAACTTTACCATCATCAGGAGCAGGCATTGACCAATCCAAAACGACATTGAATGCATTTAAGGCCGTTGGTAATTTTTCTGAAGTCAGTTGCTAACTGGACTTAATACCAGACAGACTACAACTGGACACTCTTGTTCTACCAGGGATTTCAAGGAATACAAGTGGACTTTCTACTACTGAGACTAAACCCTTCACTACCATTGGATTTATCAATAGGAGACCTAAATGTCTAAAATGGCGGCAGAATCGTAACAACACAATGTATAATTGAATATCTCTAAAGTAGACGGAGTGGTCTATAGTCATTATCAGCCAGAAAGTGAGGGAGCCTATCCACTAATAACGCTCATCTGTTTCAATCAAACATAATGAAAAGAGGAAAAGAAAGAAAGAAAGAAAAAGAGTTTGTGTGTGTCTGTGTGTGTGTGTGTGTGTGTGAAAGAAAGAAAGAGAGACAGACAGACAGACAGACAGACAGTGACAGAGAGAGAGAGAGAGAGAGAGAGAGAGAGAGAGAGAGAGAGAGAGAGAGAGAGAGAGAGAGTTAAATCAAGATAATTACCCTTTTTACATATTGAACTATTTAGCAATAGCTCTTAAGTAAACATATCAAACGTTGTAATAATCAAATTACACTACTGTGGTATATCCACAGGTCCCGCTAATTATATACATTATAGAATCAGACTAATTTGATCTACATTTAGCTTTTTTAACTTTTGTCATTAGAAAGTAGGAAAGAAAGAAAGAAAGAATGAGAGAAAGTTAAATCAAGATTATTACCCTTTTTACATATTGAACTATTCAGCACTTAAGTAAACATATCAAACGTTGTAATAATTAAATTATCATACTGTTTTATATCAACAGGTCCAGCTAGTACCCTTTTAATTCCACTGATTTGGCTTTCTACCAAAGTAAATATCAATACCATATACAAATAACAAAGAACAAATATAGGGAGACAAAATGTTCGGACCTCACCCAGGAATATAATTCTAGTCAGATTTGGCTGAGAGATTTTTCTCTCCTTTTTTCAAGTGTTGTCCTGAGAGCCAACTACTTGGGATACAAGAGTCATTCAATAAATAAGTTGAATGTTACCTAACGAGTTGGCAATAAGAAGCACTGTTTACAATAACATCTTTTCCTCGGAAATCAATAGTGATAGGTCCTTTCATACCCTAGAAATTTGTCAGCATGACCCTCTTTACTGACCGCTGTACACAAAACTGTTTCATAACCGGAGAATCATGTCTCGTCTCATCATGTCTCTGTGACTCTTCTGGGTATTCTAGCTGAGCTTAACAATGCTTCTATGGTCTCGTATCTTCCTCTTATTACCAATTATTTCAATCTCTTTTCAAATCCGTTTGGGACCGCTCCAAGTACACCAAACACTATTGGTATCACTGTCACCCTCACGTTCCACAGTTTTTTTTCTGCTCTCGGACAAGATCCAAGTATTTGTGTAGCTTTTTGCTTTCTTTCATTATTAGAGAGAGTTTTTTTTTCTCCTTTTTTCAAGTGTGGGTCTGAAAGCCAATTACTTTTAATGCGAGTGTCATTCAATGAATAAGTTGAATGTTACCTGACGAGTTGGCAATAAGAAGCACTGTTTAAAATTGCATCTTTTTCTCGGTAATCAATGGCGATAGATCCTTTCATACCCCCAAAATTTGTCAGCATGACCCTCTTTACTGACCGATGTACCCAAAACTGATTCATAACCGGAGATTCACTGCGATCGTATTGACATCAAATCTCGTCAAGTCTCCAAGATTATTCTGAGTATTCTAACCGATCTTAACAATGCTGCTATGGTCTCTATGGTCTCGATCTTCCTCTTATTTCCAATGATTTCAATTTCTTTTCCAAGCCTTTTGTCACCCTTCCAGGTACATAAAATACAATTGGTATAACCGTCACCCACACGTTCCACAGTTTTGTCTGCTCTCGGGCAAGTTCCAAGTATCTATCTAGCTTTTCGCTTTCTTTTATTATTAGAGAGAGATTTTTTCTTTTCTTTTCAAGTGTTGGGCTGAGAGCCAATTACTTTTAACAGGAGGGTCATTCAATGAATAAGGTGAATTTTGCCTAACGAATTGGCAATGAGAAACACTGTTTACAATTGCATCTTTTTCTAGGAGATCAATAGCGAAAGGCCCTTTCATGCCCCAGATTGTCAGCGCGACTTTCTTTACCCGAAACTGTTTCATAACCGGAGAATCACTGGAATGGTCGGATCATATGACCTTTAGGCACCCCTTCCGCGATCTCGACGCACAAGGATACTTTTCTCATTTACACCGTCAAAACCCGGTTGTTTGTTAGGGGTTAGGGGTTAGGGTTATGGTTAGTGGTTAGGGTTAGGGGTTAGTTTTATAATTTTAAAAACTCTAAAAATCGTCTGTTAACAATTAACCGGATTTCGACGGTGTGAACCGAAAAAAATGTCCCCACGAATTGAGATTGCAAAAAGGGAGCCTAAAGGTCATATGTTCCGAATGGTCCAGTGTTTCTTATAATGGGGACGGCCCGGGTATTTATTCCCTTGGGGAGATTTCTGCTGCAGAGTTTGTTTTCTATGTTTTTTTTTGTTTCTTCCGGGCTATTCTTTTTTTTTTTTAATTAATCTTGTGCCGTGCGATACGAGATTGCTAGGGGCGCAAGTTCTCCTCCTCGTCGTAGACAGGAATACTGTTAAGTATCTGGTCGGCATCCTTAGTTCCAGATGTAGTAAGTAAGTAAGCCAGCCAATAAGAATCCGGTGTTATAGTATTCTTTGTAAGTCCGACGTCCAAGGGAATCCAAGTGTCAATGACATAAGTTCAGAATGGGGCCTCTATTAATACAGCAGAAGCAGCAGCAGCAGTGCCAGTGATTGGACAATGGGAATCTATCTCAGGTCACGTGCTTATAGGCGAGTCTATAAGTAGAAGTGACTATTTACCTCATGCCTTATATACAAAAATCTTGCAACAAATACCAATGCTGACCTTTGTCAAGACTAAAAAGTAAAAGGGGCTTTTGACTTTGCCACTTCTCCTTTTGTAATGCTGCTCGCAAAACCACCTAGCGCCTACTGGCAGACACGGGAGGTCAATAAGGAGTGAAAGCCTGTCAATAAAATCCCCTGGCGATTTTCCATGGGCTTAACGCTAACCGTTAAATTTAAATCTTTTGCACTACATTACACAATTAATAGGCTATGTTAGATTGCGGGCTCGATTGAAAAGAATTTTGGAATAGTAATTATTCTATACCTATATTTTTACTGTTTAACTATTCTCTTGTGTGGATCGGAGTTGGCTCTGTTATTCGGGATCGGCGTAGCTGGGTCTATTTGTGTCCGTTGGTTGATCTGTTGTTGGTCTGGGTGGCATTCTCGCTGTTCTTCGAGTCTGGAAATTAATTGGGAACCTTTTGGGATATCTTGTCTTGTGCTGTTGATAGTTTTTAATAACAAACACAAGACGTTCTTGTTTTTTTTCTGGGCTCATTTATTTTATCCCAAGTAAAAATGCCTTGGAGAACATGCACTCATCTTACGTCTGTTCTCTTCAAACACTCAGGCCAGACTGTCAACTTTTCACTCTCTTTCTCTCACTCTTCGGCACCCATCTACCAATAAAAGATCGACAGGTAGCCTTTCATATGTCATCCCCAAAATTCTAGTAATTTTCCTTATATACAATTTAGGGTTTTTTCCACCTCATTATTTTAAAGTTAATCTATTTATTATGTAACAAAATATTTGGTAATTTATGAGGAAGTGCGTCCCGGTCTCCTGCCTCAAGAGTTGCTGCCCGGTGACTATTAAAATAACGACCCAGCTCAGTATATTCAAAACTATCCATCTATCTATCTATCTATCTATCTATCTATCTATCTATCTCAATTTGTTCATATTTATCTATATTACTTTAAATACTAAGATTTTTTTTTTATTCATGTTTGTTTAATATCTTGTTTTTAGTTTAAATAAACAAGAATTACAACAAAAAAAGAAGCGCCCCACCCCCAATACATTTACTTGTCGAAAATATCTATCTCCATTTGTTCATATCTATCTATATTATTTTGTTTGTTTATCTATCTATCTCAGTCTATTCAAAACTATATATCCATCTTCATATCTAAACAAGAATTACAACAAATTACGATAAATAAAAAGAATTACGACGAGCTGGGGTTGTTATTTTGATAGTCACCGGGTAGCGGTTTTTGAGGCGGGAGACCGGGACACACTTCCTCATAAATTACCAAATATTTTTGTGAGATTAAAGTAATAGTAACTATAAATGAATTCCAAAAAATGCAGAGTTTAAATTAAAGGAAAAAGAATTTAAAAAAAAAAAAAAAAAAGAAAAGAAGTTTTACGTCTGTTCTCTTCAAACACTCAACCCAGACTGTCAACTCTTCACTCTCTTTCTCTCACTCTTCGGCATCCATCAACCAATAAAAGATCGACAGGTAGCCTTTCATACGTCATCCTCAAAATTCTAGTAATTTTCCTTATATACAATTTAGGGTTTTTTCCACCTCATTATTTTAAAGTTAATCTATTTATTATGTAACAAAATATTTTTGTGAGATTAAAGTAATTGTAGCAATAAATGAATTCCAAAAAATGCAGAGTTTAAATTAAAAGAAAAAGAATTCGAAAAAAAAAAAGAAAAAAAGAAGTTTTACCAAAAGAAAAAAAAAAAAAAAAAGTTTTACCAAAGAAAAAAAAAGAAAAAAAAAAGAAAGTTTTACCAAAAGAAAAAGAAGTTTTACCAAAAGAAAAAAAGAAGTTTTACCAAAAGAAAAAAAAAGAAAAAAAGAAGTTTTACCAAAAGAAAAAAAAAGAAAAAAAAAGTTTTACCAAAAAAAAAAAAAAAAGAAAAAAAAAAGAAGTTTTACCGAAAAAAAAGAAAAAAAAGAAGTTTTACCAAAGAAAAAAAAGAAAAAAAAAGTTTTACCAAAAGAAAAAAAAAAAAAAAAAAAAAAAAAAAAAAAGAAGTTTTACCAAAAAAAAAAAAAAAAAAAAGAAAAAAAAAAAAAAAAATAAGAAAAAAAAGAAGTTTTACCAAAAGAAAAAAAAGAAAAAAAAAAAGAAGTTTTACCAAAAAAAAAAAAAAAGAATCTCCTGATTTATTGAATGACACTCACATCATCTAACGAATGAAAATAAATCGGGTCGATTATTATCAAAAAGGTTTATGTCT
>CM042168.1:76784891-76801929 GCA_023376005.1 Doryteuthis pealeii
CCTTGGGAATAATATGACCCTCCCCCATTCAGGTATGGGTTAAATAGTACCACGGAGTCTTCCACCGACTAATACACTTAGGAAGAGTATGAACATCCTCATCTATTATATCTCTTCTATTAGCTATGGGTTAAATAGTACCACTGTTGTTCTTCTACAAGGTTGGGTTTGGCATTAAATAACCCACAAATGTTGATATGCCATTAAACAAAGTAACCAAACCAAATGTATCTTCAGTGACGAATGATACATACACTTTCTATGTATTTAATAGTTTAAAAACACCAGTCCCCGCATCAGCTGTCAGTGGGCGAGGGGATAAGATATCGGACTACCATACGGTCAGTCTGAGTTCGAACCCTACCCAAGGATAGTTGTGTCTAGCCACACTGAAGAGGCATGATATGCCGAAACACGTGTCTGTGGATGACTTATTAATTATTAATATATATATATATATATATATATATATATATATGTGGTGTGTGTGTGTATGTGTAGCAATACATTTGGTAGCAAATTGATTTTCTATTGTGTAGTAGAGACGTTTCTATGGCAACAGTGGTTAACTGTTCTTCTACAAGGATGATTTTGGCATTAAATAACACACAAAGGTTGATATGCCATTAAACAAAGAATATACAATTAAACAAAGAAACCAAAACAATTTTATCTTATATATATATATGTTTATATATATAGGGTCATCCACAGACACGTGTTTCGACTTATCAAGTCTCCTCAGTGTGGCTAGACATTTTGTAAGCTACCTACAGCCGGAATTGAAATCCGATCGGTTGGGTGTCAGTCCGGCACCGTAACCATTAGGCTGTCTTCACTTACAGAATGGGAAGGGGATTTTAACTGTTTTAATAAATGAAGAAAAACTCTAAACTTGCTTCATTACAATAATTTATTTCAACCGTATTAATACGGCATCTTCAGGTAATCACAAGAACATGACTCTTACTGAGAATTTCCCAAAGTAACATCTCTTTTATATCTATAAATTTAGGGGAGGGAGGGTTGGTGTCTTATTTTGGAATGGGTGGAGTTAGTTTCTTTGGATGAGGCGGGGAGGTCTATGTTTTGGATGAGGTGTGGCTTAGCTTAGTGCAGATTCCTTGGAGAAATGGTTGTAAGAGTGTATATACAAAATGAGCAGAATCTAAAGGCTAAAAATAATAAAAAGAAAAAAGAAGAAAAGAAGAGAAGAAGAAAGAGAAAAATAAAGATAACAAAATAATATAGAAATAAAAAAAATATAAGAAAAAATAAAAAATTAAAAGTTAAAAAATTAAAACAAAACTAAAACTAAAAATAAAATAAAAATAAGAGTAACAAATAATAATGATAATGACAATAAGGTAAAGGAATAAAGCATAATAATTAAGATTAATAATAATATATATATATATATATATATATATATATATATATATATATCTGTGTGTGTGTGTGTGATACCTTAGTAGCAAATTGATTTTCTATTGTCTAGTGGGGGGGGGGTTACTGTGGCAGAATGGGAAACTGTTCTTCTACAAAGATGACTTTTGCATTAAATAACACCAAACGGTTGATATGCCATTAAACAAAGATACCAAACCACACAGAACGAAAAGATTTACTGCACTTTTTATTGTCTAGCTTCATTGATAAGAGAGAACATCGAATTAGCTACAGGGTGGGAGGAGGAGTTGAATGAAAACTGTGTAAACGTTTTCTGACGGCTGCTTTCTTAAAACAGAACGAAACAAGGAAAAAAAAAACAAATGCGTCATTCAGCTACCTGGTTATATTTGCCCTTTAGATAAAACTAGAAGCGGCTACCCAGCATCGCCTGGGTAGAGGGGGATTTTTTTAAAATTTAGTCTCATAGTCTTATATTACTGAATCGTGAGTTGCTTTCCCACTGGATGTCCCATTAAAATCTCCACGTAAGAAAGTCCGTGTGCTGATCCAGCCACTCGGAAAAGAAAAATTAATGTCTGCTATTTACAACATTAAATATTTTTAAAAATCCCATGCTGTTATCATTTGAATTTTATTTTTTAATTATCTTCACGAATATAAATCAAGTCTTCCTTATTTCTACTCAAAAATCAAGATATGATGGTAGTGAATGTTTATATATATTTACTTTATCATTAATTGTTTTATTTTCATAGTTTCCTCCGGACATACATTCATACCAACTAGATAGACTAGAAGCGGTTACCCAGCATCGCCTGTGTAGAGGGGGGGGGTGTAAAAATTTAGTCTCACAGATCAATTATTACTGAATCGTGAGTTGGTTTCCCACAGGATGCTCCATTGAAATCCCCACGTAAAAACGACCTTGTGCTGATCCAGCAACTCCTAAAAGAAAAAATAACGTCTACTATTTACAACATACGTAAATACAAAAAAATCCATGCTGTTATCATTTAAATTTTATTTTTTTTAATTATCTTCACGAATATGAATCAAAACTTCATTATTTTTGCTCAAAAACTAAGATATGACGATAGTGAATGTTTATATATATTTACTTTGTCGTTTATTGTTTTATTTTCGAAATTTCCTCCGGACATACAGATTCACACACAACTGCCCTTTTTATATGTATAAATAGATGGATGGTCTGAAAATAATAAAAGAATGATTCAGGAAAAAAATAAAAGATGACATTTATTTCGTGAAATTTATACGGGTTATCATGTTGACTAACTCATGTCATATGTACGGATAAGATGTCACATTAACCGATATTTGCAAGGCATAATCGTATTTATCACATACTAGAAGGGGCTACCCGGTGTCGCCTGAGTTGAGGGGGGAAGGTTAGTCTCGCAGATCCATTATTACTTATTGCGAGTAGGATCCTCGCTGGATGCTCCACGAGAGTCCCCACGTAAAAAAGACCTGTTGGGACGTCGGGAATTATTTTCGCCTGGTTAGAGGGAATTAAATCACATATAACAATATAGTAAGAAATTTGAATTCAATTATTACGATTTTATGGGTCATCCTTTAGGCGTCAAGCAAGAGCGCTTGTCCAGTGGAAATCCTTGGTAAAGAATCTTTTGGTTGTTCCTTGGTGCTCCTCAATATTGCAAGTCCTTCGTCAATGATTGCAAATGGACGTCTCTCAGTATCAGTGATTAAGTAGTCAACCAGCCACGCAGTAGGGCTGTTGATTGGCTGAGGTTTAAACCTATAAATTCAAGCGGTGTATGGCTTATATCACTAAATAATTAAAAAAAAAATTAATCTACAATTTAAAAAAAAAAAGAAGAAATGAGATGATTAATTTTATCAAATATTTAAAAGCGAAAAATAAATGCAAAAAAAAAAGAAAAAAAAGATGAATAAAAAAAAAATAAAAAAATAAAATAACGTGCTGATGACTTTACCATCTGTTACTATTCAAATTTTAATTTTTAAATATTTTCCCAAATATAAATAAATTCTTTATCATTTTTTGCACAAAAAGCAAGCTCTGGTGATTGTGAATGTGTTTATATATTTACTCTGTAGTTAATTGTTTTATTTTCGTAGTTTTTTTTCTTCCGGGCATGCATACATACAACTGCCATTTATATACGTATAGAAAACTAGCAGGACCTGTGGATATACCACAGTATGATAATTTCAATATTACAACGTTTGATATGTTTACTTAAGAGCCATTGCTAAATAGTTCAATATGTAAAAAAGTATAATAATCTTGAATTAACTCTCTCTCACTCTTTTTTCTTCTTTCTTTTTTCTTTCTTTCTTCTTTCTTTCTTTCTTTTCATTATGTTCGATTGAAACAGATTAGCGTCATTGTTTTGCATTCTCACCCCCTCTATCTTTCCCCTATTCTCTTTCTTTCTTTCTTATTGTATTTTTTCTGTGTAGCATGTCCTTTTCTTCCCTTTCATTCTTTATAATAAAACGGAGTGGTCCATTATTTAACTGGGGTGACGACACTTGTGGTAGGGAATTGTTACTGATGGATACCTTAATATGTAAGGGCTGCTAAAGAGAGCGTCATCCGTTTTAAGGAGAGCCTTGCAATTTCAGCGTAATCAGCAGCCATCAGCGAAATTCATCTCGCATTATATATATATATATATATATATATATATAAAATTTTGTGTATTTTGGCAGCAAATTATTCTTAAGACATGTGTTATTGAACAACACGGAGTATTCTTTTTTCATTTTTTGTATGGATATTTTTTCCAGTCTTCTGGCTATCCTTTTTGAATCTGGATCGAGTTGATTCATCATATTTTTCATATTAATTTCCCGAGCGCTTTCGACTGTTGCTCCAGTCGTATTCATGGGGTTATGTAATTTGGTTTTTAGTTAATTTTTAGTTCTGTTATCTATGCTTTTATCAAATTCAGAGAGTCTATTATTTTTAAGAGTTAGTAAGTGTTAGTTATTGAAGATATTTAATACATTGTCTCCGACTTTAAAGGCTATTTTATTAATGTTAGGTTTTTTATTTTTAATGCATATGGCTTCTAGGATCTGTAGGCGTTTCTTATTATTACATAACCCCATGAATACGACTGGAGCAACAGTCGAAAGCGCTCGGGAAATTAGTATGAAAAATATCATGAATCAACTCGATCCAGATTCAAAAAGGATAGCCAGAAGACTGAAAAAAATATCCATACAAAAAATGAAAAAAGAACACTCCGTGTTATTCAATAACACATGTCTTAAGAATATATATATATATATATATATATATATATATATATATGTTGCAATCGGCGGAAGACCTCGTGGTATTATTTAACCCATACCTGAATAGGGGGTGTCATACCTTTCCAAAGGGTATTAGACCGAAAGTGAACATAATAGCACAACTGGAGTTCGAACTCGTTTACTACGAAATCACAGTCCAGCACGTTAGCCACTACGCTACGGGGAATCCCGCTCAGCACTTCGAAATTGTTAGAAAATGTTAAAATGTCTTATGGGACAAGACTTCTTATTTCTGTAGTTCAGTGTTATTAACAAGCTACCTACTAAATTTCTCGAAATTGCCTTGGAGGTATTGTTTTGTTATTATAACTATATTATTAATAAGCTCTGAAAATTAGTGGAAAGGACCTCAATAAATTATACTTTTTCTGAAAGGCTATGTTCTACTCTTAGAGGAACTAAACTAAAATTATTAAAATTCGGTCACCGGAGCTTATTACATATTCAAAATGGCTGCAAAATGATTGGCTGAAAACCAGAATTTCCAGCGTCTTAACTTTTAAGGCTTGAGGTTATGAAAAGTACCTCCTGGATTTGAAAGCGGCTGCAAATGTGTTGTGGGGGTTTTAAGGGGTCAAATAAGAACAAAACGACGGGTAACAAATGTAGGAAAATGTATTAACAAAAGAGAAGACAATTACAGTACAGAGAAGTGGGAATTACATCCGATAATAGAGTTATGAGCTGACTCGCATTGGCTTACTCTACAAGCCATAATTGTCCCTGTTATTTATAGTAACCGTCGGCGCATTCCATTAGTCTATAGGGTATATCACCTATAACAAAATGAGGCTAATGATATATTCTTTTTAAGACCCATTTAGATTATATATATATATATATATATATATATATATATATAGATAGATAGATAGATAGATAGTCATCCACAGACACCGTGTTTCGACGTATCATGTCTCTTCAGTGTGGCTAGACATTTGCAAGCTACCACCAGCTGCTAAACGACACGGCCAACGTCACCTACAAACTGGAACTGGGATTTTAACTGAATACACACATCTATGTATATGTAAAGGCTGATATATATATATATATTATATATATATATATATATATATATAATATTGATAATATAGTTTGCTATATTCATAAAGAAAGAGTGCTCCTCAATTTCAGTTGTTGTGTCTAGCCACACTGAAGAAGCGTGAAACGCCGAAACGCGTGTCCGTGGATGACTTATTAATATATATATATATATATATATATATATATATATATATGTGTGTGTGTGTGTGTGTGTGTGTGTGTGTGTGTGTGTCTAGTGGTGATGTCACAATATATGTATAAATGCCATTTCCATATATTTGATCTTCCTCCTAACTGAATAATGGTATAGTAGGGTTAACTTTAAGTGATTGGCCAGAATTTGAATTTAAATTTGAATTACATTAAAACTGGTAAAATCTCGAAATAAATCCAGTCTGGAAAAGATTAGGAAATTTCTTCAGACTGAATTAATCCGTCTATAATGATAGATCAAACCATGACTGATACATAATCTATGGGTAGACTAATCGGCTTAACGTAAAAGGCTGTCATGAGGAAGATTTGCCTAAATTCTCTGTACCTATCGATTTCTGTCTGGATTTCCAAGACGTCGTGTTTTGCTGAATGTGGCACATATAGGCCTTAGGTGGCTTACAGTACAACTGGACACAGGGTGCAACAGATATATATATATATATATATACCCGTGTACCATTATTATAATAAATTTGCTCTTCCAACGTATTAAGCACTTTATATTGTTTATATCGCTGCCTTATCATTATATATATATATATATATATATATATATATATATATATATATTATATATATATACCGTGTTCCATTATCATAATAAATTTGCTCTACAACGCATTGAGCACTTTATATTTGTTATATCGCTGCCTTATGATTATATATATATATATATATTTATATATATATATTAATGTTTTGAAGGCAATTACAATGCGTATAAAAAATAAAAACAAAAAGAAGTAGAAACTTCATCTTCAGAGGTGTCTGAAGATGAAGTTTCTACTTTGAAATCGATAAGACAAAAATAACATCTTTTTGTTTTTATTTTTATACGCATTGTAATTGCCTTCAAATCATTAATATATTATAACATACTTAACAATGCTTCAAGCAAATTAACGATTACTTTTATATATATATATATATTATATATATATATATATATATATATATATAAGGGAATGACTTACCGGTAAAAATATTGATTTGGTCTCAATATTTAGTTGATATAAGTATTACTCGGATAAGTCAGCGTTATAAAATATAAAGTGCTCAATACGTTAGCAGACCGGATTTAGTATTACAGTGTGTACACCTGTAATACTATATATATATAATAATATATATTATATATATATATATATATATATATATATATATAAGCGTATAAAAAATTAATAAAATCCGACAGTTTAAGTTATAGATAAAGAAAGACAATAGTATATATTTTGCGAACTACCGCCTGTTTATAAAATGTAATTCAAAGAAAATTCAATTTTAAAAATAAGATAAAAAAATGTAAAAGGCATTGTATAAACATTAGTCTTTTTCAGAGCACATTTTTTTTGTTGAAGAAGACTCATGTTTATACAATCCCACTTACAATTGTTTTTTATTTTATTTTTAAGATAATTTCAATTGAATTACATTTTATAAACTTCATAGAGTCGAAACCGGCGCTTGTTAGCACAATACATACTATTGTTTTTCTTTCTCTCCTCTCTCTCTCTCTCTCTCTCTCTCTTCTCTCTCTTCTCTCTGATATATATATATATATATATGTGTGTGTGTGTGTGTGTGTATGTGTGTATGTGTAGTGCCACTCAAGAGTCTCAATAATATCCAATGATGTAGGTTGTTTAGGGTTATCTTCACTTGCTGCAGATTTTCGTCGATAGGTGGCTAGTGTATTTAAGTAGTAGCCCAGTAGATTCTAGCTCTTCCTCTGTGACCAGCAACGATTTCACTTGATTTAGGCGCTTGTCGTCTCTGCCTCTTAAGTGGCGAGCTTTGCCCCCACCCAACCAACTATCAGTGAGAGACATTCCTTCAGAAACTCTGTATCACTTCCTTAGGACGTAAGTCCTACATTCTTTATATATGTTTAACTATCTGTTCACTATGTATTACTGTACTTTTATGAATATATGTATTCCTGTCTTGTATGTATTTCTCACGTGCTCACGAATTAAAGTCAATGTTTGTTATCATCTCATAACCTCTTTGTCGGAGTAATTTATGTACACACATGTACCCACGTTGGAAGGTTACTCTGAGACTTCCAACTTATTATACGAACACTTTACCATCTTATACTGAAATATAGTGAGTCGGGTTAAAACAATACACCATATTTCCCCTCTATATGAAAAATCTCCAGACACAGGTATTGTTTGATATCATTGGATTGTTATTAAATAATGCCATGCGATGGCCATACTCTAATGCTGAATGAATATATATATATATATATATATATATATATATATATATATATAGTTATTTACTAAGCACAAGGCCAGAAGTATGGGGCATTCAATGAGAATCAAACTCACTAACAATGGTATGCGAAGTTAGCTTGGAAACCATTACATAACGTGAGGTGCCTAATTATTATTTACTATACTTGGCTTAGTTGTAGCACAAGGCCAGAAGTATGGGGCGTGCAATGAGAATCGAACTCACTAACAATGGTCTGAAAATCTAGCTTGCTGACCATTACACCACCTAAGGTACCCATGGCGTAACACATATAAGAGTTGGGTTAATTCAGTTCATCTCTAGGCTGCAGGTTCAATCCTGGCCAAAAGCGATAACAACATAGGATACTTAACAAAGCTTAACACTTGTAACCGGTAATGGTTAACGAGATGAGAACAGTCTACACCCGTGGATTGAATAAAGGGTTCGGTTCGAAGCTCAGTGAAGGCTCTAGAGTTCGACAAGCAGGTTTCCGAGTTCGGCGAGAAGGTTTCCGAGTTCGAAGAGAAGGTTCCAGAGTTCGAGAAGGTTCCCGATTTCGACAAGAAACACCTGAAGAAGGCCGGAGGTCACATCGACCGAAACGTTTTATATTGTCGGAAAAAAAAATGAAAACTACTCACCGGCAATCTTCTGAGGGAAGAAAGCAGGAATAAAGATTGCGTAGTAATATATACATGTGGTTGGTGTCTACTTTCCTTTTGATTGGTCGAATTGGTAAATAAATACCTTGTCACCACTCACGAAGGTACTACGTTTCTTCTGGACTAATTCTACTAGACCTAAGGTTACGATTCTTTTTTACACACTTGCAAGATCGCAACAAGGTTTGTTGCAAGCTTTTCCCCCGTTTAAACTTCACCAGAAGGTCTTTATTTGTTTCCTCATCCAAGTGAACTGGCAATTCGCCAAAATATATAAAAAATAAAGATGAGGACAATACTCCGAATAATCCAAATAATACAAAGTACTGACCAGGCAGACCATTTCTTGCTTTGTTATTTACTAATATTTTGCTAAATACTGACTAGGCTTACCATTGTCTGGCATATACACCTTAGGTTGCTGATAGTAACTGCTGTTTTTAAATTGTCACCCAACTACGTACTAACGAGGCTCACCATTTCTTAATTTGTTATTTACTAAGTTTTTACTTAGTCTGACATGTATACCTGAAGTTGCTATAATACCTATTGTTACTAAGCGGTCACCCATACAAGTACTGACCAGAATCATCATTGCTTAACTTGATATTTATTAAGTTTTTCTTAGTCTGGCATATACTTTAGATTGCTTATACTACCTGCTATAAGTACTGATCAGTCCCATCACTGCTTAACTTGTAATTTACTAAGCTTAGCTTATTCTAGCACATATGCCCCTGGTTGCTTACTGTACCTGCTGTTAACTAAGCTGTCACCCATCGAAGTACTGACCAGAATCATCGTTGCTTAACTTCGTATTTTCTTTATTTTTGCTTCGTATGGCACGTAAGATTGCTGACCGTATCTGCTGTTACTAATTGGTCACCCGTCTAATATCTGAGCAGGTTCCTCATTGCTTAACTTGTTATTTACTTTAAGTTTCGCTTCGGATTAACTGATCGTCTACGAGTAATTTAAGTCCAAAATATGCCAATACATGGATACAAAGCATGTAAAACTTGCCTAAGGTATGGCATTAAGGTATGAGCTTTCCACATTAAATTATGTTACAAATTGGTCACCCATTTAAGTATTGAGCAGGGTTATCATTGCTTAACTTATTATTTAATAAGTTTTGCTTATTCTGGCGCATATGACAGGTTGTTTACAGTACCTGCTATCACTAAGTGGTCACCCACCTAGGTTCTAAACAGGGCTCATCGTTGCTTAACTTCTTATCTGCTTAGTTTTACTTCGTCTGGCACATATAGTTTAGGTTGATTACAGTACCTGCTATTACTAAGTGGTCACCCATCTAGGTTCTGACCAGGCTAACCATTTCTTACCTAGTTATTTACGAGTAATTTCAGTCCAAAATAATGCCAATATATGAATACGAAGCATGTAAAACTTGTGTAATATATTGTCTGATCAGTGCACCCAAGGACCAGGCTGAATAGGAAGTGCATGCGGGTCAGGTGCAGCCTGGAAACGAAAACGGGATGTGGCCCTGACCTGACCTTTTGCACCTGGAAATGCAGGTGAACATTTGCATGATTTAGGTGCAGAAATCTGTAGGCGTAGCCCATAACAATGAAAACAGCCTGCGTGGGCGAAGAGGCGTGTCTACAAAGAAAAACTGCGTAGGTGTCACGAACAAAGAGCGTGACACCGGGGGTCAGACTACAATAAAAGAAGCCGTAGAGATCGAATTAGACAGACAACGATCAGATTCGAGATCATTTGAAAAGAAAGTCCCGAAGGCTCCACGTTTGCGTAACCCTGCCAACGACTCTCAGCTGTACACAACCGAGGGAATAAACATCTCATCTTACATTTCCTAAATACAAGTGTTTTGTGTTTCTTTGACGGGTCCAGTGTGTAACACTTGCCTATGGTATGGATTAAGACATGAGCTTGTCTCATTAAAGTATGTTACTTAGTAGTCACCCATCTAAGTACTGAGCAGGGTTATCATTGCTTAACATAATATTTACTAGGTTTTGCTTACTGTGACACATCATGACAGGTTGCTTACAATACCCACTATTACTAGGTGGTCACCCATCTGAATACTTACAGGGCTCATTGTTGCTTAACTTCTTATTTGATAAGTTTTACATAGTCTGCCACATATAGTTTAGTTTGTTTACAGTAACCTGCTGTTACTAAATGGTCACCCATCTAAGTACAGACAGGGATCATCGTTGTTTAACTTCTAATTTGAGAAGTTTTGTTTAGGCTGGTACATATGACATAGCTTATAGTACCCGATGTTACTTAGTGGTCACCCATCTATGTCCTGGCCAGGTCAACCATTTTTTACCTAGTTATTTACGAGTGATCGACACCATTATAGTATGTGGCCTACCTTTTGAATATGGCCTACGAAATCATGTCTCCTTATTTATGTGGCCTACAATATGGCCTCGAAATCATGTCTCTCTTACAGTATGTCGCCTACCATAAAAAGCATATTATAAGGTCATAATAATAACTGCTAACCCTAACCCTATTTCAGAATTTTAGAATTAAATAGATCTCTGATTCATGTAAATTATGGATAAATTCTTTTTTAATTATTCTTAATTACTATATACAGCTTATGACTGAATTGCATTTCTTGAAACTGAATGTGCGTGAAAAATAATTACCGTTTTGACGGCATATAGGACTCACTTTTTTCCAAAATTTTGGCTCAAAATTGCCGTGTCTTACACATCGTAGGTGAAGTTCGAAAGCTCCGTAGTCTTATTATTATTATTATTATTATTATTATTATTATTATTATTATTTTCCTGCTATTGAGATGTCTTGTGTATGCTTATTGCTTTACTGTACTGGCAAATTGCTTTTATACAGCTATGTTTCTGCTTGTGTAATGCACAGCTAGACTGCTTTCAACAATACATGCTTAAATACACTAAAAACTTTTTTTTTCCTGAATCTGACCTGCTGAAATGGGGGTGCGTCTTATATGCCCGTGCGTCTTATATGTCGTCAATTACGGTAGTTTCAATAAATTGCCTACTACTTATATTTATAAATATACGCTTACTGGGGTAAGACACATTCAAACCGGGTAGGCCACATACTATAACAGAATCAAAATTGTAGGACACACACTATAACGGCACCGAGTAATCTAAATCCAAAAATATGCCAATATATATATTTACCAACCCCTCCGCACGAGCAGGATACGACACATGGTCAATTTCTTAAGCGGAGTTCACAGGTTTGAATTCAGAGTTTTCCTTCTCCTAGACTGGTTACCTAGCCATGGTTAAAAAACCCAGTCTGCCCTGCTATTTATCCATAGCTGGAGGGAGAGTAGGATTCATACCTTTCCCAAGGGTATTAGCGCTAAGTGAAATACAATTACCACGTCCAAATATATAAAAATATGCCAATATATGGATGCGAAGCATGTAGAACTGGCCTAAGGTCTGTCATTAAGGTATGTGCTTGTCACATTAAAGTCGTAAATAAAACGTTTGTTGCGTTCCGAGCGTCCTGACGTTCCCTACCTTATTTGCCACTGGGTATTTTTCCTTATTTTTTCATATCATTAACATGATTTATAGCGAGAGAGGCGATGCGGTTATGGCGTGTTTACCGATCATATTAAGTCAATTAATGACTTCCTATTTCCGCCATTCGGGGGTGACACTTCACAGTCACCACACGCACGAGACGTTTCTGGTGGGCTGGTTTTTCCATTTAATACAAAACATCATCATCATCATCATCATCATCATCATCATCATCAAGGCGTGTCGACAGCACGCGTTCCTTCGATTCTCTCTCGCCAACTGTCCTTATCGGCCCTGGTCACCGGTAAGACCTCTTGACGACACTTTTGAATATAAATATAAATATATATATAGATATGATATACTAGACAAAACGTGACCCATTGGGTCACCCATTGAGCTCTGGGTAGATAATTAGGATTAGGGGAAAGTGAGTTTGCAAAGCGAATTACATTTTTTTTAAATATATTGCCGAAGAATAAAAAAACAAAACAAAAAGCAACAACATTAAAATCATTTTGTAAGATTTCTTATAATTAGGTCAAACGTTCCGTTTGACCTAATTATAATTTATTAAGAGCCAAGATGTTGAAGCTTCGGGCTGGCTGCTTATGAAACAACATACAGATAAGTTTCACACTCTCCAATCTCTGTCTTTGTTTCTGTCTCTCTCTACACTCGCTGAGAAACTAACATATATAACGAGGAGGTAATCAAGATATACTTAAAAGAGGGAAAGTGAGAGGCATGTGAAGTGAATGTGAAGTAAGAGACGGGTCAGTATTTGACTTAATTGCAAATTACGACTTATTAGAACAAATCAAAATGGAGTTTTTCAAACATAACTCAATCCTAAAACTAAGGAATAATTTAGTATTAATGTTGTGCCATTAAACTAAATAGGAAAAAAGCCTTTAGAAAACAATCATTGATTCATTCAGTTTTAGTATGATAATAGATATCCCACGTTTCCCCGAAAATAATACCTACCTGCAAAATAAGATCGAGCGTGATTTTTTCAAGATCATTTTAATATAAGCCCTCCCCTTGAAATAAACCCTAGTTGGGAGTGGCAGACAAACAATAGATGAGATTGGCAGACAAACAATAGAAATAAGCATTCTTCCCGATCACATCATGCGACGCACCCCCCCCCCAGTATTATATGTTATATAAGTATATAACATGGAGGCGCGTGGTGCAATGGTTACCGTCATAGGAAATGGACATGACGAGACGGGTTCAAATCCTGGACGAGGATGTTTGCATTTCACATAGCACTAATACCCTTGGGAAAGGTATGAATCCAGCAATTCTCCCTCAGCTATGGGCAAATAGTAGGGCAGACTGTGCTTTTTAAAATTGGTTAGGCAACCAATATAGGAAAAGGAAAACTCTGATCTAAGGTCGAAATTAGTTGAGAAAAATAGATAACATAAAAGAAATATTCCTGTTTGTCTTATCACTCAGCAGCATGCATTTAGAAAGACTAACGAAATTAAATAAGAATGCATATAAAAATTACACATGTTTTAATCATATTTAATTGGTTTCTATATAAAATCATTCATAGGATTGATTTTATTACGTTGGAGAATAAAACATTAATATTAGAGATTCATAACACCAAGTAATTATCTACATTAACCACATCATATATTATGTAAACCTTTATTTTTTATTGATATATATAAGACACATTGCAGGATTTTAAACGCACAAATAACATGGTCTGTTTTTGACGCAAATCTAACTCAGATTTTCATATCATGTATCATGTATTGAGACATGTACGCAAAATCACACTCAGCAGCATGCATTTCCGATAAAATGGACCACCCAGAAACGAGCCCAGAAAAGCATTTAAGATTTTTTGCAACTGGCCTAGAATCAGTTGCTAACTGGATTCTCTTTCAGAAGGAGAGTTACAAGGAGCTACACTCTTGTTTTACCAAGGATTCCAAGGAATACAACAGACTCTCTGCTACTGAAACTACACCCTTTTTAACCATTGGATTTACAAATAGGAGAACTAAACGTCTAAAATGGCGATCAGAATCGTAACAGCCTTATATGGACAGGGGTTCTCATTGGCTTAGAGGATTACGGGATCAGGCGAAACCGATGGAATAATAAGCAGAATCCCCCAGAAACTATCAAAAGGGATTATGCGACGACAGGATACTATCAAGATTGTTCAAGAAATTTCATTCGGGTTGCAAGAAAGTCGACAATCCGCCATTGTCAGATATCTCTAAAACTGTAGATTTCCAGCTAATTCTCTAAGCACCATAATGACTGTTTGAATATCTATGTATAAGATGTACGCCAAATTCACACTCATATTTATGAACTTTCCCAATAACAACAGCGGGCATTTGTGGTAAGAATTGGCCAATAAGAAACTATATAGAACGCATTTAAGGTCAGTATTATCTGCGTTATTCGGACTATTGTCCCCATCTTCATTGTTATTTGTACAACGTTTCGGCCGATATTATTGTATAAATAACAATGAAGATAGGGACAATAGTCCGAATAACGCAGATAATACTAATCTTCAAGCTTCATCTCAAACATTCAGAGAAATAGCATTTAAGGTCGTTGGTATTTGTCTTGAAATCAATTGCAAATTGAACTTTCTGCGATCAAGACGAACATAAGAGGATTTTAAGGAATACTACAGACTTTCTGTTACAAGGAGTATCTACTGAAACTACACTCTTTTCTATCTAGGATTTCAAGGAATACTACAGATTTTTGGTCACAAGGAGTGTCTACTCAAACTACACTCTTTTCTACCTCGGATTTCAAGGAACACTACAGATTTTTGGTCACAAGGAGTGTCTACTAAAACTACACTCTTTTCTACCCCGGATTTCAAGGAACACTACAGATTTTTGGTCACAAGGAGTGTCTACTAAAACTACACTCTTTTCTACCTCGGATTTCAAGGAATACAACAGATTTTTGGTCACAAGGAATATCTATTAAAACTACACTCTTTTCTACCTCGGATTTCAAGGAACTGAACAAGGATTAGCCAACTGAACCCAAATTCAATTCAAACTTTACCAACTTTACCAACAGAGGTACTAAACACCTAAAATGGCGACCAGAATTTTAAGCAGTGCCAAATCCGGCGAGTAGCCCCGGCGAAGTAGCCCAGTCCCGGAGAGTATCAGGCGATCTTATCATTTCACAGTCCAGAGTTGTTTCTCGCCTTCAAGACCACGGCAAAAAAAGCACCCGGACCTGACGAATAGTCCCTCACGGGATCAAAATATTGCAAAGGCTTTGACTCGCCCTGACAAGGTGTGTCCTTAAATGTCTTTTCAGATGTGAGTTCCGTGAAATGCAGTTTTTGCACACAATAGGTAATTCCTCCTTTAATTTTTGTGGGTCCGAGAACGTTTCAGCGACCCTCCTCGTAATATCTAATACGATATAATGCTGTCTATTTATTAACATAGAAATCGTTGAATGCATGGAAAACGTTGTGTACGCGGAACAAATCTCATTAGGGAAGCTTTCAATCAGATTCTATTGAAGTTGTATGACCGATTCGTTATTGCAATTTCTCCTTTGAGAAAGCAAAAATAAAAATGAGAAAGAAAGAAAGAAAGAAAGAAAGAAAGAAGTGAAGAAGAAGAAGAGAAGAAGAAGAGATGAGGTGACTTGAGAGCAAAAAAAAAATAGTTGCGTATCTGTGTGTGTGTGTGGGATGGATAGTAGAATAGATACGATAGATAGAATAGATAGATAATAAGAATGTATAGATTGATAATTTTCTTCTAAATGTAGAGGAAATGTAAGAGAGAGAAGATATAGAAGGTGAGAATAAATAAGTAAGAAAGGGATATTATGAAAAGAGTAGGAAAAATTTGAATTATGTTAAGGAAGGAGAAATGGAAAAATGGTATTATCATTATTGATTGGAAGTATCGTTGTTTAGTTTTTTCCGATATGCGTAGAAATGAGAGAGATTGGCATATTGAAAATATTTTTTCGGAATTTATTAAAAATTTTTAAAAAAATTCATCATTCATCCTAGGAGGCATATCTATGATATGTCTTTAGGTACCTTTTGGAACGGTATGTTTTTTTGAATTCGCGGCGGAGAGAAATTCTCTTTCAAGAGACAACAGACAATACATGAAACCCACCAAACAAACGGGACAGCCATACATATTATTTCCTATTAAAGGGGTCGGCTCTGATGATGAAAAATGAAATGATCGATATGTCTTATCAGATGCAAATGAAAATGGAATGATAATTTTGGTATATTTTTCATTTACTACATTAAAAACAAATAGCAGCGACCATATAATAAATATCATTAAAATAAAACAAAAGATAATCATCGCAATATAGACATAACAACAAAACAACAATACCACTCATATATTTCAATATTCTCTCGGGTTGGTTTTTAAAAAAAAAAAACAGAATGATTTTTTAAGAGATTCTTTTTTGTTTTTTTTTTTTTTTTTATTATTTTTTTTTTTTTTTTTTTTTTAAAAATTATATATTATAAATAGAACTAAGACTGTGCTCCCTCTATACCTTACCTCCTAA
>CM042168.1:76804529-76834529 GCA_023376005.1 Doryteuthis pealeii
GTTATTTTTAATCCCGTATCATTTTTTCTTAATCCCCACCCTCAAAACATTGATTAGTACACAAATACATGTTTACTATTAGATGATAATCTTAAGTTTTGGGATTCTGAGATAATAATAGAAATTTTTTATCTTAAATACACAAACATGATTTTCTTTAATTTTCATGAGTATCTTTTTTTTTTCTTTAATTCAGCTAAGTTAGAAGAAGAAGAAGAAGAAGAAGAAGAAGAAGAAGAAGAAGAAGAAGAAGAATTACACAATATAAACAATGTCACATTAAAAAAACACGTAATGTTGGTTGTTGTAGTAATGTTGACTAAGCCTATTCTAGTAGTGACCATCTCAGTTGATTTTTTTGTCATAGTTTGAAAGTTGATTATAATGATTGTGTATGTGTGTGTAGACAAGAAGATGAAGATAATGATTTATTTTTCCACATTACACAATATAAACAATGTCACACACACACACACAAAAAACGTGATGTTGATGGTTGCATAAATGTGTGGAGGATGATCACTAATTAGGACTGAGTCTATTCTAGCAGTGACCACCTCAGTTGATTTTTTTATATACTAAGAGGTTATGGCGTGCAAATTTTTTTTCTTCTTTTCCCTCCTTTTGCGATTTTCACGTTAAGTTTGCAAGCCTGGGCGGTTGCCAAAAATAATCCACCCACGTGATCAGTCAGAAGCGAGCCGGCCGATATCGCCTCCAAAGCGGAAAACATGGACGCCGCCGCGCCGTTTCCTTGGCTCGCCGGGCGCCATCTTTGCTATTTCCGGCACGCCTAATTGCGTAACAGCGGAATGTTTCGCGCCAAAGTAGACTGTTCCGTTCTGCAGTGTGTAATTACAAATCGTAAAAAAAGGTTTAATCAGTTCTGAAAAGTAATTATTTTTTTGTTTATATGTTTTGTTTACTTATGTAGGCGCGTTGTGTAATGGTTAGAGTCGTAGCAAATGGACTCGTCGATCCGTTTTCGAATCCTAGACGAAGCTGTTTACATTTCACATAGCGCTAAAACTCTTGGGAAAGATACGCATCCAACTACTCTCCCTCCAGCAATGGGTAAATAGTAGGGCAGACTGGGCTCTTTAACCTTGGCTAGGTAACCAGCCTAGAAGAAGGAAAACGCTGAATTCAAACCTGTGAAATCCCGCTTAATAAATTGAACTTGTGTCACATCCTGCTCGTGCGGAGGGGTTGGTAAATATATATATATATGTTTGTTTACTTGCCTGTATTTATGAAATGAGGCTTGATATGAATAATTTTGATATTTCGGACTGTTGTCCTCATCTTTATTGTGTAACGTTCAGGCCACTGTAACTTGGACTGTTTCGGTGGTTTTTTTTTTAAATTTACCTTAAAATAAGCTATCTTCAGACGATTACCCTGAATTCAAAAGTGGTTTCGGAGCTGAAATCGTTACCACTAGTTCCATTTTATTTTTTCTATAATCATATTTATGTCAATAGGTCTGGTGGTATTTATGCTGCTGAATCTCCCTAGAGCTAGTGGTAACGATTTCAGCTCCGAAACCACCTTTGAATTCAGGGTAATCGTCTGAAGATGACTTATCTTAAGGTAATTGAAAAAAAAGAACCCCCCCCCCCAACAACCCGAAACAGAGTCTCAGGTTACAGTCGCATGAACGTTGTGTTTATACACCAAAAAGATGAGGACAACAGTCCGAAATATCAAAATTATTTATGTTTGTTTGTTTGTCTTTTCTTTCTTTTCTCTTTTGGTGTTAGCTTAAGTGTTCTGCCCACGAGCACAGATGGTACTGAAATATAAAAAAACAAAAAAACAAAATCATCCTACCCATGGCGAACGGGTTTAGAATATAAAAAGGGGTCCCAAAGTGGTATAGTGGTTAACAAGTAAGTCTCGCTGATCTAATTCTACCAAATAGTTAGTTCGACCAACCAACATCCTATCTATCTATTAATAATGGAGATTCGTTTCCGGTTTTTGTCTGTAACAAAAACGACGTCACTGTTGCAACAAACTTAGAAAAAGTCCAATGAACTATAAGAATCGTTGCTGCGTTCTCCTCAAAAATCCAGTAGGCGTCTTTCTGCAGAGTTAGCAATTAGTGATAGGAGTGTTCGTAGAATGTTGAAGAAGCTAAAGATGAAACCTTATATTCCACGTGTGTTTCAAAGTTTGCATGATGAGATCAAGATATACGATTGCAATTTTGTGAAATCTTTATGACTAAAGTTAATGAAGATGTAACCTTCCTTGACAAGATATGGTGGTCAGATAAAGCAAACTTTAAGTTAAATGGACATATCAATCGCCATAATTAAATATAAATATCTAAGAAGAAAAGCTTTTCGCCATATTAAGTACTAAATTTCTTAAGGTATCGACAGTGGGCGAATTCTCATGAAACGCAAGACACCTGAAACGCACCACTTGTGTTGCAATTTTTTGGTGATATAGTTATTTACTAAGCTTAGATTAGATGTGGCACAAGGCCAAATTATGGGGCACCCAGTGAGGATTGAACTCACTAAAAATGGTATGCGAATCTAGCTTGCTAACCATTACACAACACGAGGTGCCCTTCATATAGTTATCTACTAAGCTTAGCTTAGATGTGGCACAAGGCCAGAAATATGGGGCGCCCAATGGGAAACGAACTCATTAACAACGGTCTGCGAATCTAACTTGCTAACCATTACACCACTTGAGGCGCTCGTTATTTACTAAGCTTAGCTTAGATGCGGCACAAGGTCAGAAATATGGGGCACCCAATGAGAATCGAACTCACAAACAATGGTTTGCGAAGCTAGCTTGCTAACCATTACACCACCTGAGGTGCCCATTTTTTTGTGATATATATATATATTTACTAAGCTTCGCTTAGATGTTGCACAAGACCAGAAATATGGGGCGCCCAGTGAGAATCGAATTCAGTAATAATGGTCTGTGAACCTAGCTTGCTAACCATTACACCATTTTTGTGATATCAGGCGTGCTGGAATCCACCACTTAAACTTATAGACTCGGCGTGGTGACGTGAATTAAACCACAACCAATTAACGGCTCGAATACGTGTTTAGTTAACTATTTAATCACCGATATGGACTGTCGTTCATTTGCACGTGATTCGACATTGACGAACGGACCTGCAGCGAGGGACTTTGATGAACGCAAGGAGCAACCAAAGGATCGTACCCAACACTAAAGGACACCAAGGAACAACCAAAGGGTCACACCCAACACTGAGGGACACCAAGGAGCAACCAAAGGTTTATTCACCAAGGATAGCGCTCTGCTTACCACAAGGGATCTCCGCCGGAGAGTGCTCTTGTTTAAAGTCTAAGGATGGCCACAAAAATCGTAACAGGTTATGGGCCCAGGAACTCAAGGATTTTCTTCGATGGCAATGAAGCCAAATATGAACTATGGGAGGTAAAATATCTCGAGTATTTAAGGATCGCGCTCTGCTTAACACAAGGGATCTCCACTGGAGAGTGCTCTTGCTTGGATGGCCACAAAAATCGTAACAACTTCCAGTTCCAGTGATATAGAGTGTGTTGAGATTTGAGATTCACTTATGATAAAGATATGTTAAGATTAGCCCTGTCGGCAGCAAGGGACCGTGGGTGGTGACATGTGATGCTTAAGGACGGAATCCTGGTAACTGAGCTGTCCATGACATGCAACACTCCACTTTGGTTCTTACTTGGACTAGACGGGCAGGTGAAGAGGACCTCCGATCAATCGGCTGGTCATATCAAGCATTGGCACCTATATGATTGTCTCGATCGTATTTTCATTAAGGGAACCTCCCAACACTTGTTATCATGTGCTAGAAGACGCTGGCTGGAAGTCTTGAGTATACTGGCGGTGAAGTTCCAATTCTGAAGCCCTGGGGAGTGTGGAGTACTCTTTCGTCCACTCTGACCTGGGGTGGTTGTCCCATCAATGGGTTAAACAGATTTAAAAATGGGTTTTTATGTAAAAGCGTTTTTTGTTTTAATTTGATACTCAGCAAGAATGAATAAAACAAAAAACGGCTTCGGCATAAAATAACCCAAGAAGGCTTGACATGCCGTAAAATTCTAACAAACAACCAACCAACTGACATGACCCCTCTTGTACATTTCTGTAATTAAAATTCACGTCATTATTGACTCTTGTATAGTTTCTTACTATTCATTCCACCCCTGTTATCAAAGAGGGAGTACGACATTCCTGGTCAGCACGTTATATCTATCTTGCATTTCCATACACGAACATGATAAGGTTAACTTGATATCACTCAAGCCTCCTTGTTTCGGTAGGGAAAACCTAAGTAAAGTCGGTGGTGTGGAATATTGTCGGTATCAGCCAGAGGGTCAGGTAGTCTACCCACTTTTCACTAGTACAGAGATATTATTTTTGCGTCTGAGGTGGAGCCCCACACCTCCCATAAGCTCCCCACTTTACCGCACAAACCCAACCTGCACCAATTTGTGCTGGGTTGGCGAGGGCTGGTATCGATCACGGGACCTTGTGGTTGCTAGGCAGATGCTTTACCGATTGAGATAAACAATCCTACCATAATCCGCTGATAACAGCTCTCGCACGTGTCACTTGAAGGGCTCTGATTACAATAATGATAGGATTTCATTTGAATAGAATGAATTCTGAGGTAAATAAATAATGAACTTTTAAATATCCTATCATACAGGTAAAAAGAAAATTTGGTACAGCCGTGGAGGAAATTAGGTAGGCAAAGAGTTAAAAGGATAACGGGACCATATGACCTTTAGGCACCCCTTTTGCGATCTCGATTCATAAGGACATGTTTTTCATTTACACCGTCAAAATCCGGTTGTTTGTTAGGGGTTAGGGTTAGGGGTTAGGGTTAGTTTTATAATTTAAAAAAAACTCTAAAAATTGTCTGTTAACAAACAAACGGATTTTGACGGTGTAAATGAAAAACATGTCCTTATGAATCGAGATCGCAAAAGAGGTGCCTAAAATTCATATGGTCCGGATAACGGGCTCCACCTAAACTCAAACATTTTTTTTAACTCACAAGTACTCCCAAGCGGCCACCCATCTAAATACTGGCCAGGCTTCACGTCGCTTAACTTCAGTGGTCTAACAAGAATAGGTGTATTCAATGTGATATAGCTGGAAGCATATTCTTTTGTGTAGACGTTCGTTACTTCTCAGAGAGAGAGAGAGAGAGAGAGAGAGAGAGAGAGAGAGAGAGAGAGAGTTCACCCCTTTGACAGTTCTCCTTTCTCTCCTGTCCCGCCGGGGGTTCAGCCAACCCCTCGTCTGGTGAGCTTGGCAGGGTGAAACCGGTTTAATCGCCGATCATCAACATGCACCTACTCGTTAGAATAGGCGAATAAAATCGGTAGTTATAGATATTCATATCTGGAGGAAATCTATTTGAATGAATTTCGAAAATTAAAGTTTTAAATACGATAAAATGCAGGGAGTTTCCCGAAAAGTAAGTGCCCACACAATTCGACATTTCAGAAGCTCGGGGGACATTTATCATTTAAATGTAACCTAATATTTTTTTTTAAATCAATCATAATACCGAACAAGAAAACGTGTTTTGATGGCAAACTAGCAGAGCTACACGGCGTTGCTCGCAGTTTAAAATGTTAAATCTCTCTCTCTCTCTCTCTCCTCCTCCTCCCCTCTCTCTCTCTCTCTCTCTCTCTCTCTCTATATATATATATATATATATATATATATATGTGTGTGTGTGTGTGTGTATGTGTGTGAGGAGTGAAGGATTGAATACATCCGACAAAATGTGGTTGAGAATAGAGGAAAATGTGGATATAACAACACAAACAGCTATATTCAATTGATATTTCGCCTCATTATTGGCTGAAGCTAAATCTCTCTCTCTCTCTCTCTCTCTCTATATATATATATATATATATATATATATATATATATATATATATGTGTGTGTGTGTGTGTGTGTGTGTGTGTGTGAGGAGTGAAGGAGGATTGAATAAATCCGACAAAATGTGGTTGAGAATAGAGGAAAATGTGGATATAAAAACACAAACGACTATATTCAATTGATATTTCGCCTCATTATTGGTTGAAGCTAAATTTTGAGAAAGCTTCAACCAATAATGAGGCGTAATATCAATTGAATTTACTCGTTTGTGCTGTTACATTCACATGTTCCTCTACTCACACACACACACAGCGGGTTAGCTCAGTTGGTAGAGCGTTCGGCTAGAAACCACAAGGTTCCTAGTTCGATACCGGTCACCGCCAACTCAGCGTATGGGTAGCACAGGGATCTGTGCGGTAAAGTAAGGAGCTGATAGAAGGTGTGGCGCTCCACCTCAGATGCTAAAAACAATCTCTTGGTCTAGCGCTAGTGAAAAGGGGATAGAGTCCCTCGCTGACTGGCTGATACCGACTTTAGGCCGCCCCGACGACTTTACTTTACTTTTATATATATATATATATATATATATATATAATAATATATATATTGTAGAAATCTAAAAATAGTCAGATACTATTTGCCTAGGTTTCATCTAAAAGATCTTCAGGATAATTCTGAAACCTAGGTAGATCGTATCTGACTCTTTTAAGATTATGTGTGTGTGTGTGTGATTAAGAATAGAGGGGAAGTGTGGACAAAAACAACTCAAACAAGCAGATCTAAGAGATATATTTCGTTGCACATTGAGTGCGACTTCTTCAGTCTTTCGCTCTATTTAGTGTATTGAGTAATTTTACATTGTGCTAGACATCACCCAATCAATCGTCTGGTCATATCAACCCCCTGTTAACTATATAAATCCCAACCGTATAATTCAAATTACTCTTACGACAAACACCCAACCCTTTTTTTTATCATAAGGCGGTACTAAGTGGTTCCATGACATGCAACACGCCACTTCGACCCTTACTTGGGCTTGACGGACAGTCGGGGTGACTGAAGAGCCCCCCCCCAGCTTAGGAAAAAAAGAAAAAAAAGTCACGATTTGTTCTGCCACAACTATCGTCCCTTCCCGCGCACAATGAGACCCGTTTTGAATGCGTTGAAGCCACTTAGAGACCCGTAACGACGGAGCTGAGAACCTACCAGCAGAATCCTTCCAGCAGGGCAGAGAAGCGTTACAGAAAAGGATGGAGAAGTACATTAGATTCAAGAGGGGGGACTACTTTGGAGGAGAAAACATTTAGTTTGTTGTTTGTGTTAAGTATCTGGCCGCCATCCTTGGCCAGTTGTAAAGAACTTAAAGTAAATAAGTCCCGAGTTATAGAATCCTTTGTAAGTGAATAAGTCCTGTGATATAGAATCCTTTGGTAAGTCAATAAGTCCTTTGGTCCGTCGTCCAAGAAGATCCAAGTAGTAGTGAGCTAAGATTAGAATCAGCCAGTATAAATAATAATATCAGCAGCAGAGCACTGCCAGTGATTGGACAATAGGTTGGTCACATGTTTATCGGCGAGTCTATAAGTAGAAGTGGGCCTTTGTCACACGCCTTATATCGGAAAATTCCAACAGTTTGGATTTTAAATGAATTGTTTGTGACAACAGTCTCATTACTTTTCAGACACACCTCGTAAAGGAGTGCGTAAGTATTGTGTGACCAATGCGTAATCAGGATATAACGATGTGTTTTTTTTTCTGATCTTCGTAAATTTGCTGAGTAATATTGTATCAAAACACGCAATCACACATGTAACGGTCTATAAACCACGTGTATCAACAAATCTAAAAATGGGAAGATGCCCACACCTTTTATGGTTTCTAGAAATAACTTTTCTCTATTTTACTTCCAAAATGCTAGTATTGTAGGACTGCACCCCTTGGACTCTGACGAAGCTCGTAGAGTCTAAACCTGATAGAAAGCAAACAAAAATGCTGCTTGCTATTTTGAACAAAGCCTGGATACAACACCCTAAACCCAAAAAAAACAGCAGCTGTACGGCCATTTACCTCCCATCTCACAAACCCCCCAAGAAGGGCTAAAAAGACAAGTTGGGCTCTGCTGGCGAAGTAAGCAGAGCCCAGTTTGTATAAACTATAAACAAACAAATAAATGAATTACCAACGCATAAGCAGCGTTCTCCTAGGGACTCCTACAAATGGACACACCAGTTTTGGTCGACCAGCAAAAAACTTACATTAATCAGCTCAGTGCGGACAATATCTGTCGTCTATCTATCTAAAAACGTTTTTGAAAAAAAACAAATTTAAAGATTAAAATTTAAAAAAAATTGCTTGACAATATATATATATATATATATATATATATATATATATATATATATATATATAAAAATAATAAAATTCGAAGGCAATACAATGCGTAAAAAATAAAGACAAAACGATGTTTTATATGTCATATAAAACATCGTTTTGTCTTTATTTTTTACGCATTGTATTGCCTTCGAATTTTATTATTTTATAACATACTTAACAATGCTTCAAGCAAATTACCAATTACTTATATATATATATATATATATATATAATATATATATATATATATATATATAACAACATCAAAACTCTCAATATAAACGTTCATGAGTAGGAGAGAATAGTTACGAATCGTGTGGCTTGGAGAAGACTGGTTTATGATAGCTGCAAGGGGTTTGAGGTAAGACAGCTCGAACACTCCATCCTGAAGCGGTCTCTACGTGGGCGGCACATGATGGACGTCATGGACACATTTCCTACATTTAAGCCAGACTATATATGTGACGTGTGTAGCAGGGCCTGCCTGTTGAAGGCTGGGCTTCTCAGTCACGTACGGTCGCATACGAGAGGAAACCGGGGAAGGGGTTCATATGTATGACAGTGAGTAAAAACAAAGCTGGACGCCTGGGCCTCAGCGTGCTCACAATCGAACTTGTAGAAATGGCCTTATTCCGTGAAGAAGTGGCAATAAACCATATATGTATGTATTTACCAACCCCTCCGCACGAGCAGGATGTGACACAAAGTCAATTTCTTAAGCGGAGTTTAACAGGTTTGAATTCAGAGTTTTCCTTCTCGTAGACCGGTTACGTAGCCACGGTTAAAGAGCCCAATCTGCCCTGCTATTTTCCCATAGCTGGAGGGAAAGTTGGATTCATACCTTTCCCAAGGGTATTAGCGCTATGTGAAATACATACAGCTTCGTCTAGGAATTGAACTCGGGTCGACGATTCCATTTGCTACGACTCTAACCATTAGACCACGCGCCTCCTTGATGGAGTTTTTGTGTATATAAGGCGTGCGTCAATGGGTCACTTCTACTCGTTGACTAGCACGTGACCTGAGAAAGATTCCTATTGTCCAATCACTGGCAGTGCTGCTGCTGCTGTTGTTGTATTTATACTAGTCTGATTCTTAACCTTGGCTCATTGCTATTTGGATCATCTTGGACGTCGGACTTACAAAGAATACTATAACACCGGATTCTTATTGGCTAGCTTACTTATTTACTACATCTGGAATCAAGGATGGCGGCCAGATACTCAACACTCCTAACCATATATAAGTTATAATCACTCAAGTTTTAAAAGTCTGACAATCTTGAGTTTTTGTATTAGATAAATAGCTCAAGTAATAAACAATAGACACGAATAAACAAAGGTTGGTAAGGAAAAGAGACAGCATTTCTTGACTCATTTTCTTGAGTCAATCAGATAAAAGACATTCCATGTCAACACGCTCCCTTTAAGGTATTTGCCTCTCGTCCCACTTATGAGGGCGTGACACAAGGACATTTTTTATGTGGGCCCAACCACAAGCCGAAGTTCATGGCTGGTAGACACAAAAAAATGCGTCGATCCCGTCGGCATTCCACCTCGAGGGGGGCGCCTCAGGCACTGGGTAATAAAACCAGCCCTGCCCCTTTAAATCGAGGGGGCAGGTGTTACCTAGGGGAATAGCCCCCTCGGATCGACGCTGTTAATTTCATTAATGGACACAGGCCCCGAAAGGCCCGTGGCATTAATGCGTTCCCTTTAATATCACCCACAACGTTCACATACTACGGCTTTTTCTTCAAGCGTTTCGTTAGAGTTCAAGTGGTGCAGCCGTACAGTAGCACTGACACAGCCACAGCTTGGAAGTTTTTGATTTATCTCATCAAGAGATCAGATTTCAATATAATTGATAATCGTCGAAAACTTGTAAAAAACGTGGACCTTAGAAAAAAATTATTGTCTACCGTTTCACGTACGAGAAAGGGCGGTAAACGGACCGCTATCCATGTCGATAACCAAGGTATCACAGAAAAAGCTGACGGCTGCTGTTTACGCTGAAATGGCAAGACTCTTCATAAAACGGACAGAGCTCTCAATAGTAGGCTTTACATATGTATGTATTTATCAGTAAAATTTCCCTTCCGCTAGTGGGTGTGCTGATAGCCCGGTAGTTAGTGGCTCTGACAGATAAAAGAATCGGTTGATCTTGTATTCCGGCTTGAAGCAACTTACAAAGTCTAGCTGCACTGAAAAAACGTGATACGTCGAAACAGGACTGTATGTGGATTACTATAACTGTATATATTACTATATGGATTACTATTACTATATATATATATATATATATATATGTGTGTGTGTGTGTGTGTGTGTGTGTGTGTGAGAGAGAGAGAGAGAGAGAGAGAGAGAGAGAGAGAGAGAGAGAGAGATGAAAATGAATCCGACAATATGTAGAGAATAGAAAAACAACGTATTCCGAAAAAGATGAATTTATTTTTGTTGGTAAAGTCGTCGATTAAACGTTTCGGTTTGTGTTAAACCTTTGTCAGGACAATACAAAACAATGGAAACAATTATTGTATGAACAATGATGGATGTATTTAAAATGACGGGAGTTTGGAAATCTAATGAGAAAAAGGGGATCATAACTCTATTTTGGTAAGCGTTCATTTTGGAAGTCAAGACGTAATTTTTTTTCATTATTTTGTATTGTTCAGGCGAAGATTTAACATAAACCGAAACGTTTAAACGTGGACTTTATCATGAAAAGTGAATTCATCTTTTTCGGAATACGTTGTTTTTCTATTTTCTCTCTCTCCTCTCTCTCTCTCTCTCTCTCTCTCTCTCTCCACACACACACACATACACATATATATATATATATATATGTGTGTGTGTGTGTGTGTGTGTGTGTGTGTGTGGTTAAGAATACAGGGGAATGTGTAGACAAAAACAACTCAAACAAGCAGATGTAGAAGATATATTTCGTTGCACATTGAGTGCGATTTCTTCAGTCTTTTATTTGATAAATAAAATGATATTGATATTGATAATAAAAGACTAAAGATGTCGCACTCAATGTGCATCGAAATATATCTCGTACATCTGCTTGTTTGAGTTGTTCTTTTGTCCACACTTTTCCCTCTATTCTTAACCACATTCTGTTGGATTTATTCCAGTCCTCTTATCCTCACACACACACACACACACACACACACACACACACACACATATATATGTATATATATATATATATATATATATATATATATATATCCGCTGTCGTCCTTCGCAAAAAAAAAAAAATTATACACACACACAACCACACACCTAAAAAAATGCACAATGTTTCCTTTCGATACACACACATACACCATCCCATACCAACGCCGTAAAATAGAATATTTGACGTCACATTTCAAAACCGTTCTTCTTTCAAACTTCAAAATTTTTTAAACTGAATAACACATAACTACCACTCGCTTTTCTCGTTATTCTGTGATAAATAATTTATTATCACTTTCCATATACGAACAAATGCCTTGAAGATGATCTAATTAATAGATCGAAACACTGCAGCGTCGGCCAATAAACTCGCCACTTAACCCATTTAAACCTGTGCTTTTTCATTTTTCCTAATATACTACATACCGTCGGATTCACTTCCTTTCTTCACACACACATATATGGGGCCGGGTTAGCTCAGTCGGTAGAGCATTCGGCTAGAAACCACAAGGTTCCTAGTTCGATACCGGTCCCCGCCAACTCAGCGTATGAGTAGCACAGGGATCTGTGCGGTAAAGTGAGGAGCTGATGTTAGGTGTGGCGTTCCACCTCAGATGCTAAAACAATCTCCTTGGTCTAGCGCTATTGAAAAGGGGATAGACTCCCTCACTGACTGGCTGATACCGACTTTAGGCCGCCCCGTCGACTTTACTTATATATAAAATACATAATCTCTCAAGGTTTAAAAGTTTAACAATTTTGAGTTTTTTTTTGCATTCGGTAAATAGATCAACTAGTAGACAATAGACATAAGTAAACAAATAAATAAATGAAAAAGAAGGTTGGCAAGGAAACAAGACGGTAATTTTTTGACTCATCTTTCTTGAACCGATCAGATAAAAAGACATTCCATGTCAACCCACTCCCTTTAATATCACCCGCAACGTTCACATCCTACGGCTGTGATTAATGTATACTAATTGACCAGTCCTCTCTTTAAAAAAAAAAAAAACCTTGAACTAAATCATTGTAACCCCACCCCCACGAGCTAACGGTCAAGTCACGTTGAAAGCACCGGTTTCCGCTAGATCATAGAAGTTAAGCAACGAATAGTCTGTTCAATACTTAGATGGGAGACCGTTTAAGCAACATCAGGTACTGTAAGTAAACCGGATATCAGAATAACTTGGTTCGGCATTAAATGAACCGAAAAGGGTTGATATGATGTAGGACAAAAAATAATCAACCAATCCGTCCATTTGTTAACTACATTACTCCCAGGTCCACTCTCACTCGGGGTGGTAATACCTGTTCGGTAACTATTTGATCCCTGGATCAAATAGAGTTGTTTAAAAATTATTTGCATTTCGATAGAAACACTTGATACCATATAACGGTAAATTATTTGGACTTGGTTCGGCATTAAATGACCCGAAAAGGATTTGTTAAGTACATTACTCCAGGTCAACTCTAACTCGGGTGGTAATACCTGTTCGGTAACTATTTGATCCCTAGATCAAATAGAGTTGTTTAAAAATTATTTGCATTTCGATAGAAACACTTGATACCATATAACGGTAAATTATTTGGACTTGGTTCGGCATTAAATGACCCGAAAAGGATTTGTTAAGTACATTACTCCCAGGTCAACTCTAACTCGGGGTGGTAATACCTGTTCGGTAACTATTTGATCCCTAGATCAAATAGAGTTGTTTAAAAATTATTTGCATTTCGATAGAAACACTTGATACCATATAACGGTAAATTATTTGGACTTGGTTCGGCATTAAATGACCCGAAAAGGATTTGTTAAGTACATTACTCCCAGGTCAACTCTAACTCGGGGTGGTAATACCTGTTCGGTAACTATTTGATCCCTAGATCAAATAGAGTTGTTTAAAAATTATTTGCATTTCGATAGAAACACTTGATACCATATAACGGTAAATTATTTGGACTTGGTTCGGCATTAAATGACTCGAAAAGGATTGATATGACGTAAAACAAAACAACCAACCAACCCCACCCCGTCCCACGAATATCTTCTTCACAAATACCCGGGGAGTAGAGTTTCGTGAAAATCTCGACCCTACGATGGAAAGTGCGAAGAAGGGACACAATTTAACGGAGTGTTTGTTTTGTAACTACCAATCAATCTTTGTGCTTGGAATTTGGTGTGTGTCATGCTCAGTTAGAGGGAAGGGATGAATAGATCACACATTAATGCCGTTATAACTACCTACCCACCTTTATCCTCTGTTTGTCACACTAAGACAATGATACACTCTGTGAAACCTAACCTCACACGGTCATATGATATCAGGTATTTCTATTTAATACAAATGATCTACAAGTCGATTTATTCAACCCATTTCTTCCTGAAAGAAAAAAAAATCATACCAAAACAAATAACAATAAACTTGAACTTAACCCTATAAACTTATTTCTCAAAGTGATTCCCAAACTATATGCCAACAAACCACTAGTGAAGTCCGTTTAGTGTAGAGGTTATGGGATCGGCCTGTCAGCTTGGCAGTCCGGTTTCAAATCACGCACAGGGCGGTCTTCCGATCTATAGCTCTGCTGATGAGGCCTAATAGGCCGAAATGTACATACAGAGATTGATTTTTCTCGATTTGTTTAGCCATACATTTAATAGGTATTCCCGCCTAATTCATTATTAATTAATTAATTTTCAAAATTAGGTACGACTCCAATTAAGCACTTATTCTCCCAAAAATTATCGGCAAAAAGCCATTCAAAACAAACCGTGTTTACTATATATATATATATATATATATATATATATATATAAAATATAATATAATATAATAAGATAAATATATTTATACTGCCCATAAACACTCTCATACATTCAATTCACCTTCACATACATACACACATCATTTTATACAATCATACGCATCCCATGTCTATTGAATTTTTTTAAATGTTTTGAAATTTTTTCGATTTTCCTCACATTTGAAACATCTTCACCTGATGAATGCATCGCATGAAACCAATATGGTTGTGAATGTTCCTTTGTCACCCAATAAATAGATATGTAAAACCTATATATTTATCTTATTATATTATATAACAGCTCTATTTTATATTGAGCACTCTACCAATTAATACTGCTTTGGTACACCATTCCAGCAAAAGCTGAAATAGTGACCATCTCACACTACAGTATATATATATATATATATATATATATATATATATATATATATATATATAATCCAAAATTCCAGAGAAGAATCTTCCTTACGACACAAGAGTTTTATTTAAAAAAAGCTGTCGCAGTTTGAGAGCTCAATGTGCTCTTAATGTTAGAGTCACAGAGCAAATATATAAGTAAAGAAACAACAAGAGACTTAGAGATTTAGCATTATAGTCTATTTCAGGGAGCTTAGACAGAGCTTTAGACAAAGCTTTGTCTAAGCTCCCTGAAATAGACTATAATGCTAAATCTCTAAGTCTTTTGTTGTTTCTTTACTTATATATATATATATATATATATATATATATATATATATATATATATATATCGGTAGAGCGTGCGCCTAGGAACCACAAGGTTCCTGGTTCGATACCGGCCCTCGCCAACTCAACAAAGGAGCTGATGGTAGGTGCAGCGCTCCACCTTAGGCGCAAAAACAATCTCCTTGTTCTAGTGCTAGTGAAAAGGGGATAGACTCTCTTGGTGTCTGGCTGATACCGACTTTAGGACCCCCGACGACTTTACACACACACACACCCACACACACACACACACACACATATATATATATATATATGCTTAATTGGAGTCGTACCTAATTTTGAAAATTAATTAATTAATAATGAATTAGGCGGGAATACCTATTTAAATGTATGGCTAAACAAATCGAGAAAAATCAATCTCTGTATGTACATTTCGGCCTATTAGGCCTCATCAGCAGAGCTATAGATCGGAAGACCGCCCTCTGCGTGATTTGAAACCGGACTGCCAAGCTGACAGGCCGATAACATAACCCCTACACCAAACGGACTTCTTAGATTTTACGATTTGTTTAGAGTAGGTTAATATTCCTCTTCTAGTGACTTTTATTACACGACGATATGATAAGTTGTAAACACGGTTTGTTTGGAATGGCTTTTTGCCGACAATTTTTGGGAGAATAAGTGCTTAATTGGAGTCGTACCTAATTTTGAAAATTAATTAATTAATAATGAATTAGGCGGGAATACCTATTTAAATGTATGGCTAAACAAATCGAGAAAAATCAATCTACATTTCGGCCTATTAGGTCTCATCAGCAGAGCTATAGATCGGAAGACCGCCCTGTGCGTGATTAATATATATATATATATATGTATATTAATACCATTGTAACTACCTATCAATCTTTGTCTCCGATATTTGGTTTGTGTCATGAAAGAGGAAAGAGATACCTACACTTATCCTCTGTTTGACTAAGACTATGATACGCTACTGTAAAACCTAACCCCACACGGTCATAGGATATCAGGTATTCCTATGTAAACAAATCTATTTAACCCATTCAACAGTACATGTGACCCTAACAGTTTCATGTGTTAAACACACTCTAATAGAATATGGTGGTTTGCTGTTATGAGACAACGTTTTTACAACATAAACAACGTGAAATATACATTTAAAAATGTCAGTAAATATGGCATTTTGTCCTTCACGAAAGAAATAAAATTACACCAAAAAATATAACAATAAACTTGAACTGGACCCTTTTAACTTATTTCTCAAAACAATTCACAATCCATTTAGCAAAAAACAACTACAGACTACTTACTGTCAAAATCAAGAAAATCCTTAGAAAAAAAGTATAAAAATAAATTTAACCATCCCCCAGAATTTACCTGTTGGTATATAATATCCCTAGAAGGGTTGACGTGCCGTTAAACCCAACCAACCAATCAATCAATAAACAAACCTAACAGGTACTACCACTCCGGGTCAGAGTGGACCTGGAAGTATTGAAATTATTGTTTTTTCGCATATAGTTTTTTCTTATCACGGACATATATATATATATATATATATATAATATATATATATATATATATTTATAAAAAAAATTCTTTTGACGCACAATGACACTCTCTCTACCTCTTACACATCAAACGCAAACAGCAACTCAAAAGTTTAAAGAATATTCTCTTGCCACCTGAACACACATCGTTTATAAATGTAACCATACTATACACATAAAAACACACACACACACACACACACACCACACACACAGACACACACACAGAGAACCTTAAGGTTTATTTCCGCTGTCGTTTATCGCAAAAAATTTATACACACACACACAACCACACACCTAAAAAATGCACAATGTTTCCTTTCGATACATACACTTATACCGTCCATACTCACGCATAAAATAGAATATTTGACGTCATTTTTCAAAACATCTCCCCTTTTTTCAAACCTCTAAATTTTTTTAAACAGACTGAATAACAAGGACTATCACTCGCTTTTCTCGGTATTCTGTGATAAAAATTTCTTATCACCTTCCATATACCAACAAATGCCCTGAAGATGATCTAAACTAATAGATCGAAACTGCAGCGTCGGCCAATAAACTCACCACTTAACCCATTTAAACTGTGTTTTTCATTTTTCTTAATCTACTACACACACACACAACCACACACACACACCACACACACACACACCATAATATATATTATATATATATATATATATATATATATATATATATATATATATATATATATAAATGCTATATTCATAAGTAATTAGTGGTTTGAAAATCGCATAGGCGAGCGGGAAACTGTCAGTTATCAAGAACCGTTAGCTTCCTATCCACGATCCCCTCTTCGTGGCATCCAGTATCCGCACAAAAAGAGTTGTATGACCACTTACCCCTACAACACAACTATCCAAATAAGGACGAACAAATAAGTGACGTTCTGGTGTGGACACATGCACATGGACACACCCGAATAGACCGATCAGAAAAAAACTTACATTACATTGACATACACTGCACACACACACACACACACACACACACACACACACACACACATATATATATATATATATATATATATATATATATATAAGTATGAAAAAGTGGAATGAAAACATCACACAATGTTGTTAAAGAGAAAACAATTTATAATATAATCATAGCTGATATTGATCAATATTTCGATTTTACAAAAATCATCATTCGAGCTCATTTACTCCGTGGTGATTGTGGTCGGAGATAAATGTCAAATCAGTTCAAAAACAAAATGATGTTTTCATTCCACTTTTTCATACTCGTACTGTCCGATTCATTTCCTTTCTTTTAACTTATATATATATATATATATATATATATATATATATATATATAATGGACAACTACCAAATGCTAAGCGTTCTAGTGGACGTCCACTCTTACGCAATAAAGACAAATTGAAGGACAATTTGAAATGACTCAATATTGACTCGAGTGCCTGGGAAAATCTAGCATCAACTCGGAAAGAACGACGTAAGACATGTTTCGCTAAATTAAAAAGCTTTGAAGAAAATAGACTGAGACATCGCGATCAGCTCATCTAAATTTTAAAGCAAAAGCATCTGACTTCCACATTGGAAAATTGAATCTGTCAGTGTGGCTTCGTAGCTCGCAGCAAGGCTGGACTGGTATCACACTCAAGAAAACACAAAATGTCTTCTTGATATCATGCACAACGTGGGAGGAAACAAATCCTCACTGCTGACCCTCATCTATCGTTTACAATAGGAGAGTCCAGCATATATATATATTGTAAAAGTCGTCGGGGCGGCCTAAAGTCGGTATCAACCAGTCAGCGAGGGAGTCTATCCTCTTTTCAATAGCGCTAGACCAAGGAGATTGTTTTTGGCGTCTGGGGTGGGGCGCCACACCTACCATCAGCTCCTCACTTTACCGCACAGATTCATGTGCTACTCATACGCTAAGTTGGCGAGGACCGGTATCGAACTAAGGAACCTTGTGGTTTCTAGCCGAACGCTCTACCGACTGAGCTAACCTGGCCCATATATATATATATATATATATAATATATATATATATATATATATATATATATATATATATAATATATATATATATATATATATATTATATATATATATATATATATATATATATATATATATATATATATATATATATATATATATATATATATATAGTGTTCGGTATACATTTGACAGTTTCATAAGGAAAAAGAAAAAAGTGCTTGGTAACTACAAAATTTAATGGATTGTAAACAAATTCAACAAGCACGGAAATTACACTACTCTCAATAAGTTTCACTCAAAATAACCGCCATTAGCGTCGATCACAGCCTCAATCCTGCTCCGGAGCCTGGAGCAAGCTAATGTTGCAGTTTCCCTTGGAAGGGTCTCAAAAACTACCTTAATTCTGTCGATTAACTGGGCTTTTGTAGTACTGGCACGGCGATTGGTGTCTTTCTCAACAGCGCCACATACATAATAATCCATGGGGTTAAGATCTGGGGAGTTCGTTGGCTAAACATTGAGACTGGTCGTAAAAAATTTGCCTGTGGTAAACAAATCAATACACCAGGTATTTTTTACCCAACCTCTCTACTCAGGCGACACTGGGTAGCTGCTTCTAGTTAAATATTAAATCAAGTTAAGATTATAATTTAACAAGTATAAACTGTAAACAATAATTCTTATTAACACTATATATATATATATATATATATATATATATATATAATATATATATATATATATATAATCATAGTAATGGTATTATGGATGATTTGGACTCATAACTTAAAGTTTCATGGTTATGCAATCCTCAGATGAGTCAAATGGTTGAGATCTTAAAAACCAGTAATTTTTTTTAGCGTTTATATAAATGTGAAGCGTTTTCACGCGATGTGACGATATAATGCTAAAAATTGTTTTTTAAACAGTGGCTTGTTTAACGTTTATGTGACGTGGATCGTGTTCACGTGATGTAATGTTATGACGTTAAATCTGTGTTTAAAAAAAAAATGATAATAAAACAAACCTGCTTTGGTCTTAATGCGCGGTGTTCAGATGAATTTTTTTAAATTTTAATTTTTTTATAAATAAAAGGAGTGCGAAAATTAAGGGATCAATTAGGATCAGGTGGTAAGTGGCACAGTAAAAAATTGTTCAAATGCCTATATATATATATATATATATATATATATATATATAAAGAGAGCGAGAGGGAGAGGGGAGGGAAAATATGCGCAATTATATCGGACCATATTACCTTTAGGCACCCCTTTTTGATCTCGATTAAGAAAGGACATGTTTTTCATTTACACCGTCAATATCTGGTTGTTTGTTAGGGGTTAGGGTTAGGGGTTAGGGTTCAGGGTTAGTTTTATAATTTTTTTAAAAATCTAAAACTCGTCTGTTAAAACAACCGGATATTGACGGTGTAAATGAAAAACATGTCCTTTCTTAATCGTGATCAAAAAGGGGTGCCTAAAGGTCTTATGGTCCATTATATCTATATTTATAGTCATAAATACATGTATACATGTGGCTAAAAATGTGGGCAATTATGCCCGCTTATTTATTTATTTATTGTAAGTAATATATTCATTGACATAAAGACGTTCTGCGAGCAATGACACAAATGATGATCAGACGAACCCTTTGTCTTTAGCCACTGGCAATTATGGAGACATTTTATGTCCATCCTAACTCACGATCCGCCAGCCCCCGCCAGCCCCCGCCAGCCCCCGCCTCTTGCCCCCCCCGCCTCTCGCCCCCTGCGGGTAACTGATTCATATCAAAGGGCTTAGAACAATGCAGAGTGACAGGAAGTGATAGCACCTTTCCTAACCGAGATACCGGACGTCACCCACAAAAAATAAAAGGAAAACACGTACTAACCATACACACCTGTGCGCACGTACGAACCCCCTCCACACACACACACACACACACACACACGCTCAAACTGACCTACAGACATATGCATATCTAGATATGTCACCATCCCCATTCCCAGCATCGAGATCTTGTATATAAAAGGAACCAGTTTCAGGTAAATCTTCATTTCGTCTCGTAAACAACCAAAAGATCTCTTCGTTCTCAAAAACGGCAGTTCTCTAAAAATTTTCGACGATGTTGCTTCTTTGTGCGGTAACGACCGCCATTTTGCTGATGTTCGATCACCAGGCGAGTGGCATGTCCCTTCCACAGATTCCCCAAATTTACGACTATGGTGGTTTATTCGCTGAAAACCAATGCCGGTTAAAAGCCATCCCCGACGGTAGTTGCTATCTAGAATGGGCTGCAAACCATGGCTGGATAAAGAGAACCTGTCCCCCGGGCACGAGATTCGTTGCAGAGGCGTGTCAATGCTTAGCCGTCCCGCAGATCAACGGCGAACCCCAAGACAAGGACAGCCAGATAGAACCAGCCCAGGAAACCCTGCTCACCCCGGTTGATTGCTTGCTGAAACCTGCCACACATCCTGCTTCTTTTATGGAACTGCTTGATGGTTACGGTTTTGTGACCAGGACCTGTCCTGAGAGTACAGTTTTTAGTGCCCAAGAATGCGCATGCGTAGTAATTTCGGAAACAGCCGAAGATCAAGATAAAGATGTCGACAGCAACAAGGAAGCAATCCATATAGAGACTGCAACAAAAGAAGCATCAGATGCAGAGGTTGCCAAAGAGGAAGTTCCTGACAGTAAAGCCCCCTGCACCAAAAAAGCATTTGGGAAGACGGGTTCTATATGGAGCTTGTCCAGGGTCACGGCTGGATGACCAGACCCTGTCCGGAAGGTACCGTCTTCAACACCGCTAGGTGCGAATGCTTAGAAGCTGTTGTTGTGGCAGATCGCACTGTCGAGATCGCCAAGTCAGACGATGCTAACCAGAAAATCGAAATTCAGGAAACAACGAAGAGTTACCCCAACAACCAAGAAACAGTTATGCCTGTCAATTCGGAAGAAAACGTCGATGAAAATACGACACCGAGTATCGTTGTCGCTCCTGAAGAAGAGCCAGAGAGCTCAGGAGAAGCAGTCGAAATAGTCGAACCAAAACCCACCCCGAAACCCTGCAGGATGAAAGCTGACACTGTAAGCAATCGTTATCTTGAATTAGTTGAAAGTCATGGCTGGCTAAGCAGACCTTGTCCAGAAGGCACTACATTCAGCGTTCAAATTTGCCAGTGTACTTCCACTAACCCCGAAACCGACATCAACCCAATTGTCCCTGAAAAGAAACAGGAACCAACAACAACTACCACAACAACAACAACAACTGCTCCCTGCACGCGAAAACCAAGCCACAACGCGTCCTTTTACTTCCAGATGACATCAGGTGGTACCTGGATTCTTATGAAATGTGCCGAGGGAACAGCGTACAATGCACAGACCTGTGGCTGCACCTCGCCGTCTGCTGGAGTGGCCACAACCAGCGATGCCAGTGACGACAACAACGAGGACGTCAAGGAGCCAACTGTAGTGGTGCCCGCACACCAACCTAAGCCTGAATCAGATAAGGAAACGGTTTGCAATAAGAAACCAGCAGACCACATCACACGCTATCAGGAACTGGTCGAAGGCTTTGGTTGGATAATCAGGGACTGCGCCAGTGGTACCTGGTTCGATCCTGGCAACTGTGCCTGTCTAGTAGCCCATCCGGTCAAGAACGTAGATAAAGACGAAGAACCATGCGACTCTGCCGTTAAACTCCTGAAAAAAATGATGTCGACTCAATACGATGAAAGCCTCGTTTCTCGAAACCAATTCTGCTTGAAAAAGCCCGCGAAGAACGCACAGTTTTATTACGAATTGGTAGGGGGCGTGAGGTGGGTTACAAGGGTATGTTTAAAGGGTACGATCTTTGTACCCCGATTGTGTCACTGTTCTTTGCCGCTTAGCAAAGATGTCCGTGACAAAGAAGTTGTTAATGCCGCAGCCGAAAAAATGCTTGCCCAGAAAATCTTCAACCCTTGGAATGGTTTAAATTTGAACACTGCACCTCAGCCGCCGTCTTTTTATCCCTACCAGCCAGCACTTTGGACAGGACCCCGACACAAAGTAAGTACGAAACTGTGCAGGATCCCAACTTTCGGATTTATTAATATTTCGGGTTTCATGAACTTAAAAAAATGCAAACGAAGAGATATTTTTAATCTAAAAAAAGAAAAAAAAAACATCTTTATATTTCCTTAGAACTGTTTTTGGACAATTTCACGCAAGAAATATTTTTACAATTATATATATATATATATATATATATATATATATATATATATATATATATATATATATTCTGTACCCCAAGAAATAAATCAACGTTTTCATTACTTTAATAAGTAGTTGTTTCTATTTTCAATTAGCTTAAAAGCAACCTTATTGGGTGACAATTAAGCTGGCTTTCTTTTTATATTTCCTTTTGCACTGAGTAAATTTCGGATTTATTAAATTTCAGGTTTCATTACCTTTTTTTTAATGCTAACGAAGAGACATTTCAAATCTAAAAAAAGAAAAGAATAGAAAAACAACTCTTTGACTATTTCTTGCAAGAATTCTTTTTACTATTATATATATATATATATATATATATATATATATATATAGGTTTGGAAGTTGATTTTGAAGTCGTCTTGTTATGGCATTTCTAGTTAAATTTTTAACTAGAAATACGATAACAAGACGACTTCAGTTCCAGTGTTCTTCTGAAAAAGAGATTTTATCTCGAAAATTCAAGAATAAATACAGGTTAACACACAACACCATTTTTACCTTATTATTTACAACTGCATTGTGATAGCCTTCAAAATCACACCCAAACAAATATATACACAATGCTTCAAGCAAATTATAAACTCTCTATTATATATATATATATATATATATATATATATATATATATATGCTGTCGAATTAAACAAAAGGCACATCTCCTGTTTAACGATTTTATTGGTGATTTTTTCAAGCTTTTTGGACAACTTTTTTATATTTGGATGGAATTCATGGATTAATACCCGAGATATGAACTTCGGTGGATTAATCCACGAATTCCATCCAAATATAAAAAAAAGTTGGCCAGAAAACTTGAAAAGATTATCAATAAAATCGTTAAACAGGAGACGTGCCTTTTGTTTAATTCGACATGCATAAATGAAATAATGCTACCAATATATATATATATATATATATATATATATATTATATATATATATATATAATGTACCCAACAAATAAATCTGCGATTTTATTACTTAGTTATTGTTTTATCACTTAGCTATTTGATTACTTTTCTTTTTACATTTCATTACTTAGTAGTTTTTATTTTTAACTAGCTTAAAAGCCACCTTATCAGGCGACAATTAAGCTAGCTTTCTCTTTATATTTCTTTTTGCGTGTGTTATGACTGCTGATAAACAACGACAAACTACAGAACTCCAAATTGATCCCTGCATTTAAGTCTTGCATTAATATTCAATCTTGACTTTTAAAAGTTCAACGATAATAATAGAAACCTAGTGAGAAGTTAATACTAATTCTGTCGGGAAGGAAAGAACAAGGCAAATATAATATGTATTTTGGGTTGATATTTTTATTGGGTGCAAATGTAAGAAATGTTGGGTATTTTCGCGGAGTTCCGTCCCGGCCTCCTGCCTCAAAAACCGCTATCCGGTAGCTGCTAAAAAAAAACCCCAGCTACGATTGAAGTCCGTAGCCGAAGCGGTGTCACTTGAAAAAATCAAAAACAAAAAAAAATAGGGCTAGGGTTAGGGTTAGGGTTGGAGTTGGGGTTTAGGGTTAGTTTAATGGGAAAATAAATAAATGATATGGGCTGTTTTTTCTAGGTCACCCTGTGTACAGGGTGACCCAGAAAAAACAGAACCCACAAATTTTGTAATAAAACAGTTAATTTTAACTAGGGGGTTTAGGGTTTAGGGTTAGGGTTAGGGTTGGGGTTGGGTTTTCGGGAAAAACGCCCTAAATTGTTTTTTTTTTTTTTCAAGTGACACCGCTTCGGCTACGGACTTCAATCGTAGCTGGGTTTTTTTTCAGCAGCTACCAGCTACCGGTTTTTAAGGCAGGAGGCCGGGACGGAACTCCGCGACGAGTACCGAAATGTTCACAAGTGTATGAATATGCGTAAGAGTTTGTAGTTCATAAAGGTTGAAGGCTCATTGAAATTGCAAAGCTCATTCGCTCTGCGGGTAGAGAATCATTAATTATATAAATTATAAACGTTTACTTAGCTTGTTGGAGAATATTGTATTTGTGAAAGGTTCTTGTTTTGATGAATGTAGTCTTCGTTGTTGGAGTTGTCTGTTGAATTTTCGGGTCTGCTCGTTGCTTTGTTTCGGTCTGCTGCCGGCTTGTTGAGTTCCCTGTGTCGACCCTCACGGGTAGTTAGACTGTTCTGCCCTCAGTGCCTGCCGAAACTGTTCTTCCAATTCCAGGTTCTCTCTGTCCCCAGCGTCTGGACTTCCGGAAACCGATTAAGAGGCAGATAACCCAAATTTCCGATAATAATTCTTCTGTTGCTACTTTAAAAACAATCTAATGAGTGATTTCTTAATTTCAAGTATTTCTATCCAATACTAATAATCGTAGAGGACTGTTCATGTCAGAAGTCACCCTGACGCAACACCATGAAACTAAGAGGTCCAGAAGAAAGCAGCGGCAACAAAACACCGGAACATCAACATCTTCAGGGATAGCCTCCAAATGCGACATCTGTGGTCCGGAATGTTTCAGGAGGTGCTGTAATTTCAGGGGCACAAAAAATATAAGATAGTCTTCTGAGAATGAAATGCCAATATTGTGCGTATGTTCTTAATTTCAAATATTCATATCCAATGCTAATAATCATGTGGTTTCAAGCAACCATTTCTATTTAGTAATAATAATTTGTTTGCACACAGGATTCTAAGTAAGTAATTATAATCCTTAGTAATTTCTACCTATTCCTTATGAAGGATTTTTTAAAGGCTAGATTAGATTTATTTTAAAGTCCGAGAAATAGTAACATCATTGTTACTTAAGAATACGTCTCTTCTCAGATGTCTGAATGCAAATGCATTTCAAGTAATTATAATAATAATAACCTAATTCCTTTATCCACTAGGCTACGTGTCCAATTGGACAATCCAGTGTGAATTTTGGGAATTTATAAACCTAATGTCTTGTTTTGCCGAGAATTTCTACCTATTCTATTTATGTAAGATTTTTTTAAGGTTAGATTAGATTTTTTTAAAGATCATCTAAAAAAAAGTCCGAGAAATAGTAACATCATTGTTACTTAAGAATACTTCTCTTCTCGTAAAATATCTTAATGCAAATGCATTTCAAGTAATTATAATACTTAGTAAGCAATTATTTCTATTTAATGGAAGACTTTCGCTGGAATTTGTAATTAATTTTGATTATTACAAAAATTTATTTACAATTACAAAAAATTCGTTGCCAAAAAAAAAAAAAAATCATGTAAAATCATGTAAAAAATCACCGAAAACAATTACAGTAAATAAAACTTGGGAATCAAAAATCGTTTGAAGTGTGCGAAAATATCGGTTTAGCTCAGTCGGTAGAGTGTCCGATAAGGAACCACAAGGTTCCTGGTTTGATACCGGCCCTCGCCAACTCAGCGCATGAGTAGCACAGGTCTCTGTGCGGTAAAGTGTGGAGCTGATGATAGGTGTGGAGCTCCACCTCAGACGCTAAAAAACAATCTCCTTGGTCTAGCGCAAGTGAAAAGGAGATAGACTCCTTCGCTGTCTGGCTGATACCGGCTTTAGGCCACTCCGACGACTTAAAAACAAACAAAAAATACTCTTTTTGACTTTTAAGGATGAAGACAAATATTAACCCTTCTCAGTCTCCGGGCAATCGAACAGAAGGCTATGCAGTAAAAAAAAAAACCCAAAAAGAACTAGAATTTTGTAGAGCATTCAAAAAAAAATCAGTTTGAAAGTGTAATCAAACTAGCAAAAGCTAAAAAATGATAAGTTTTTCTAACCAATCAAAAAGCTTTTAATGAAAAAGTAAATACAACTGAAAGATATGAACCAACAAAATAGTTTAAAAAATATAAAATGTACATACATCTTCTATTATAATTTTAAATATAGATTTAAAATCAAAAGCTATCAACCACAAAAAAAAATCGATTTTGTTTTTCAAGGTAAATTCCTCTAATAACTGTTTGATTATAAAGCTCAAAAAATGTTTAGCAACTAGAATTAATACTGTATTGCTATAGTAACAGAAATTCAACGATGTGTTTGATGATAACTTAGGCCAATTACCCGGAATAACACCATTGTTAGTATTATTTGGACTATTGTCCTCATCTTCATTGTTATCTGTACAACGTTTCGACCGGAGGTATTTCTTGTCGGACTCGGGAACCTTCTTATCGTAATCGGGAGCCATCACGGAACGTTAAACCTAACCCTTTATTCAGTCCACGGGGGTATTCTGTTCTCATTCCACTAACCATAGCTGGGGATACAGGTGTTAAATATCATTCTATGTTAGTTATTATTCTGTTTACTGCTGTCCCTGACCAGGATTGAACCTTCAGTCTAGAGATAACTGTCACTTAAAACTGTCTTAACCTAATTCCTTTATCCACTAGGCTACAATTGTCCAATCCAGTGTGAATTTTGGGAATTTATAAACCTAATGTCTTGTTTTGCCTAGAATTTCTACCTATTCACTTATGTAAGATTTTTTTAAGGCTAGATTAGATTTTTTTTAAATCATCTAAAAAAAAAGTCCGAGAAATAGTAACATCATTGTTACTTAAGAATACTTCTCTTCTCGTAAAATATCTTAATGTAAATGCATTTCAAGTAATTATAATCCTTAGTAAGCAATTATTTCTATTTAATGGAAGATTTTCGCTGGAATTTGTAATTAATTTTGATTATTACAAAATTTATTTCCAAGCTAGAAGAATTGTTGTCGTACAAAAAATTCGTTGCAAAAATCATGTCAAAAAATCGCTGAAAACAATCACAGGGATTAATACTTGAGGATCCAAAATTTCAGGATTGCAGAATGCTTTTCATTTTTTTACGGAGTCAGCCTGATTCCAAAATGGTATGATATTTTGGGGTGGGGAATCTAGGAGTAAAGTTGAAAAAATGTGACATACTGACACACTGACATTCGTTTCTATCATTAGAGAAATTAAATAAGAACGAGTTTATTCTTTACTAGCGGGAACACGAATATTAATATATGATTTATCTATTTTTTTAAATTTTTTGAAAGAAAAGATTTTAGTAGTATTTGTTTTACTTAAACAATTATTAAGAAAGAAAGAAAGAAAGAAAAAGAAACAAACAAATAAATGTAGATAAATCTAGCTAATTGAAGTAAAAAAGGAGAACTAGATAGATAGATAGATAGATAGAAACAGACTGGGATAGATAGATAGATAGATAGATAGATAGATAGATGAATGGATTGATGGACAGATAGATTGGAACAGACTGGGATAGATAGATAGATAGAAACAGAATGGGATAGATAGACAGATAGGTAAAAACAGAATGGAATAAATATATACATACATATAGCTACCGGCAGAAACTGGGGTGTAAGGGAGATAACTTCCTATTTTAAGAACTTGAAAATTTTCAGTTGAGATCATGGTTGAATATATAAAATATGGAGGCCTTTATTCATTTATAGTGATACTATTTCGTATGTTTGAAATATCTGGATGTCAAATCTGAGTTTTCAAATTAAAAGATTGTTGAATAGTTAATTTTAAAAGTATTGCCTCAATTATGATAAAAAATAATTAAAAAAAAAAAACAAAGTTTAATAGAGATTTATTTTTTATTTTAAGAAAGAAGCGCTATGAATTTTTTAAGTATTGAAAAAAAAACAAACACGTAAAATCTTTTTTGGTTTTTATTTGCTTTTTTTTCTCTTTTTTACCTTTACTTTTTAATCATTAATTAACAACAAAATTCATTTTGTTGATAATTTTAGTGCTACCTTTTCAATTATTTCTTCAGCGAATAATTTACAACAAATGTTACGAAGTTTTATTTATTTTCAAAAGCGTCAATAACAGGAAGCACAAGAATTTAAAAAAAAAAACAAACTAATAATCCGAATTTAATAAATGTTCTGTTTATCAAGTAGTAAGATTTTATATTTTAAATAAATCTTTACTTTAAATTAAAAGTGCGGGTATTAAAACAAACAAACGCGAAGAAACTTAGTTTCTTCGTATTTGTTTTGTTTTGTTTTTGTTGGTTTTTTTTTTTTTGGTAGAGGAAAATTAATTTTTCATTTCTTGAAAGAGAATTTAATGACGAAACATGTAAAAAAAATCGCTGTTTAGATAAACATTTTGGTAATAAAATTTGCTCGTAAATTCCTAACATTAAAAACTGAACCCCCATTTTATGTCCGTGTTTTTGCAAAAAATGTTTTATTTTTCTTGCACCCGTTATTTTACAATACTAAACATATTTCCTTTATTTATTTTAATATTCACTTCAATATGTATATTCTAAAAATTTTTATTTCGTGAGAATGCTTAGTTTTAAAATGGGGTTCGTTTTTACACTTTAACTTTTTACTCGTAAATTCCTACCGTAAAATGCCCAACTCTAATTTCATGGCAGAAATTTACGAGTAAACAGTTGAATATTACTTTTTGTTGTTATTTCTTTTCTTTTTTTTTTTTTTTTGGCTTTGGTACTCTAAAATAAAAACGTCAGAATTTAATCATCGTCGACGAAAAAACAAAATTACGGTCATAAAAGGAAATTATGAACTTTTGTTTAGTAAATTAGGGTGTCCCAGAAAAAACAGAACCCACAATTTTGTAATAAAACTGCTAATTTTAACTAGGGGAGTTTAGGGTTTGGGTACTGTTTTTTGTCTTCATTTATTTTAATTAAAAAAAAAAAAAAATAGCGAATAATTTCATAAACAAAAAGAATTCATTTGCCAATAATTCCTGTTAATGCGAATTAAAATTTATATGAAAACTGCCAAAATTTCACGTGTCTAACAAAACTGTTATTTGTTTGTGGTTGCTTTTTTTTTTATTAATATAACTCCAAAATGTTTACTACTTAGTGTTAGTATAACAATATCTACAATAAAATACTCGTGTAAAATATATTTTTAAGAACATTCAGTTTAATTTCAGTGTTCAATAATTTTTTTTTTCTTTTAATTAGATTAGTATTAATTTCAAGTTTACTATTTTTGAAAGGAATGTAAAAAAATAAATAAATAAATAAATAAGAGAACAATGTACTTTTGGAAATAAAGTGATCCTTTAATGAATGAATCATAATAACTTGGGAAATGAGTTGAATTCGTTCACAAATCACACTGTAAAGACCGTGGTCACAAGGGGAGATAATTTCGATCTTTGGGCTTCCATATTTAAAATTGACGATTTAAAAAAATCGTTTTAATTCTTTTAAAATATCTTTCCAGGGTTTCCGCATTTTTTAACTTAGATTTTTTCAA
>CM042168.1:76839529-76844529 GCA_023376005.1 Doryteuthis pealeii
AAACGCTGTCACTCACTCTCAAGGCCATCAGCTGTACTGATCGCCATAATGATTTCTACACTACCTTCATAATCATTAGGTATCTAATGATTATGTAACACACATACAATTGTGTTAATTGGTGATGAATTTCACTCGGTTTAGTGCATTTTGCGTTCAAAAACTAAATAACTGCGCGTACTTCACGCTTTGCGGTAACGTCAACCGGGAGCTCCATCAGAAACGACTGCCAAGTAAAGTCCGGCGAGACAGTGAAGCGCGCTCACAGGGGCAGGTAAGAAGCAATGCACAACGTGTCAGCGCACCAACTATCCCGATACTACCAACCGCAGCGGATACGATACCACGACTTGAACAGCTTTGGTCACGTGATATACGCGCTGCCGACTAGCACGTTACCAACAATATTGCATGTGCTACTGGGTATGGCGTTAAACTGCATTTGATGGTGGGTTTTATTTCTGGAACTCTGGGGAGTGTGGAGTACCCCTTCATCACCACCACTTCTAGGTGTACCCTGACCTGGAGTTGTAGAAGCTGTTAGGGTTCTATTTATTTGTCCTATTGTGCTTATAGAAAGCTCCAACCCTTTTTATCATATACGTGCTAGAAGGCGGTGGTTGAGGTTCTTAGTGTCCTGGGCATGGAATTTAAACTCCATCTAATGGTGAAGTTCCAATTTTCTGTTCTGGGGAGTGTGGGGTACCCCTTTATCACCATTACTCCCAGGTCCACCCTGACCCGGTGTGGTAGTACCTGTTAGGGTTCCATCAACGGGTTAGATAAAGAAATATGAGTTAAAAATTGTTTAAAAAGAATTGAGTTTAAAAAAAATAAATACCAATCAAGAATGAATAAAACCAAACATCTTCGGCATAAAATAACCCAGTAAGGGTTGATATGCCGTAAAATCCAACCACCCAACCTACCAAAATATTGCAAGACTTTTGACTCATTCTATTAATAAGAAGTTTTCTTAAGTAATTATGACTTTTCTTTTGCATTAAAAGAAATATTTTTTATTTGTCTGGTGGCATTTTATAATACTAGGAGCGCCTTGAACTAGCGATAACGATATTAAAGCTCCGAAACCACGCTTGCACTCAAGTTTATCGTCTGATGATGACTTTAGTCTAAGGTAAATAAGAAAGACCTAAATAAGGCCCGAGGATACAGCGACTCAAACGTTGTGTTTATACATACCACAATAAAGATGAGGACAGCTGTCCCAAAAATCAAAATTATTCAAATATTTTTTGTTCTCACGTTTTTTTTTTCTATAGGGATAGGGTTTGCGCCGAGGTGTAATATATATCCGGAATTTCGATTCAATCATTTGGTGCTACATGCACCTATTTATAGTCCTATCATGAAGCTGATACCAACACTCACCCACACGTTCTTTAATTACGAGGATTCCCACCCCGTGTATAACTTTTACAAGGTAACTCATCTGTTTGATCCTAGACAGCTACCATATATATATATATATATATATATATATAAAGTGTTGTTCTGGTTCCAACGGGAGAAAATTCAATATTTTATAAAAAAGAAGGTCCGCAAAATGGATTATGTTTTTAGAAAAAAAAATTAATTATTTTTATCTTTCATTTGCGACACGTGTTTCAGATCTTCTGGTATCTTCTTCAGGCTTTGATTAATCATATGAAAAAAAATGTTATATTTTATATTTTTTTATATTTTTTTAGTATCGAACTAAGAACCTTGCGGATTCTTGCCGAATGCTCTACCGACTGAGCTAACCTGGTGTTTACGCATATAAAAATATTACACTTATTTAATCATATTCATTGAATTGATGATAATACGTTGGAGAATAAAACCGTAATATTAGAAACACCAAATGATTATTTATTAAATCTGGTTTTGTTAAAACCAGTATGTAAATTAACCACACTGTATATTATGTAAACCTTTATGATACATAAAACACTTTGCAGGATTTTAAACGCAGTAATAACCTGGCCTCCGGGGCGGGGGGGGGGGTTTGGCTCCAGCCACTGGACTATAAGTGATAATTAACAGCGTTGATCCCATGAGGCTTCCACCCCCACTCAACACCTTCCCCCTCGATTTAAAGGGGCGGGGCTGGGTTTATTGCCCAGCGCCCGAAGCGCCCCCTTGAGGGGGAATGCCGACGGGATCAACGCATTTTTTGTGCCTACCACCCATGAGTTTCGGCTTGTGGGTGGGCCCACATCAAAATGTCCTCGTGTCACGCTCTCATAAGTGGAATGAGAGGCAAATACCAAACACCATAACCCGGCCTCTGGGGCGGGGGTCTGGTGGATCCGGCCACTGGACTATTAGTGATAATTAACAGTGTTGATCCCAGGGGGCTATCCCGCCACGCAACACCTACCCCTTGATTTAAATGGGCAGGGCTGGGTTTATTGCCCAGCGCCCGAGGCGCCCCCTTGAGGGGGAATGCCGACGGGATCAACCCATTTTTGCACCCACCACCCATGAGCTTCGGTTTGTGGTTGGTCCCACATTGTGCCTAACCCGTACACGTGTAAACACCGCACTAATAACATGGGTTGTTTTGAGGCAAATCTAACTCAGATTTATCGTTGATAAATAAAATTTATTCTATCTATTAATGATTTGGACTGTAAATTAAATACTGATTGTTAAACTTACGCAATTCCTGGGGGCATTGTAACGTAAGCAGTGACGTAGTTTCGGTTACAGACAGACAAACACCAAATCTCCATTATGATAAGAGATGCAGGATTTTAAACACACTAATAACAAGGTCTGTTTTGAGTCAAATCTAACTCTAAAGATTTTCATAGCGACATCGTTAACTAGTAAGATATTGTCTATGTAATAATGATTTAGACTATAAATCAAACACTCATCGATAAACTTATGCATCTCCTAAGGGTGTTGTAACGTAAGCAGTGACATAGTTTCGGTTACAGACAGACACCGAATCTCCATTATAATAAGATTTGCTAATATATATATATATTTATTTTAATTATTTAGATACAGTTTCGCACCTAGTTATAAAGTGGAGCAGAATATTTATGTTTGTGTCTGAAGTGTGCCCCAGGGGTGGAACTGTCTTGGAAGAAATTATGACCTGGATAAACTTGTTTTTATCTCTTTGTAATGTTTACTTTGTCACGTGTGTCATAATATACGAGTATATCTATCATGTCCCAAAAGTTAACGTCCAATTCCCACCCACCCCCGGCGGGTGAGAGCGTTATTCGAGTCTCATCGGGGGGCTTATCCTTTAATGTTATCTCCAACAAATTGGCTGGTTGGTTGGATTTTACGGCATGTCAACCCTTGTTGGGTTATTTTATGCCGAATACATTTTGTTTCATTCATTCTTGATGGGCACACAAAGCTTTTGTGTAAACATTTTTACACTCTTTTTTTTCTCTATTCAAACCCATAGATGGTACCCTAACAGGTACTACCACTCCGAGTCATAGTGGACCTGGGAGTAATGGTGATGAAGGAGTACTCCACGTCTCTGACAAGTGCTATTTCTCACTGTCGTCGTGTTGGTTTATTTGGTGGTATATAATCCGTGCTACAATACATCACTTAAATTTATAGACTAAGCGAGGTCACGTGGTTTAAACCTCAGCCAATCAACAGCCCGAATGCGTGGCTGGTTGATTTACTTAATCACTGATACTGAGAGACGTTCATTTGCAATCATTGACGAAGGACCTGCAAGACTAAGGAGCACAAAGGAGCAACCAAAGGATTCTTCAATAAGGATCGCGCTCTGCTTAACACAAAGGTTCTGCGCTGGACAAGCGCTCTTAAAGGATGGTTACTAAAACCGTAACATTCTGATAAAAAGTAACCGAAAATAAGTCGAAATCAATAATAATAATACAGTAAGTACTTTGATTCACGGGTACTCTTAACGGAGAACCGTCCCGGCCTCCTGCCTCAAAAACCGCTCGCCGGTGGCTGCTGAAACCACCCCCAGCTACGATTGAAGTCCGTAGCCGAAGCGGTGTCATTTGAAAAAAAAAAAAAAAAAAAAAAAAAACAATTTAGGGCGTTTTTCCCGTATACAGGTTGACCCAGAAAAAACAGAACCCACAAATTTTGTAATAAAACTGTTAATTTTAACTAGGGGGGTTTAGGGTTAGGATTAGGGTTAGGGTTGGGTTTTCGGGAAAAAACACCCTAAATTGGTTGACTTCAATCGGAGCTGGTGTTTTTTTCAGCAACCACTGGCTAGCGGTTTTTGAGGCAGGACCCATGTCCACACGGTATTACCATTTTACTGACCCAATAATATAATAAAATAGAATCTAATGAATTATGTGCTGTAATATGTTTTAATGTTTACTTTACTTTTTTTTTTATAAATAACACTTTTTTGCGTAATAAATTTGGAAACTTAAATGTTTTTAGTGAATTTATTAACATAAGCGTATCTGAAGGTTTATATGAATGAATTTTTTTTATTATATAGCAACCAATTAATATATGATTAAAATAAGTGTAATCTTTTTATATGCGTTCTTATTTAATTTCGTTAGTCTTTCTAATTTAATATATTTTATTACATTGAAACTTAAATACTTACTTAAATATTTTTGCTACTTTGCAAAATAGAGTTTGATCACGTGGCAGAAATGTACACTCTCGGCGAAGACGCAGTCGTCACATACCCCCCCTTCCTAAAGGAACATTTTTAAAGCATTAAACTTGGTACGACAGTGTCTATTCATCACGTATTCTTATTTTGATATTATTTTTACATAGTCAATTTTCGGTTATTTCCTATAACGCCAACATAAGCAGAGGGGAACCACTCTTGACTGATGAATTATTTATTTATTTATTTATTGATCTACTAGGAAAAAAGAAGACGGGGTTAGGGTTAAGGTTAGGGTTAGGGTTTAAGGTTAGTTTGATGGGAAAATAAATAAATAATTTATCAGTCAAGAGTGGTTTCCCTTTGTCTATGTTAGAATTATAGGAAATAA
>CM042168.1:76849529-76852029 GCA_023376005.1 Doryteuthis pealeii
TCATTAAGCTGTAACAGACGATCTTTGATGCTATTTCCTCAAACAATGGTCTAATTTTTGGTATCAGTATTTAGTATACTAACACACAACTTTCGCAGAGATGGACAATTTGGTATTTCAAAATAGTGAAAAATCGACCTACCCGATTGTCACGTCAAGCACTAACACCTATATGATTGTCCCATAACCTATTGCCTTATGCCAAAGCCCCAACCCTTTTTATCATAAACAAGGTGTGTCATAAAAGCATCGAGATTAAAGCTGTATTTACCAAGATCGAAATGAACCATGAATGGAACGTAATTTTTTCAGAATACAAGGTGTCTCAAAAAGTACAAAAAAATCTCGATACTTTTTTGACACACCTTGTATATATATATTTACCAACAACACCGCACTAGCAGGATGTGACACAAGGTCAATTTCTTAAGCGGAGTTTACCAATTTTTATTTAAGAGTTTTCCCTCTCCAAGACTGGTTGCCTAACCAAGGTTAAAGAACCTAGTCTGTCCTATCATTTACCCATACCGTGAGGAAGAATAGTTGGATATATATTCATTTGAAACATATGTGCCGATACTGTGAATTATCAATCGAGACAAAAAGTGTCGACAAATATATATTTTTTCAAATATCAAAGAATCATCCTCACATATCCTTTTTTTCACTCTCTTATTATTATTCTTCGTATATATATATATCTATATATATATATCTATATATATGTGTGTGTGTGTGTGTGTGTGTGTGTGACGATTCCTGTCGTACGAGTTTCTGTTCAATCCTTTCAAGGTGTCTGGCTTTTTGTGTCAGGGTGGAACTGGTGTAGTAATCCACCAAAGGTGTCTCTACGAGCGCTTTCGGCGTGTCGGTCTGCCATCTTCAGGTTGGAAACTGATGGTATGTTACGGGGTGTCTCGTTTTTAAAGAAAACGAGCAGTAGCATAGGAATTGGTAGTGGGAGGTAGTAACAATTGGTAGTGGGAGGTAGTAGGAATTGATAGTAGTTCGAACGAACGATGCAGTAGAGATTTTATGGGAGCGGGGGTCACGAGTTTGTGAGAAGGGGAGGGGGTAGTGGAAGGAGGATAGGCGGGAAATTATAGGCATTTGAGGACATGTTGACTTGTTTCGAAGTTTATTTTGTTTAAGGTGAGTTTTTTTGTTTGATATATATACCTCCCACTACCAATTCCTATGCTACTGCTCGTTTTCTTTAATATATATATATATATATATATATATATATATATATATATATATCACTCTTTTTCCTTTCTTTACTTCTTTTCATCTTTTCGATTTCATCCGCACTCTGTCTGTCTTTCCCCTTCTTTCTTTCTTTCTTTCTTTCTTTCTTTCTTTGTTATGCTTTTTCTGTGTAGCATGTCTTTATTCCTCCCTTTCTTTCTTTGTAATAAAAACGGAATGGTCCATTATTCAGGTTAGTTGACACTCATAACAAATAAGAATTCGGTGGATAAGCAACACCAGATAATCAGGATTTACATTTTTTTTTTGCATTTCATCTGGGACGATTTGGACGGTCTCATTTTTAACCAGAGGGTGTTGCGAGACGATAACGGTCAGAAGATTAAAGAACAAGAAAGAGTATTAATACATAAATACGCTATTAGATTTTTATCTGAATAATTCATAACTCTGGTATTTATGAACGGGGCCGGTGGTAGGGTCTCATAGTCCCACACCGAATCTATGATACGGGTCCGCCACACATGTTAATTTTCATAATGTAGTATCTTATTATAATGGAGATTGTGTGTTTTTCTGTCTGTAACCGAAACTATATTGCTACTCAAGTCACAATTTCCTTAGTTATTGACATCACATTCTCCAAGATATTAATTTCATTTAAAACTCAATTATTAATAAAATTGTTGTACATTATTAATACTGTTAACCATATCTACATATTAACAACATGCAATTATATTTATATATACAACAAAATAGCGGTTTACAGTGTGTACGGGAAGGCTAATTTGCATATTGATATTAAAAATGTGATTTTATTAAATATGTGCTTAGTATTATTGATTTTTAACTGTTTGGTTTTATTTTAATGAATATAAGCAAAAATCTCTTCAATGAATCTTAAATGAAATCCATTAACAAGAAAAAAATAACTGTCATTATATTCTTTACTTCCTCATTTAACTAAATACTTAAATTAGAAAAAATAACAATTAAAGATGGGAGTGATGGAAGAGTAAGTTTCAGTTGTTCTATTTTTCGATTATATCCCCCTCTGTTTCAAATCTTTTTATCTTCATTCTTATTTAGTTTCATTAGCCTTTCTAATTTAATACAATATTTTATTACATTAAAACTTAGATACTTGCACCCGGAGGGTGCATATATTTGCTAGTCTATATAAAATATATGAACTCTCCACTCGACTACATTTGCAATGTTCATAAAGTAGTTATTATTTATAGAAAAAATATATGAAACACGCCCTTCCGGGGGTCCCCACACA
>CM042168.1:76857029-76872029 GCA_023376005.1 Doryteuthis pealeii
TGACACTAATACATTATTCTATGTACTAGACTTGAGACTTTGATGAGTTGTGGTGCACCTGAGCACTGTACACATACATGTATATTATTACTGTACGCTATTCATGTTCCTGACACTAGTACATTATTCTATGTACTAGACTTGAGACTTTGATGAGTTGTGGTGCACCTGAGCACTGTACACATACATGTATATTATTACTGTACGCTATTCATGTTCCTGACACTAATACATTATTCTATGTACTAGACTTGAGACTTTGATAAGTTGTGGTGCACCTGATCACTGTACACATACATGTATATTATTACTGTACGCTATTCATGTTCCTCACACTAATACATTATTCTATGTACTAAACATGAGACTTTGATGAGTTGTGGTGCACCTGAGCACTGTACACATACATGTATATTATTACTGTATGCTGTTCATGTTCCTGACACTAATATATTATTCTGTGTACTAGACATGAGACTTTGATGAGTTGTGGTGCACCTGAGCACTATATACATACATGTATATTATTACTGTACGCTATTCATGTTCCTCACACTAATACATTATTCTGTGTACTTGACATGAGATTTACCTTCACCCGGTTTCGACTGGGGGTCCGGCGAGCTTCGGCCGCTGGACCGGTGATGTTATAATAATAGCGTCGATCCCAGGGGGCCATCCCCCCAGGCAACACCTGCCCCTCGATTTAAAGGGGCAGGGCTGGGTTTATTGCCCAGCGCCTGAGCCGCCCCACTTGAGGGGGAATGCCGACGGGATCGACGCAATTTTTCACCCGCCACTCCATGAGTCTCGGCTTGTGGGTGGTCCCACATAAATAGGGCCTTGTGCGTGACCCGTACAAGTGGGGTACGTGGAAAATATCATACTTGACATGAGACTTTGATGAGTTGTGGTGCACCTGAGCACTGTACACATACATGTATATTATTATTGTATGTTGTTCATGTTCCTGACACTAATACATTATTCTGTGTACTTGATATGAGACTTTGATGAGTTGTGGTGCACCTGAGCACTGTACACATACATGTATATTATTATTGTATGTTGTTCATGTTCCTGACACTAATACATTATTCTGTGTACTTGATATGAGACTTTGATGAGTTGTGGTGCACCTGAGCACTGTACACATACATGTATATTATTATTGTATGTTGTTCATGTTCCTGACACTAATACATTATTCTGTGTACTTGATATGAGACTTTGATGAGTTGTGGTGCACCCGAGCACTGTACACATTAAATTTCATTATCATTATCTGATTCACCACTACTGAGTACTGAGTTCGATCCTCACTGGATGCTCCATTCCTGTGACCTAGTGTCACATCCAAACGGTGGCGAACAGGTTTGGTAAATACCTGTGTAGGTATTCGATATATAGGCACCCAATAGTGGTATAATGGTTAGCAAGCTAGTCCCGCATATCCATTACTACTAAATAGTGAGTTTGATCGTCGGTGGATGCCCCATACTTGTTACCTAGTGTCACACCCTATCCGTGGCGAACGTGTTGGGTAATTACCTAAACTATCATCGTGGTGTAATGGTTAGCAAGCTAGTCTCGCATATCCATCAGTACTAATTAGCGAGTTCGATCCTCGCTGGATGCCACATACTTGCGGCCTTGTGTCACATCCTACCAGTGGTGAACGGGGCGGGTATATAAGAAGGACGTCCCACCGTTAGCAAGTTAGGGCCATATGACCTTAAGGCACCCCTTTTACGATTTCAATTCGTGGGGACATTTTTCCATCTACACCGTCAAAATTGTTAACAGACGATTTTTAGAGTTTTTGTTTTTAAATTATAAAACTAACCCCTAATCCTACCCCTAACCCCTAACCCCTAACAAACAACCGGATTTTTACGGTGTAAATGAAAAAAGTGTCCCCACGAGTCGAAATCGTAAAAGGGGTGCCCTGGTGAAAAGGGTCGGGTAAGAGAAGAGCGTCAAACACCTTTGATCGTTAAACACGGAATGCAGCATTTTTGCTCAGACACGAAACCGTTATTTTAATGCAAACACTATGAAATATCTATTTGAAAATGTCAACATGGAAAATGTCAACATTATGTCCTTTTTGGGGGAAATAAAATTATACCATAGAATATAGACATGAACTTAATCAATACTACACAACAAGATCCCTAATGGTGCTAACACATTGTTAAAACCAATTACTGAGAAAGTATAAATATAAATACACAACATATATTACTTCCTAACCGTTAGGCATGACATAACCCCAGACGGGTTGATATGCCGTTAAAATCAATCAATCAACCAACTAACCAACTATCGGTCATTGCTCCTGGGAAGTGCATCCATAATTCGCCCAGGGCTGATTGATGTAGGTGTTTGTTGGTCAGCATACTGTAACAGGGTGATATGTATGTCGCATAGGCCAACTCAAGTTGTAGTAGTAGTCGTCGTTAGTAGTAAGTAAAGTAAAGTAAAGTCGTCGGGGCGGCCTATATTCGGTATCAGCCAATCAGCGAGGGAGTCTATCCCCTTTTCCCTTGCACTAGACCAAGGAGATTGTTTTAGCGTCTGAGGTGGAGCGCCACACCTACCATCAGCTCCTTACTTTACCGCACAGATCCCTGTGCTACTCATACGCTGAGTTGGCGTATCGATCTAGGAACCTTGTGGTTTCTAGCCGAACGCTCTACCGGCTGAGCTAACCCGACCCCTTAAAGTAGTTAGTAGTAGTCGCCGTCATTAATGGCCGTTTGGTCAGAAACAACATACACGAATGTTGTATAGACACAGTGTATTTATTTCTAGGCTCGTGGGTTCTTTTTCAGGGGAAGTAAAGGTAGAGAGAGAGAGAGAGAGAGAGAGAGAGAGAGAGAGAGAGAGAGAGAGAGAGGGAGGGGTACGGTCAAATTACTCTGTCATAAATCATGTTTGCTACTACTATATTGACCTCATAGGGGGAGCCGGTCAAAACCCGGAACTTCTGTTTTTATTTTTAAACCTATTTCCGGGGTCATTCGTCGGTCACATTACTGGCACCCCGCTTAGTGTTTAACCTTCCACATTTTAACCTTTGTTTGCTCTTATTTCTTCTTCCTCTCTTTCTCCTAGAAATCCCCGAATTCTCCGTAGATCATAGTAATTACGCCACAGTACACTGGAGTGTTCATGGTGGCTTTGTTCCATCAATAAATTCTAAGAACACTCTCAACAGGAAAACGTCACTTATGGGCTCGTCCTTGTTTATCTATCAGTGTCCAGCATGTTCTTGTTCGTCTTACTTGGATGGTTTGTATGATAGGAGGTAAGTAGCCACACTGCTGCTTTATGGTGGGCTGGTGCTTCCAGGGTTCGTTCAAGGCAGCGCGAGGCCTTGTGGAGTTTCTGTATAGCTTTTTCTCTGAGCGTTTCGTTAGAGTCTAAGTGGTGCAGCCATACACTAGTACTGACACGACAACAGTTTAATTTGATTTGATTTTTAAATGATTTTTTATTTATTCTGAAAAAACATTTTTGAATTCATAAAAAAATTATTTTACTTTTTATAATTTAATCAAAATAAAGGAAAAGAAATGTATAACATTGAAATAAATCATTACATAAAATCTTATCAAAACAGATTATTCATAATAACAAAATAAATATTAAAATTATCAAATAATTTTGTATCAAATTATTAATAAAAATTAAATTGATTTTAAAGACATATCAACCCATTAAGGGTTGTTTTATGCATAGAGATAGGGGAATCACATCATTTGTATATTCATATTCACATTTATTGTGTAAAGGTCTTTTTTGGCACACAGTCCAAGAGAATACAAATAATTTTTAAACAGATCTATTTGGCCGGGAGTCAAACTTGCACTAATACTCCAGATGAGAGTGGACCTAGGACTAAATGTAATGAAGGGGTACTCCACACTCCTCGGATCTCTGGAACTGGAACTTTATCATCAGATGCAGTTTAGCATCATACCAAGAACACCCTTTTTTATGAGGGGGAAACTTATCCCTCTACAGAGGATGTAGTCAGTGTTTGTTGGTTGGATTTTATGGCATTTCAACCCTTGTCTTATGAGAGAAATCTGATTTCCATATGATCGATAATATGTCTATTTCAGCCCATTCCTTTCCTATGCGGATATTGACATCAATTTTTATGAATGAGATATTGCTATCTAAACATCTGTATATTAATACTTGTGTTCCTGAATTGTACGACCGTTATCATCCTGCAACACCGTGTGGCTAAAAATTAGACCGTCCAAATCGTCCAAGATGAAATGCAAAAAATGTAAATCTTGATTATCTGGTGTTGTTAATCCACCGAGTTCTTATTTCTTATGAGTGACGTCAGCTCAAGTAGATAATGGACCATTTCGTTTTTATTATAAAGAAAGAAAGGGAAGAAAAAGGACATGCTACACAGAAAAAGTACAATATGAGAGAGAGAGAGAGAGAGAGAGAGAGAGAGGAGAGAGAGAGAGAGAGAGAGAGAGAGAGAGAGAGAGAGAGTAGGGGGAAATACAGAGCGCGGGAAGCAATAACGCTAATCTGTTTCAATTGAACATAATGAAAAAATAAAAAAAGGAAAGAAAGAAAGAAATAAAGAGTGGGTGAGAGTTAAATCAAGATTATTATACTTTTTATATATTGAACTATTTAGCTCTTAAGTAAACATATCAAACATTGTAATAATTGTAATTATCATACTGTGGTATATCCACAGGTCCTGCTAGTAAATAATAGATAAATTAAGCCAACAGTTATTTTAAAAGTAGCGAACGGCTAAGAATAAATTTCAGGGACCAAATATCTGGATTTATATTTGAACGCAGAAGATAAATGAGTTATTTACTTTTATTGTCCATGGGAGATAACTTACGAACGTATATTATGATGAGTTATTTCCCTTGAAATTCTAACTCCGATACTAAAATTATTAACTCACATACACAATAGTAAACTACGTAGGATTATGAAATCGTGTGTTATTCTCACTCATCAAACAATTCTTCAGAGACAAGGATTTTTTTATATATATATATATCCCCACATCTAGCTAAACTAGATCTAAATATCACAATATTCCGTTTAAATAACATATTCAGACAAACATTTCCGAACCAATTTCTGTTAAATTTCATATTTGAATCAGGATCCAAGAGTTACTTCCCTTGTACCAATTATATCTATTAATAATGTATTTCTGTCTGTAACAAAAACTACGTCATAGCTCTACGTCACAGCTTACGTCACAATATTCTTATGCTATATACACCCAAAATTTGAGTAACGAATTTTTAAAATTGTTTTTTACTCTCGTCTTTTTTTTTTTTTTTTTTTTTTTTTTACAGAAGTTAACTAAAAAGTTTACAAATAAATAAATACCTACGATTTTGAGTAAAATTGATGTGGAAAATATTCAAAATAATTGTTTGATTATTACATGCACGCAACATTTTATTTAAGAGGAACGGGGCTCAGTTTTCATTTCAAATTGTTTTTTGTTTTGTTTTTTTACTCCTTTAATAAATATGAGGATTTTGCTTACTTATGATACAAACCCTCCGACATTGAATTTTTAACTTCCACTCTCTCAGCGGGCAATGTCTTTCAAAAATTAATTTTTACGACGCCCTGGGGGTGTTTTCTGTTGCTAGTTTTTATAAAAATTAATTACTAAAATTAATTACAAATATTTCTCTTGCTAAAATCCGTGAAAAAATTGGTCAGGAACGTGATAGATGCCCTTTGAGAATGTTTGTTTAAATTGAAAATATTTCTATTTCTTGCTAAAAATCAGTTACACCAGATTAGGAACGTGACACATGTTCTTTGAGATTTTTTTGTTTAATATCTAAAATATTCTCTTTTCCTTAAAAAGTCCGGTATGAATTAATCCCATCGCAATTTGAAGCTGTACAAAGCTATGGTGCGGCCACACTTGGAGTTTGCATCACCAGTCTGGAACCCCTATCTTGCCCAGAAGTATGCCGATGACATCAAATTGTACCTTGAAATAAAAAAGACAGATCCTGAACGCTGCAGATCTTTACTACAATCAGCCCTGGACACAGTGCAACAATGGATCACTGACTGGCAACTGAAGCTGGCTGTGGACAAATGCACCACCATGCATTTTGGGAGGAAAAATCCATCATACATATACTCCCTCCACAACACTAATATCAAGGAATCTTCGTGTGAACGTGATCTGAGTATTACTGTCAGCAATGATTTACGTTGGACGAAACACATCTCCAAAATTGCCAAAAAGGCCGAGGGTGTCCTAGCGTCACTCAGCAAGACCTTTGTCAGCCTCTTACCGGCTATCTATTTGAAGCTGTACAAAGCTATGGTGCGGCCACACTTGGAGTTTACATCACCGGTCTGGAACCCCTATCTTGCTCAGAATATTAACCTCCTAGAAACTGTACAGAGACGTGCAACCAAACGAATACCCTCCATCAGGCATCTACCATACTCTGAACGTCTCGCTGCCCTGGGAATGGATTAGCTGAAACTTCGGCGTCTGGCAACTGACCTGGTAAACGCTCATAAAGGTCATTAATCATCTTAACAACAGCAACCTTGAGCACCTTTTTGATCTCCATCTTTCCAACACACGTGGGCATGCCTACAAAGTCAGAAAACAGCACTGCTCACGTGACTTTCGGAAACATTTTTTTCACGTTCAGAGGTGCGGAGACATGGAATAAACTGCCAGCGACTGTTGTAGGCTGGCGAAACACTGAGTCTTTCAAAGCCTCCATGCTTCCTGTAGTCCGCCGACACTATACCTGATGCCACTCTCCGCATACATATGCACACACACGCGCACACATACATGCATATTACTACTGTAAACTGTTCATGTTCCTAACACTAATACATTATTCTGTGTACTTGACATGAGACTTTGATGAGTTGTGGTGCACCTGAGCACTGTACATAATAAATTTCATTATCAAAACGTTCACAATTTTCATAAACTGTCTTCATATTTAACACAACATAATATGCTCTGATGAAGATTTTTAACAAATCGAAATATTGCAATATCAGCAGAATAAATCTATTGCTGATAATCTAACTATTCATCTATTGATCTACTAGGAAAAAAGAAGACGGGTTATGGTTAGGGTTAGGGTTTAGGGTTAGTATTTACGGTTAGTTTAATGGGAAAATAAATAGATTATTATCAGTCAGAGTGGTTCCCCTTTGATCATGTTAGACTTATAGGAAATAACCATCTCATCCTTATATACCGTCGGATTCATTTCTTTACTTTTAACTAATATAAATATATATATAATTTTTAAATCTAACGGTCAAAGGAAAAAGGTGGCCGATCCCTCTGAAAAATAAAAAAATTATTTAAGGGACAAAACCACCCAGAGTGAGACCACTAGTCATAAACCACTCCATAAGAAGATGAGAAGGACTTTAATCGGAACCTTTCAGGATTTCCCCGAAAAATTGTATATAAAGCCTCATGAATTTTTTTGTTTATCATTTCCAATAAATTCAGCGGTTTGACTTAGGCAAGACGGGTGGACAGAGAGGCCATCTTCCTATTTATCGGCTGGTCACGTCATGCTCTAGCACCTATATGATTGTCCCAACTATATTGCCCTTATGGCAAGCCCCTAATCCTTTTTACCACATATGTACTAGAAGGCACTGACTGAGGGTCTTAGTGTTCTGGGCATGTCGTTAAATTGCATCTCGTAGTGAAGTTCCCATTCTGGAACTCTGGAGAGTATAGATTACCCTTCATCACCATTGTTCTAAGTCCACCCTGACCCGGAGTGGTAGTACCTGTTAGGGTCCCATCTTACTAAAATCATCATTATGGTTGTCTGTAATCTGAATTACTGTATATATATACAATTATCCGTTTTAATATGATTAGAAAACTTTGGGAACTGAAATTAAAACTATTAAATGATATTTTTTATATGGATGTCTGTGTATGTATCTGCATCATATATCAGCGTTTCCTCGAAAATAAGACCTACCGGCAAAATAAGACCTTGCCTGATTTTTCGGGAGGATTTTAATATAAGCCCACCACTTAAAATAAGCCCTAGTTGAGAGTGGCAGACAGAACAAATAAATAAGCGTTCTTCAAAATCACATCATGCAAGGTAAACACTTGACATCTCCCGAAAATAATTATATTTCGGAGTGCCAATTAATATAATCCCTGTCTTATTTTCGGTAGGTTGATAACTGCCACGTGTGTAGCAAGATTGCATTTGGCAAGGACTACTAATGGAAGGGGGAGGAAGAAATAAATAAATAAGAGATGATAAAGGTTTAAAAAATAGTGATAAGCCAAAACAGGATGAACGATGGTTTGACCGTAGCGTGACCCCGAACTGAGAATTGAGTGTCAAGCGGAAGTCGGGTGTTGACCGGAACCGGAAGCTTCGGGTGTTGACCGGAAGTCACGTGGTGACGTGGAACGACGAAGAAAGGGATCGGCCTCTTTTTGCCTTCGGCCGTCGTAGGGTACGGATCGGGCCTTTAGTGGCTAGTGTGGATCACAATACACAAGTAGTGTTCTCTCTCTCTTTCTCTCTGCCTTTCCTCCTCTCTGGTATGAGCCCACTAGACGAGCACGATAATAAAGGAGCAGTTGTGACTACATATTTCTCGTGTTGTAATTTCTATCAACACCATTTTACCACTGTGAATTTGGAGGCACGTGGACGAGACCCGCTATATAATATATACGCCGCCGCCACCTTACCGTTATCGTAGTAGCGCCCGAAAAAAAGGACAACGTAACACGTGTTTAAAATGTTTTAAAATCGTCTTTACTTTTGGGGGTACCTCTTCATTGCCATTTGTACTGGTGGGGACCCGGCCAAACAGGTGCACTAGTGAATGGGGGACGGGAACAGTGACGGAAGTGGTGAGTCCACAAACGGCGTGTGTGGATGTGATGCCTCGCCACGTAAGATACCACCGCCTGTACCCTTGGATGGTGAACAATTCAGAAGACAGTGAAAGCACGGCATCAAGCGATGACGAATTGTGTGTGCCATTGATGGACGATAGCTCTGATGATGATGGCCTTAATTGTTCGAGTGACAGTGACGGCAACGATGATCAACAAGTCTCGTTATGATCACCGCAAGAAGCGACTGAACCTGCCGTGCCGCGTCTCCGAAGAAGCCACAGAAGAAGGAGGCCGCCACGCAACTGTTATGTGTGTGATGATGATATCGGGGGGGGGGGGTGTAATGGGCATTGACCAATCTCCCGACATAAACGGCAAAGAATCGCTTGTGCCATGCACCAGAGACCCGGATGAGACGAGACGGAATTTTGCATAAAGGGTAGCCGAGCGATGATAAAAACGGACAGTGGCTGATAATGTAGTCAGGCAAAAAAGGCAAGTGTTGCGGACAGAAGAAAATCGACGACTGCTGTGCTTTGGGTGCTTTAACAGAGAAGTGAGGAGAACGTGCTCAGTTAGGTAGAGACTTTGCTGACGGCGGAAAGGAATTACGCTGTTCAATTGAATACGGGTGTCTTTTATTAAAAAATACACTATTCAAAATATTATGAAAATTCTATATAATGCGGAGGATAAACTCTTAAAAAATATTTAAGAGTTATTTCCCCTACTTCTATTCTCTCATTTATTTTCAGGCTGTGGTATTCAACAGTTGAAGCTATCAAATACGCATTACACATAAACTAAAAATTCTTCTTTTCAAAGAAGAAAAAGAATAGACACATAATATTATTAGTTTTTTTATACTACTTCAAAAGATCCTATCTATCTATCTATCTATCTATCTATCTATCTATCTCGGACTGTTCAAATCTATCTATCTATCTATCTATCTATCTATCTGATCTAGACTATCTATCTATCTATCTATTTATCTATCTCAGTCTGTTCATCTATCAATCTATCTAACTATTCTTTTACATTACATTTCTCAAGTCACATGACCCTCAAACGTCCTTACTAGCGTTTTATGCCATCGAACTGAGTGACAGCAAGTCATCTTGATCTCCAGGGACTCTCCTAAGTATTCTAATTGACAAAAGATAATTGAATTAATACAATTTTATTATATCGCTACAAAAATAATTCGCTCCCCCCCCCTCCAAAGAAAGCAATGAATTCTTTTAGAACATAACTAGAAGCGGCTACTCGCGTTGCCCTGCGGTAGTGGGGAGGAGCGTAAAAAAATTAGTCTCACAAATCCATTATTATTGAATCGAGTTCGATCCTTTAGTAAATCCCCATTAAAATCCCTATGTAAAAAACAAAAGATGTGCGTTGCATCCAGCCACTCTGGAAATAAAAAATTAATGTCTACATTTAAAAATCTTAAATGCAAAAAAAAAAAAAAAAATATTATTAATTTAAAAAAAAAGTATCTTCACTAATACAAATTTAAACCTTCATTATTTTGTCAAAACCAAGGAACTTGTGATATATTAATGTGTATATATATTTACTTTGTCATTAATTGTATTATTTTCGAAGTTTTCCTCCGGACATACATACACGCAAACTGCCCTTTATATAGCGTTACTAGAAGCGGCTACCCGGCGTCGCATTGTGTAGAAAGGGCTTAAAAAGTAGTCCTGCAGATCCATTATGTTGAATCGCGCAGTTAGATCCCCCACAGGACGTCCCATTAATATCCATTATGTAAAAAAGAACTTCCCATTAATATCCATATGTAAAAAAGAACTTGACATACAGAATTACTAACAGAAATACGGGTGCAAATAGTATCTCTGTCGTAAAGGAAAGGAGACAAGGCAATCTATAGAGTTTATAATTGGGTTAACAATTATTGGGTTGGTAATTAAATGTTGCAGTATACAAATTGTGTAAATGTCTGTAAGAGGTGCCAGAGAATTTCTCTTGGCGGGATATAATAGTGATGCAAAAGTACAAGGACACTTATCTTGTTGTTCTCAGCAATGTCTCGGTGTTGTCCGGTAAGGTCGCTGCTGTTCTGTGATGTCTGCTTGTCGGAGTTGACGCTGTTCTCGCACGGGTCGCCGACTATCTCCTTCCTCTGGCCTGCCGTATCTGTTCCGCCTGAATCAGGGTTCAGTGTCTCTGCCCGCTATTGTCTGGACTTCCGGGTGAGGCAGATAACCCAATTTCCAATATTACCTCACAAAATATTTTCTATCAAAACCATTGCCTTCGTTTAACGAAATAGATTTCAATTTTTGGACCATATGACCTTAGGCACCCCTTTTTGATGCTCGATTAAGAAAGGGCATGTTTTTCGTTTACACCGTTCAATATCCGATTAACAGACGATTTTTAGGATTTTTAAAAAATTATAAAACTAACCCCTAACCCTAACCGCTAACAAACAACCGGATATTGACGTCTAATGAGAAACATGTCCTTCTTAATCGAGATAAAAAAAAAGGGTGCGCAAATTAATATGTCCCAATTTTTAAAAATCTTTTAAAATGTATCACTGTTACAGTGTAATTATTAGATAAAAATTCAGCATATCGGAGTGTCAGTGGTGATGGAGACATATTTTCAATTTATTCTAGTATATAATATTCTATTCGTTTCATTTTAAAATGACAACCTTTTCTGTTTTAAAATATTGAAATTGCTATATTTTCAAACAAATTCTAGACTAAATGTTACGAAAACGAGGATTTTTAGTGCATTTTAATAGAACGATCTTTGATACTATTTCTCATAACAATGGTGCAGGTAAGACATCTAGTTTTTTTTTTTGTTATCAGTATTTAGTATACTTAACACACACTTTCACGTCCCTGGACAATTTGGTATTTTTTTTAAAAAGTGGAAAAATCAATCTACTCTACTGCAAAATGCTCCGTCAGCGATCACGTACTCCAGGCGTGTCACTTCGTGTTAAACAAAATGTATGAATGAATATTCCACACTCTCTCTCACCCATGTGTCTGAAAAATATATATATATTATATATAATATATATATAATATGTGTGTGCTTAATTGAGTCGTACCTAATTTTGAAAATTAATTATTAATAAGAATTAGGCGGAATGACCTATTTTAAATGTATGGCTAAAACAAATCGAGAAAATCGAATCTCTCTACTCTAAACAAGTCGTAAAATTCTAAGAAGTCCGTTTCGGTAGAGGTTATGGATCGGCCTGTCAGCTGGCAGTCCGGTTTCAAATCACGCACTGGGCGGTCTTCCGATCTATAGCTCTGCTGATGAGGCCTAATAGGCCGAAATGTACATACAGAAGATTGATTTTTCTCGATTTGTTTAGCCATACATTAATAGGTATTCCCGCCTAATTCATTATTAATTAATTAATTTTCAAAAATTAGGTACGACTCCAATTAAGCACTTATTCTCCCAAAAATTATCGGCAAAAAGCCATTCTAAACAAACCGTGTTTATATATTATATATATATATATATAATATATATATATATATATTATATATAGTATGAACAAAAAGTGTAATAAGACAATCAGGAATATTTCTTGTATGTTGTTTATTCTCAAACTAGTTTCGACCTCTGTCATCGTCAGGAGAAAATCTCTTATTTGAAGAAATTGTTATAGATTTTTGAAAGGCGAGCATTATAGATGAACTATAAAAATTGAAGTGTTTTTGAGGGTTTGACATGCTATTAAAATCCGGTAGACGAGTGTGTTAGTAGTAGCATGTCCATTTTGTTCCGTGAAGAAACCTCTATGAGGTGCGTTATTTTTAAATGCTCTTATATATGAACCCTCCCTCACATATATCAGAGAGCATTAAAAAAATAACCCACCTCATAGAGTTCTTCCATCGATACAACCTTGTCTGATTGTATCCCTTTTAAGGACACAAACAATAATTCATGATAGCCTATGAATACTGTAAGTAGTGTAGATATTTTTGAATCAAAGTTCGCTAAAAAAATATTCAAATAAAGAGGAAATGGAAAATTACCATAATTGACAGCGTTTGACCTCGTGCTGACCTCTACGTCGAGTTCTAATTGGCTGATGGAAGGCGCGAAAAGAGAAATTAGTTTTAGTTAGTTGCGGCCAGTCACTCACCGAGAGAAAACTTCTCTCAAGAGGTCGCTTCTCCTCCGCGCGGTTTTCGAGAACGCTTTGGGGGACTGATTGTTTAGAAATGTCCATCTTTATAAATATGTGGTTAGCTTAGTCGGTAGAGCGTTCGCGCCTAGAAACCACAAGGTTCCTAGTTCGATACCCGGCCCTCGCCGACTCAGCGTATGAGTAGCACAGGGATCTGTACGGTAAAGCAAGCAGAGCTGATGGTTAGTGTGGCGCTCCACCTCAGACGCAAAGATAATCTCCTGGTCTAGCGCCTTTAGTAAAAGGGATAGACTCCCTCGCTGATGCTGATACCGACATTTAGGCCGCCCGACGACTTTACTTTTTTTATATATGTTTATATATGTGCATGTATGTTTCTTTTTGAACAACTTATATATATTATATATATATATATATATTAAACTATGTATTTATATATAAAGGTGCTTACCGGTGAATATGGGCACGATCGTTGGAGGTGCACAGGATCCAGGGGTTAAGTCCGTGATAAAAACAAATACAATGTGTGCTCACGGTGTGATCAGCTGCAATTAATCGGTAACTCGATTAATTCAGTGGATTTAACCCTGATGATTCTAGCGATGAAACTCAAGTAGGTTTCTATGGTATCCATTTCTTCAATATATATAAACATATGTACGTATTTCTAAAAAGAAATGCATTTAAGCATGCCCAAAATAGATAAGCGCATGTCTAAATAAAAATAACAGAGATATTTCTTGTGAAGTTGATGAGGATTGAACTCACGTTCATTGTTAAGACAAAAAAGGGACCATATTAAGAAAGGACATGTTTTTCATTTACACCGTCAAATCCGGTTGTTTTGTTAGGGGGTTAGGGTTAGGAGTTAGTGTTAGGGGTTAGTTTTATAATTTGAAAAAAAAAATCTAAAAATCGTCTGTTAAAATAACCGGATATTAACGGTGTAAATGAAAAAACATGTCCTTTATTAATCGAGATCCAAAAGGGGTGCCTAAAGGTCATATGGTCCCAAAAAAGAAAGAAAAAAACCCAACAATTTCTGAACTTTCAGAAATATCATATCTACACTGCTGGAAAAATAAGGACAAACTCGTAAGTGAAATTCTCCTGTGGACACCTACGCATGGGCACACCAGAGTGGGCCAACCAACAAAGGCTTACATTAATCAGTTCTGTGTAGATACTAGATGTCATGAGGAGGACTTGCCAGGAACGATGACTGATAGGGATGGGTGGCGAGAAAGAGGCATAGGAATTCATGCTGTCAGCATGATATGATAATGATGATGATCTACTAATCTTAGCATCTACCAAGTGAATTATTACAACAAGGAAAAAAAAATACACCTCCGAGCGATGTAAAAAATGTTTTAAAGACATTGTTCAGTGGAGAGTTTAATATTCAATTTCAAAGTAAGTAAAATCATCAACTTTATAAGGAAAAATAACACTTTGTCTTTTATAATTTAAACATCTTATTATAATGGAGATTGTGTGTTTGTTTGTCTGTAACCGAAACTATATCACTACTCAAGTCACTATCCATTTAGTTATTATACATCACATTATCCATGAATCATTTTTATTCAAGCCTCAATTATTAATAAAATTGTTTTTAATCATTAATACTGATGGCCATATCTACGTACTAATAACATGCAATTGTATTTATATGTACAGCAAATAGCTGTTTACAGTGTGAACGGCAAGCCTAATTTGCATATTGATATTTAAAATTTGATTTTAATAAATATGTGCTTGGTATTGTTGATTTCTAATTATTTGATTTTATCTTAATGGATATGAGCAAAAATCTCGGAGATTAATCTAAAAAGAAATCAATTAACAAAAAGAAATAACTGTAATTTTATTCTTTACTTCCTATTTTAACTAAATAGTTAAA
>CM042168.1:76877029-76912029 GCA_023376005.1 Doryteuthis pealeii
TTTTTTTAATTAAAAAAATGTAATGCTGAAATCAATGTTTCTTTCACTATTGATTGCCCCAAGCCTATTGCCCTTATGGCAATCCCCAAGCCCTTTTTATCATATGGGCACTAGAAGGCGGTGGCTGAGGGTCTACATGTTCTGGGAATGACATTAAACTCTATCTGATGGTAAGGTTAGGGTCCCATCTACGGGGTAAATAGAAAAATGTATTTATAAAAAATAAAAAAAATTAAGTATCCATTAAGAATGAATCTATTTCAAAACTTTATCGGAATTAAATGACCCACTGAGGTCGATATGCCGTAAAACAAACCAAACCAATATTGATTGCTTACGACACCATTGAGACCTATTTCGTGTTTTCTTAGTAAGTCTTAACTGCATGTTTAAATACATTATATTGTTAAATAGATTTTTTTAAACATTTTAAAATTCATTGTTTTCCTATTTAACTCATTGATGTAGCCCTAATAGGCACTTCTACTCTGGGTTGAGTGGACCTGGGAGTAATGACAATGAAGGAATACTAAACACTCCCCAGAGCCCTAGAATTGGAACTTCACCATTAGATGCAGTTTAACCTCATACCCAGGACACTAAGACCCTCACCCACTGCCTTCTAGCACATAGGATAAAAAGGATTGGGGCCTCCCATAAGGACAATAGGGTCGGGACAATTATTATAGGTGTTAGCGCTTGACGTGACTAGCTGACTGTTTGGAGGGGGTTTCTCCGACCGCGCGTGTAACCTAAGTGAGGGTCAAAGTCGTGTGTTGCAAGTCATGGACTGCTCACCCACCAGGATTCCATCCTTAAGCATCACGAGTCGCCATCCACGGCCAACAGGCGGCTCACTGGTGGGATTTTACCTCACTGCAGTCAGTGTATTTTACTGCTTCAGCCGACAGGGCGGGTTATACGCACGATAATCATTTTTTTTTTTTTTCGTGAGGGAATACAATCTTTCGGACCATATGACCTTTAGGCACCCCTTTTTGATCTCGATTAAGAAAGGACATGTTTTTCATTTACACCGTCAATATCCGGTTGTTTTAACAGACAATTTTTAGATTTAAAAAATGATAAAACTAACTCCCTAACCCTAACCTCTAACCCCTAGCCCTAACCCCTAACAAACAACCGGATATTGACGGTGTAAATGAAAAACATGTCCTTTCTTAATTGAGATCAAAATGGGGTGCCTAATGGTAATATGGTCCAATTTTTCTAGCCTCTTGTGCTAAGTAAAGCTTAGTAAATATATATTGTAAGAATGAGAAAATGATTGTGTGTGTGTGTGTGTGTGTGTGTTTGAAGAGAGAGAGAGAGAGAGAGAGAGAGAGAGAGAGAGAGAGAGAGAGAGAGAGAGAGAGAGAGAGAGAGCTGGTTTTTTTCTTCTGATAGGCACGCGCTGTTCTCCTCGTACGGAAACTCGAAAATAACCGCTTTGCGTTTCCCTTTGTACTTCCAGCGAGGCAGGTTAGAAAGTAGCTTCTTTGTGATTTTATTTAAATGTGATCATCGGACATTAACAAAAATATTGCAGGTGCCAAGTAAACGAAATAAATAAATAAAAATAAATAAATAAAGACCAGCTTTATAAACCAGAAACTGGCAAATGCGCTATTAATTTCCGACAATCAGCTTAATTCAATCTCTCTCTCTCTCTCTCTCTCTCTCTCTCTCTCTCTATATATATATATATATATATATATATATATATATATATATATACTAGCAAATATATGCACCCTCCGGGTGCAAGTATTTAAGTTTAATATAATAAATATCATATTAATTAGAAAGGCCAATGAAACTGAATAAAAATGCAGATAACATGATTTGGAAAGAGGGGGTATGATTGAAAATAGAACACTTTGAAACTAACTCTTCCATCATTTTCAATTACTCCTATTCCTAATTTAACTATTTAGTTAAAATAGGAAGTAAAGAATAATATTACAGTTATTTCTTTTTGTTAAGGGATTTCTTTAAGATTTATTGAAGAGAATTTTGCTCATATTCAATAAATAAAACTAAACAATTAGAAATCAATAATATTAAACACATATTTATTAAAATCAAATTTTTTAAGATCAATATGCAAATTAGCCTTCCCATTCACACTGTAAACCGCTGTTTTGTTGTATATAAAATACAACTGCATGTTATTTGTATGTAGATATGGTTAACAGTCTTAATGATGTAAAACAATTTTATTAATAATTAAGGTTTAAAAAAATAAAATCATGGAGAATGGGATGCACATAAAAAGGGAATTGTGGTTATAGTAATATAGTTTCGGTTACAGACAGAAAAACATACAATCTCCATTATAATAAGATATATATATATATATAATATATATAATATAATAAGATAATATATAAAGGTTTTACATATCTATTTATTAGGTGACAAAGGAACAATCACAACCATATTGGTTTCATGCGATGCAATCATCAGGTGAAGATGTTTAAAATGTCACATTTCAAATGTGACATTTTAAACATCTCCACCTGGTGATTGCATCGCATGAAACCAATATGGTTGTGATTGTTCCTTTGTCACCTAATAAATAGATATGTAAAACCTTTATATATTTATCTTATTATATTATATAACAGCTCTATTTTATATTGAGCACTCTACCAATAATACTGCTTTCGTACGCCATTCCAGCAAAAGCTGAAACAGTGACCATCTCACACTATAGGATATATAATATATATATATATATATATAATATATATATTCGGCCGGTAACAAGATGAATGATCTCAGTTGAGTCAGATAGCCAGCAGAATATATATATATATATATATATATATATATATATATATATATATATATATGTGGTGAGGTATGTCACTCAGTCAATTCGGCCTGCAGAGTCACTTGCGCAGATAATTCATTTATCTATCATTATCATCATTTTTAACACTACGCCATCGTCCTTAGTGGACGGAAAAGGTGCCCACAATATATAATATATATATATATATATATATATATATATATATATAACCATTTAATATTATATATATATATATATATAATATATATATATATATATATATATATATATATATTGGAGGATATGTGCTTAATTTGAAGTCATACCTAATTTTGAAAATTAATTAGTTAATAATTAATTATATGAGATGGGGTAAAAAGAGAAAACCCTAAGAACACTCACCAAGAATATGCAGCTACATTAAACCTTAAAACACCCAAACCTCTTCCTACCCCATACGCTGTTGCTCTATGGTAATCTATACATATATAAAGGGCAGTTGTGTGTATATGCATGTCCGGAGGAAACTTCGAAAATAAAGCAATTAATGACAAAGTAAATATATATACACATTAAATATCACCAGGGCTTGGTTTTTGAGCAAAAATAATAGAGATTTGATTTATATTCGTAAAGATAATTAAAAAATAAAATTTAAATGATAACAGCATGGATTTGTTTTTTCATTTAATATTTTAGATAGTAGACATTAACATTTCTTTTCAGAGTAGCTGGATCAATGCAAGGTCTATTTTTTACATAGGGATTTAAATGGGGCATCCCACGAGGATTCAACTCACGATTCAGTAATAATGGATCTGCGGGACTAACTTAAAAAAATCCCCCTATACCCAGGCGACGCCGGGTAGCCGCTGCTAGTTCAACATAAATACACCCTTGCGCAAATTGATTGAAACAACTACTTCAGTTGGTTAAATCGAACTTAACGGACCTAAATTCCACCATGTATGTCACCCCGCCAAAAGAAAAAGAATACCAAAAATCAGGGAATTAACCGAATTTAATGAAATTTTCAGTGTTGATATATTAATGAATAAAATATATAATACACCAGCTATTTTATTAAAAAAAAAACTTTTACATTTTTCCAGGTCAGTTAACTTTGAACCACGTATCTTTGTGACGTAACACAGATTCTCAAAGATACGTGGTTCAAATTAACTAACCTGAAAAATGTAAAAGTGTTTTTAAATAAAATAGCTGGTGTATTATATCTTTTATTCATTAATATATCAAAACTGAAATTTTTTATTAAATTAGGTTAATTCCCTGATTTTTGGTATTTTTTTTCCGGCGGGGTGACATTCGATGGTGGAATTTAGGTCCGTTAAGTTCGATTTAACCCTTTAGTTTCCATTCTTTCACCACACGGTCAGTTTTAGACCCAGTGTAAGTGACAGGCTGTAATTGACTATCTATTCCTCAGATTCGGTCATCTGTAGCGGTATGCAGTAATATGGATCTATTTTGGGGGTACATGATGAAATTTGTTTGGACTTGAAAAATATTGCATCACCATGACTACATCAGATTTTTATCACTCCAAGGCACCATTGTCTCGACTTAGTTGTCTTAAGGCGATTGTTTGCGATGGACGTTACTTCAAAGATGCGTACGAAAATTGTAACGCTGTACGAACACGCAGGCAAGCCTTGCAGATATATCATAACTAGTAGGGCTTGTGGATATACCACAGTATGATAATTTGATTATTTCAACGTTTGATATATTCACTTAAGAAATATTGCAAAAAATAGTTCAAAATTTGACTCTCTCTCTCTCTCTCTCTCTCTCTCTCTCTCTCTCTTCTCTCTCTCACCCACTCTTTTTTTCTCTCCCAAACCCTCTCTATATTTCCTTCTTTTCTTTCTTTCTTTCTTTCTTTCTTTCTTATCATATTTTTTTTCTGTGAAGCATGTCTTTTTCTTTCTTTCTTTCTTTTCTTCTTTCTTTCTTTCTAATAAAAACAGAATGGTCCATTATTTAGCTAAGGTGACAGCACTCATAAGAAATAAGAATTCGGTGGATAAGCAACACGAGATAATCCGGAATTACATTTTTGCATTTAATTTTAGACAGTCTCATTTTTAACCAGTGGGTATTGCAAAATGATGACGGCCGTACAATTAAGGAACATGAGTATTAATGTATAGATAACGAAATGATTCGTTTTGTTTCAATTGATTTGCACAGGGGTGTATAGCTTTGGTGGGAGCAAAATCGGTGTAGAGACTGAATCAAAGATATGCCTGAAGAAACTACAATAAAAAATTAATAAAAATTAATAAAAAAAAGAAAAAAAGAAAAAAAAAGACAAACATCTCTCTTTCTCTCTCTCTTTTCTCTTTCTCTCTCTCTCTCTCTCTCTCTCTCTCTCTTCCTCTCTTCTCTCTTTCTCTCTCTTTCTAAAAAAAATTGTTGTGGAATGACATTAAACTACCACTGATGATCTACCTGTATTAAAGAAATGCTATTTATATTTATATATGTACAGAGTATACTGAATAGATTGATAGTCACTATCTGTCAAGTATGACATTAAACTGCATCTGAAAATGAAGTTCCAATTTTGAAGCTCTAGGGAGTTTGGTGTACCCCTTCATTACCATTACTCCCAGGTCCACTCTGACTCCGAGTTATAGTACCTGTCAGTCCCATACATGCGTTATACAGGAAAAATAATCGATGGAAGACCTCCCTGCAGAGATGAGTCTGCGCTGAAGGCACCGCATCTTGTTTTGAGAACTGTTGGCACTTCCGGTTGACGAAAGAATACAGGAAGTGAAAAAAGAGACTACGACGGTTAGGCTTAAAACGTGTTGAGCGTGACAAGAAGCGACAAGGGAACAGTAGAATTTATCGCGAGTAGATCGAAGGACAATGATAGATTTCACCCCCCGTTTTTGTCTCCCCTTCCCTTGAATTAAATTCAAAGTCTCCCCATGAAAATATGCCATAGCTTTGAAGATCAAGGACAAGTTTTATTGCAAAGGACGCAGTGAAGGAGAAACCTAGCGGAAACTATCTGTAATTTTCTTTGAAATAAGAAAGCAAACAGGGAGAGACGCTCTTCTTACATGAATCTATTTGAAAAGCGACAGAGGGGTGAGAAAAATGGCTTCCAAATTAATAGCGTTTAGCGTGGTAATACGCGCATGCGTATGAGGCTGCATCTGGGAAGATTAAAGTAATGTGGACGATAAAGAAGTTGGTTTGGTGGGTTGGTTGGATTTTGCGGCATGTCAACCTCAGCTAAATAATGGACCATTCTGTTTTTATTATAAAGAAAGAAAGGGAAGAAAAATGATATGCTACACAGAAAAATATGAAAAAAGAAAGAAGAAAGAAAGAAAGTAGGGAAAAAGAGAGAGAGAGAGAGAGAGAGAGAGAGAGAGAGAGAGAGAGAGAGAGGAGGTGAGCGCACGGAAGCGATAACGCTAATCTGTTTCAATCGAACATAATGAAAAAAATGAAAAGAAAGAAAGAAAGAAAAAGAGAGTGTGTATGAGAGAGAGAGAGAGAGAGAGAGAGAGAGAGAGAGAGAGAGAGAGAGAGAGAGAGAGAGAGTTAAATCAAGATTATTATACTTTTTACATATTGAACTATTTTGCAATAGCTCTTAAGTAAACAAATCAAACGTTGTAATATTTAAATCATCATACTGTGGTATATCCACAGGTCCTGCTAGTAATCTGATTAATACTTTTACCGAGAGTACGTTCGAATATGTTTCACGATCTGGTGACTGTGTTTTCTCACCTGTGACGTAAATAGATCTGAAGAGAATTGAGTACGAGCGAGAAAACTGAATTTACTTCGTTATTCTAATCGTTTGTATGGACGAATGTCACATTCTTTCTTTTTTTTTTCACGCGGGAATTAGAGCATACGACTAGTATTGACTGATCCTGAGACCAATTAAATCTGGGATCAGTCACACGCTCTGAAACCTACATACAATTGATATGGTGTGGGGACTTAATTCAGAAAAAGCAATGAGGATGGGAAAAGCACCGTGGCCAAGTGACTAGGTATTCAGTCTAAATATTTCCAATGTGAGGAAATACAAAAAAAACTTTGTTTTAAAGAATGACTGGTTGCTTAATTGGATTTTACGGCATATCAACCCTTGTTGGGTTATATAACCACTTATTTCTGTGGATATACGAAGGTGAGTCAAGCAGTAATGCCATTTTGTTTAGGACAGGTATATTTACCAGCACAGGAACATGCATCATACATTAAAATGAAGCTGGTCCTCCTCCACATAGTCACCATTTCTCTCAATAGCAAAATTCTGTTGACTGTTCTTTGAGTCACTTGTTCATTACAGATTTCACTTCCTCGTCACTGGAATAATGTTTGCCTCTCAAACCCTCTTTCATGGGTCCGAAGAGAGGCAAACATTATTCCAGTGACGAGGAAGTCAAATCTGTAATGAACAAGTGGCTCAAAGAACAGTCAACATAATTTTACGGGGCAGGGATACATGCTCTCAGTCAAGGTGGAAATATGCTATTGTATATGATGTTATGAGAAGGGGGGGGGCATCATCTCGTATGACTGTGTCTTCATATTCAATTTTCTACTTTCATCTTACTTGTATTGGTAGACTGTAGTTAATCTGTATGTGGTTGGTATTTCTTCTTAGCGTAACTTATTACTGTATTTTTTGTATTATAACTTATTATTGTATACCCAACATCGGGTATATAATCGAGAGAGGAAACTCGGCTGATAAAGAGAGAGAGAGAGAGAGAGAGAGAGAGAGAGAGAGAGAGTGTGTGTGTGTGTGTGTGGTGGGATGGAGAGTACGAGAGAGAGAGAGAGAGAGGGGTGGAGAGAGGGTGGGTGGAGAGAGAGGTGGATGGAGAGAGAGAGAGAGAGTGGGATGAGAGTACGAGAGAGAGAGAGAGAGGGGGGGATGGGGTGGAGAGAGAGTGGGTGGAGAGTACGAGAGAAAGAGAGAGAGAGGGGTGGGGTGGAGAGAGAGAGAGAGAGGGGTGGGGTGGAGAGAGAGTGGGATGGAGAGTACGAGAGAGAGAGAGGGATGGGGCGGAGAGAGAGTGGGTGGGAGAGTATGAGAGAAAGAGAGAGAGAGAGAGTGTGGGATGGAGAGTACGAGAGAGAGAGAGGGTGGGCGGAGAGAGAGTGGGGGTGGAGTGTACGAGAGAAAGAGAGAGAGAGAGAGAGAGAGAGGGTGGGTGGAGAGAGAGAGAGAGATTAGAGACTTGCTTGGTTGGGAGATCTTATTTGCTTCTTGCTATCTTGTCTGGCCGTACTCTTGTCGTCTAGTTGGGTTCTTCTACCCGCTTCTTCTTTTTCTTAACTAAGGGCTTGTTTTTGGGCTAATTTTAGTCATTATAATTAATTAGATGAACTACAAGACTTTTATTTCTTGGTCGAGCTTTTATTTAGCCCATTATTATTCGCCACGCGGGTGAGATCAACCTCGCAGTAGCACGTCTGCTCTGCTTCAATGTCAGGTTGGAACTAATTTTCTAAACTAACTAATCACGTGACCCAGCACAACACAATCTAGACTCAATTGGGAAACTGAAAATTCCAACAAAACCACACCAGAAATAACCTGGAAAATAAGGAAAATAATACCAATATTTTCCAGTTAGTGTATCTATCACTTTTCTCTATATTGTTGGCACCTTTCCGTCTACTAAGGACGATGGCGTAGTGTCCAAAAAAGTTTTTTAAAAAAATATCTGCGCAAGTGACTCTGCGGACCAATTCCTGAGTGACAGTCTTTGGTGAACTGAATGCACACAAACTGTGATGCTTTCTGCGGCTGCTGTCTTTTCTCCCTTCTGTCTGGCTCTCTTTGCTGTCGAGGCTACTCTCCTCTCCACCTCACTCCTCTCCGTGCCTTGCTTAACGTTGAGGCGCCAGGTCGCTCTCTTTTTCGCGTCTACACTGTTTCTCTATATACAGGGTGTTTTTTTTTGTTATCTAATAATTTTACCAATTCTCATTCAAATTATCTAAAAATTTTAACAGCTCATATATATATAGTTGCCTATGGAAAACAATTATATTTAAAAAAATCAACAAATAAATAAATAAAGCTCCTACAAATTTGTGGTTGAGCACTGTGATTTCTTTGTTTCATCTCAAAATTTAAAAAAATATATATATCTGCTGGCTGTGGTCGTATGGGTAAGAGGTTTGGCGAGCGTAAGTTCGTTCGGGTCTCGAACCCGACCAGAGGTAGCTGCTAAAATGGTATAACTGCATTGATGAGAGGGGATACCTCGAAACACGTGTCTGTAGTTTACTCTATATCTATATCTATATCTATATACTCATTAGATATACGGACAAAGAAGCATACGTTGACTCCACAACAAAATAATGTATATATATATATTTAGAGTGCAACAAATAAAGTTGGTTTGTTGGATTTTACGGCATGTCAACCCTTGTTGGTTCATTTTATGCCGAAGACGTTTTCTCTCATTCATTCTTGATGAGTATTCAATATTTTTCTTTACTCAATTTTTTAACTGAGTCTTACCACGCTAAACGCTATTAATTTGGAAGCCCTTTTTCTCACCTCTCTGCCTTTTTTTCTATTCAACCCATAGATGGGACCCTAACAGATACTACCACTCCGGACCACAGTGGACCTGGGAGTAATGGCGATGAAGTTGTGCTCCACACTCCTCAGTGTTCTACAATTGGAACTTCATCATTAGATGCAGTTTACTCAGTTTGCTAACATTAGAAACCGTTATTTTAATGCTAACAATATGAAATATCTATTTGAAAATGTCAACATGGAGGACATTCTGTTCTTTTTGAGGAAAATAAAATTATACCATAGAATATAGACATGAAACTAATCAATACCATACAACATGATCCCCAATGGTGTTAACACATTGTTAAAACCAATTACTAAAAAAAGTATAAATATAAATATAAATACACAACATATATTATACTTGCTAACCGTTAGGTATGACATAACCCCAGACGGGTTGATATGCCGTTAAAATCAACCCATCAACCAACTTTAAAAGATTAAAGAGAGACTAACTATGACATTCAAAAACGACATCAAAGTTCTATTGTAATAATGTATATTCAGCACGAAACTCTTTTGTCTCTCGTTTTTCAGCCATTAAATAATTATATCTTGCTAAACTGGTTCATCGATCGTCACACACAAAAAAAATCGATAACCAAAGAGATTTGTAGGACATTGTTAAATCTGACACGAAACCGATGACTCGATCCCTCTCTAATAATAAATGCGAATGTCAGTGTGTCAGTGTGGCACATATTTAAACTTTACTCCTAGAAGCCATACCTCAACATATCATACCATTTTGGAATCAGGCCGACCCCGTGAGCAAAGTAAAAACATTTAAGGCCGAATCCGGACCAGCAATCCTGAAATTTTGGTTTCCCTAGTTTTGATACTTACTGAATGTCACCCAGGAATAACAGGAATACACGAGGGAGTCTCCCGTGGCTAAAGTGCTGGGCTGCAACATCATAGTAAGCGAGTTCAAACCCCTGTCGTGCTATTACATTTACTTAGTGACTAATAGCACCGAGAAAGGTATCGAACCTTTCCTCTCTCAACTATTGATTAAATAGTACCACTACTGCTCTTCTTCAAGGATGGAGTTGACATTAAATAACCCACGAAAGTTGATATGCCATTTAACAAAAAACCCAAAAAAAACAACAAACAAAACTAAACAAAAAAAAAAAAAACCAACAGCCTCAAACCAAACACTTCAAGACTGAAATGTTTATGAATGCCAAGGTATTGGCTTCACGGGTGAATATAATATAGCTTAGCGACTATATCGTTCACTAACAATCGCAAGTGTTACACAATTCATGGGTAGCTTATGATTTATGTACGTACCTGTAGTTAGAATATTTTAATAAAGTTCGTTAGAGTCAGAAGAATGGGATTTCAGTGGAAAGTTACCGTGGCCGATGAGTGACAATGGTAAACATTCCGCCTGACCTTCCGGTAGAGCCCGCCATTACAGACGCGGAGGGAATTAGTTTTCAGATGCGAGCCGGCACCCGACGAGAGAAGATGTCTCTCAGGGTTCGCAACTCACCGCGCGGTAGAATCCTGGGCTGGGTTGTTAAATAAAATCTTTATCAGAAAACAACAACTCTTGTTTGTTAAATGGTTAATTCAAACAAGAAATGACCAGCCCAACACGGAAAAGCAACCCCAGAAGAATCAGCCCGAGAAGACAGACCAACAAGAGAAAATGGCGGTCGTCGGAGTTAGAAACAGCAAGCAACGGTAAACAAGTAAGAGCCATCATTCTATCTCTACTCTATCAACCTGTCTGCCTCTCTCCCCAATATATACGCCCGAGCTCTGTTGGTAGAGTGTTCGGCTGGGAACCTCAAGGTTCCTGGTTCGATACCGGCCCTCGCCAACAGCGTATGAGTAGCACAGGGATCTGTGCGGTAAAGTGAGGAGCTGATGGTAGGTGTGGCGCACCGCTCAGACGCTAAAAAACATCTCCCTGGTCTAGCGCTAGTGAAAAGGGGATAGACTCCCTCGCTGTCTGGCTGATACCGACTTTAGGCTACCTCGACGACTTTACCTTTTAAAGGGGTATATAACAATAGATTGTTTTCGGCGATTTTTTCCGTGATTTATTTTTTCCGACGAATTTTTTTGTGTTACATAATTCGTGGGTAGCCTACGAATTATGTATGTAAGTGCAGCTAAATCTTAAATTGAAGTTCGATGAAGATTCAAAATCGGAGGGGGTTAAATGGAAAGTTACCGTTAGTCGTTATAGTTATTATTGATAGGTAATGACCTTTACTTGACCCCACCCCCACCCCGACTTCCGCTAATGGAAAGGCCCGGGAAAGGGAACTGGCTAGTTAACGGAAATTAAGTTAGTTAAGCAGGTCTCAGCAGTTAGCTATATTGAGCAGATGTTGAGATCATCGCTCCCTAGATGCCGGCTTCTCACCGCGCGGTTAGAGACCCTTTTGGGTAGCGGGCTCTTAATAAAGAATAAAAAGACAACAAAGTCTTGCTTAATTATTCAACAAGGAATTAGCACAGACGACCCAGCTCAAAAGAAGGAAGCAGCTCAAAAGAAAGCCCAAAGGAGATGGTAGCAACAAGAAGAACAAGTATGCAAGGTAAGGACAAGCAAGAAAAGCAACAACCCCTCTTATCCTCTCATCTGTCTACTTTCTCCCATTTATATACCCGATATACACAGGAGTATATAAGGAGGCGCGTGGTCTAATGGTTAAAGTCGTAGGAAATGGACTCGTCGACCCGAGTTCAATTCCTCGACGAAGCTGTTTGCATTTCACAAGGCGCTAATATCCTTGGGAAAGGTATGAATCCAATTCTCCCTCCAGCTATGGGTAAAATAGCCGGGCAGAATGGGCTCTTTAACCGTGGCTTGGTAACCAGTCTAGGAGAAGGAAAACTCTGAATTCAAACCTGTTAAACTTCGCTTAAGAAATTGACCTTGTGTCACACCCAGCTCGTGTAGAGGGGTTGGTAAATATATATATATACAAAGGAGTATATAACATTTGAATGATAACAATTCTTAACTTGGAAATTAATTTGGGATTAATCGGTAATTAAATGTGAAATCCATCGAAAGTCACACAGGAAATTGACATAATTGTTTGTACGGAAAGCAAGGACCTACGTACATCAAATTGTTTTTAGATACTAAATCTGACGCGAAGCCAATGAATTTCACTCGATTCTTATAGATGCTCGCTGGACACGTTTGACACAAGGCCATCATTATAGACGCGTGTGTGTATTTACAGTAACCCTACCACCACGGTCAGGATGCAACACAAGTTCATTTTTTATTTATATCTGTTATCGTCACCTGGTATGTTTTGGGTTATTTCCTATAAGTCCAACATAAACAAAGGGGAACCACTCTTTACTGATAAATTATTTATTTATTTATTGATCTACTAGGAAAAAAGAAGACGGGGTTAGGGTTAGGTTTAAGGTTAGTTTAATGGGAAAATAAATAAATAATTTATCAGTAAAGAGTGGTTCCCTTTGTTTATGTTAGACTTATAGGAAATAACCATGTTTTGTATTGTCCGTGCATGTGAGATCAGTGACAGGTTAAAGCTGCTCCCCGAAACTACTGTAAGCCCTGTCGGTTGGGGCTTTAGAAGACCCCCCCCCAAAAAAAAAAAAAAAAAAAAAAATTGGACCATCTGTTGGTCGTGAATGGCGACCTGTGATTCTAGTGGCTGAGCAGTCCATGACATGCAAATACTCTACTTTTGCCCTTACTTAGGCTAGACGGGCGATCGGAGAGGCCCCCTCAAATCAATAGCCCTTATGGCACCCCCAACCCTTTTTATAATATATGTGCTAGAAGGCAGTGGCTGAGGGTCTTAGTGTCCTGGGTATGACGTTAAACTGCTTCTGGTGGTGAATTTCCAGTTCTGGAGTTCTGGGGAAAGTGAAGTACATCTTCAACACCATTACTCCCATGTTTACTCTGACCCAATATATATATATATATATATATATATATATATATATATATAGAGAAGAGAGAGAGAGAGAGAGAGAGAGAGATATGAATAGGGTTATATAAATAGAAATAACTGAATGTGATAAATATATAAGAATAGAATATACATATATTTATATATACAGAGAGAGAGAGAGAGAGAGAGAGAGAGAGAGAGAGAGAGAGAGAGAGAGAGAGAGAGAGAGAGAGAGAGAGAAATGAATAGGCTAAGATAGATATATAGAAAGATAGGTAGATATATCGATAAGAACACAATCTGGTGGCTAGATAGATAGATAGGTGGATAGATAAAAATAGAATGAGATAGATGGATAGATAGATAGATAGATAGATAGAGAGAGAGAGAGAGAGAGAGAGAGAGAGAGAGAGAGAGGTTAAATAGACGAAAATGAGTAATAAAAACGTGTTTGAAAAATTGAGTTAAAAATGAGTACCCATCAAGAATGAATAAAACAAAAAGTCTTCAGCATAAAATAACCCTACAAGGGTTGACATACCATAAAATCTAACAGACCAATAAACCTAAAATCACAATTACAGTTTGTGTACAGAGTGTTTTATAAACCATTATTTGTAAATAATTAAATAGAATAAAATTTGAATACCCATCAAGAATGAATAAAACAAAACGTCTACAGCATAAAATGAGCCAATCGGTTGACATGCAGTAAAAACCAACCAACCAGCCAACCAACCAACAAAACTACTGTATGCATTTACCAACCGCTCCACACTAGATTCTTAACCAATGAAGAACATCACGCCACAGGTCAATCATAAAAAACCTCGGTTATTTTCCATGGGTTCTTCTAAATAAAATGTTAATTCAAATATTTTACACAACATTACAAAATGAATAGGCTAACCCATTCATTTCTTTTACGCAACATTACAAAATGAATAGGATAACCCATTCATTTCTTTTACACAACATTACAAAATGAATAGGCTAACCCATTCATTTCTTTTACACAACATTACAAAATGAATAGGCTAACCCATTCATTTCTTTTACGCAACATTACAAAAGGAATAGGATAACCATTCATTTCTTTTACGCAACATTACAAAATGAATAGGATAACCCATTCATTTCTTTTACACAACATTACAAAATGAATAGGCTAACCCATTCATTTCTTTTACACAACATTACAAAATGAATAGGCTAACCCATTCATTTCTTTTACACAACATTACAAAATGAATAGGCTAACCCATTCATTTCTTTTTACGCAACATTACAAAATGAATAGGATAACCCATTCATTTCTTTTACACAACATTACAAATGAATAGGCTAACCCATTCATTTCTTTTACACAACATTACAAAATGAATAGGCTAACCCATTCATTTCTTTTACACAACATTACAAAATGAATAGGCTAACCCATTCATTTCTTTTACGCAACATTACAAAAGGAATAGGATAACCCATTCATTTCTTTTACACAACATTACAAAATGAATAGGCTAACCCATTCATTTCTTTTACACAATGAATAGGCTAAATAGATTAATCCATTCATTTCTTTTACACAATTACAAAATGAATAGGCTAACCCATTCATTTCTTTTACACAACATTACAAAATGAATAGGCTAACCATTCATTTCTTTTACACAATGAATAGGCTAAATAAATAGATTAATCCATTCATTTCTTTTACACAATATTACAAAATGAATAGGCTAACCCATTCATTTCTTTTACACAACATTACAAAATGAAATAGGCTAACCCATTCATTTCTTTTACACAATGAATAGGCTAAATAGATTAATCCATTCATTTCTTTTACACAACATTACAAAATGAATAGGCTAACCCATTCATTTCTTTTACACAACATTACAAAATAAATAGATTAATCCATTCATTTCTTTTACACAACATAATAAAATGAATAGGCTAACCTCTTCATTTCTTTTATTCAATATTAATGAAATTTAATAGGCTAACCCATTCATTTCTTTTGCACAACATTAAAAAATAAATAGTCTAACCCATTCATTTCTTTTGCAAACATTACAAAATAAATAGGCTAGCCCATTCATTATGAAACACCTAGCCGATCTAACACTGAGATGTTTTCAAGCATGAAATAAATAAAAAAAGAGTGATAATTATAAAGCAATGGAATTAAAAAGTAATTCTGCCTTTATTATGTTTACATAACATGACAAATTTCGTACGTCTCTTACAATAGTTGGTATTTATTTGAAGTACAAAGTACAAATAAAGTTTAGTTCATGGTAGTCATTAGTAAGTTCAGTACATCAAGCCAATATATTTCGTTTTTATATCAGCCAGCCAAACAATTCAACCGATACATTACTTACATATTCTCAGGTGTATTTATTGTCAAAGTTCGACTAATGACGCCATTTCGATAAGCGGTAATAAGATTTTATGTGGAATAAAGAAGACATTTATTTTAGTGTAAGCATAAATGCCCGCGCTCGTATATATATATATATATATATATATATATATATATATATATATATATATATTTCGAGGATATATAAATAAAACGTCATCTATATACCGGAAATAACTAGTGTTTGTTGGCATATTCATTTCCGGTATATAGACGACGTTTTATTTGTATATCTGCGAAACAATAACCTAACAAATATTATTGACCATTTAAACAATATATATATATATATATATGTCTCTGTGTGTGTGTATGTGCGTGTGTATGTGTGTCTATGTGTATGTGTGTGTGTGTCTATGTGTATGTGTGTGTTAGTGTGTATGTGTGTGTGTGTGTGTTAGTGTGTGTCTATGTGTATGTGTGTGTTAGTGTGTGTGTGTGTGTGTGTGTGTGTGTGTGCTGAAAAGATAATTGGAAGAAGAAAAAGTATTTTGATATCGATGAAATTTATTATATGTCGAGTCATGTTTCATCCAGAATTTGCTTACATACAGTATTCTGTTTAAAGTTATTTTAGATAATAATAATAATAAATAATAATAATAATAATAATAATAATACGGATCACCCTATCCCAGCCAGGAAACCAGGCCTAGTGCAGATTAACAAAAAAAAAAAAAAAAAGAAAAAAAGAGAACGTGTCAAATGGTGGACTTTGCGGTCCCAGCAGATCACAGGGTGAAGCTGAAGGAAAATGAAAAGTTGGATAAATACCTGGACCTTGCCAGAGAATTGAAAAACTGTGGAACATGAGAGTGAAAGTGATATCAATTGTAGTTGGTGCACTTGGAACAGTCCCAATAAGCTTGGAAAAAAGACTGGAGGAACTGGGGACAAGAGGAAGAATTGAGCACTGCTGCAATCTGCCAGAATACTCAGAAGAGTCCTGGAGACCTGAGGAGACTTGCTGTCACTCAGACTTCAGTGAAATACCATCAGCTAATGCTAATGTGAAAAACTCAAAAGGAGTGAAAATAATAATAATAATAATAATAATAATAATAATAATGATGATGATGATGATGATGATGATAATAAAATAATAATAATAATAATAATAATAATAATAATAATAATAGAAAATAACATGAAGCATGTAAACAAAAGGTCATATAATAAATTTCATCCGTACCAAAATATATTTTTTCATCCATTTATTTTTTCAACATACCTGTCTGATTCATTTCTCTCTCTCTCTCTCTCTCTCTCTCTCTCTCTCTCTCTCTCTCTCTCTCTCTCTCTCTCTCTCTCTCTCTCTCTCTCTCTCGCTCGCACACACACGCACACAGATATATATATATATATTATTATTATTATTGTTATTATAATAAAATGGGTACAAGAGATAACCTACTCGAGTTTCCCCATAAGGATCTTCAGGGTTAAATCCACTGAATTAATCGAGACACCGATTAATAGCAGTCGATTTCACGTGTGTGGTCATTGCACACGTGAAATCGACTGCTATTAATCGGTGTCTCGATTAATTCAGTGGATTTAACCCTGAAGATCCTTATGGGGAAACTCGAGTAGGTTATCTCTTGTACCCATTTTATAATAATAATAATAATAATAATAATAATAATGTATATATATATATATATATATATATATATATATATATATATACTTGTTCTGTGTCTACAATTGCAAATTGATTCTATTCTATTGTTTAATAGAATCAATTGGCAATTGTAAGCACACATTTCTCCCTAAGATATGATTAGGATTACTTATCTTATTTATCAAGTGAATCGATTTTTTCTCTTGGGAATCTAATCATTGTTAATTCCCTGATAGTCAAAATTTATTCAACCGGATAAATAGTAGTAATTTCAACTTAGTCAATTATAATGTAGGGTCTCGTAAAGATCATATCGATCGAAACCGCGGTAGACCCATAATTCTTTTACAATTATATATATATATATATATATATATATATATATATATATAAGTTAAACGAAACGAAATGAATCCGACGGTATGAGTATATATAAAAAGATATGAAAACACCACAAAATGCTGTTAAAGTGAAAACATTTTATAACTTAGCTGATATTGAACAATATTTCGATTTTATGAAAATCGTCATCAGATATCTTCTTTTTAAAAAACTGTTACAATAAGATATAAATAATCTGATGACCGAGAAAAATGCGGCGGAAGGGCTCACATTCGAAACTATTGTATAACGTTTTTCTTTTTTTGCAACGTCAAGGTTTTTGTTTTGAACTCATATGACTTTTGTCTCCGCTCTTAACAACACGGATTATAAACAAGCTCTGATGACGATTTTCATAAAATCGAAATATTGTTCAATATCAGCTATGTTATAAAATGTTTTCACTTTAACAGCATTTTGTGGTGTTTTCATATCTTTTTATATATACTCATATATATATATATATATATATATATATATATATATATATATATATATGTGTGTGTGTGTGTGTGTGTGTGTTAGCTATAGCAGAAGAAAAGAGTTAAGGTTCTACTATGGTTACAATCCAAATGATTTCATCAGGACCCTATACTCCGCTTAACTAAGTCGATGTAATTCCTTACTTAAACTGAGATAAATTTCTTTTCGATTAATAACGGTTGAACGCAATGTTAGTGTTGTACCGGCCGTTCCTACAGTGGAGAATATACACCGGTTCTCACTATAAATAGTGAGACACCGAGTGAAAAGGTTGTACTGTTACCGTACTGTTACCGTACTGTTACTGTTTAGCGGCAAGCTAGCCGTTCTTGTACCTTATTGTAAATACACTTGTCTCTTTTTACCCTACCTCGACTTGACTTCTTTTTTTACTGTTGAACACAACACAACAGTTAGTTAATATTTTTTCTCACAATTATCGCGTGCGGTGCATTCTATTCGTTTATTTATTCCTTAATTTTCATTTCTGTATTGTTATTAATTTAATTCCAATTATAAATAAATAATAGCTATTAAAAAAAAGTTACAATTTAATTCCTGATGAAATCATTTGGATTGAAACCAGATTTTTAAAAACCCCTTTTGAGTTTTCACATCAGCATTAGCTGATGGTCTTTCACTAGAGTCTGAGTGAGAGCAAGTCTCCTAAGGTCTCCAGGACTCTTCTGAATATTCTGGCAGATTGCAGCAGTGCAGGGTTCTGAATGGTATCAATCCTTCCTCTGATTTCCAGACTTTCCAAACCTTTTTCCAATCCTTTTGGGACTGTTCCAAATGCACCAACTACAATTGGTATCACTTTCACTTTCATATTCCATAACTTTTTCTGTTCTCTGGCAAGGTTCAGATATTTGTCCATTTTTTCATTTTTCTTTAGCTTCACCCTGTGATCTGCTGGAACTGCAAAATCCACCAGTTGACAAGTTCTTTCTTTTTTGTTTATCAACACTTGGTCTGGTCTTCTTGCTGGGATAAGGTGATCCGTTTTAATTTCAAAGTCCCAGAGAATTTTATGCGTTTCGTTCTCAAGAACAGATTCTGATTTATGCATATACCATTTTGTTGTGTGGTCAAAATTTAATGTTTTACATAATTCCCAGTGGGTCACCTTCCCAACCCAGTCGTGTCTAATTTTGTACTCCCGTTGTGCTAGTTTGCTACATTCGCAGAGTACATGGTTTACAGTCTCATCTCTATTAACGCATAGTCTACATTTACTATTTTGTTGGGTCTTATCAATTTTTGCTTTGATATAGTTTGTCCTTATGGCATTATTCTGTGCAGCAATTATTAGTGATTCAGTTTCTCTTTTAAGGTTTCTTTTTCTTAACCACGTCCAGGTTTTTTTCATGTGCAACCTCTCTAATCTGTCGTTTGAAGTGTCCATATAATTGTTTTTCTTCCCATTTTTGTTTTCTAGTTTTTGTTGTTTATCTGTTTGTCCATATGTCACATCTACTATTGTTGGCCGCCATAAGTAATCTGTCTTTGCTCTTTTTTGTGTAGTCTTCGAGTTCAGAGATTGTGGTTTCTACACAGTCCTCTATGTTGGCAAGACTTCTTCTCCCTTCCCTGACACATATAATCTGTCTCTATCGTCTCTAGGGTGGAGAGCCTTGTGCATGGTCATTAATTTTCTCATCCTTCGGTCAATCTGTCTGAGTTCTTCTTTTGTCCATTTTAAGAATGGTCCTGAGTATCTTATGATGGGGACAGCCCAGGTATTGATTCCTTTTATTAGATTTCTGCTGTTAAGTTTGGTTTCTAAAATTTTTCTAGTTCTCCTGAGATATTCTTTTTTAACTTTTCCTTTCATTTCTGCTTGCTTGATATTGTCTGCTTCTAAAATTCCTAAGTATTTGTGACTTTCATTTTCATCAAGTGATTTTATAGTGGCTTGATTTGGTAGTTGTATTCCGTCCATTAATTTTCTTTCACCCCGTTTTTATTATTATTATTATTATTATTATTATTATTATTACATCTCTATGATTTTATCATATTGAACACTTTTTGATTATTTACTGGTGCCAGCGCATACCCTGGTATTTAAGGCCTTTTTATTCACAAATAAATTTGCTCAGTTTATAAAAATTAAGCATTGAGCTCTCATACGGAACCTGAACTCTACAACAAACTACTGGTAGAGAATATGACCAGCCTAGAATCACCCTTGTACCAAGATACCTGGTACCTCAACAAAGAATATATATATATATATATATATATATATATATATATAATATATATATATATATATATATATAAAACTTTCAAAGAAGAAAAAACGTAACAAATCGTCATCCCGTTATAATTTTTATTTCAACCAGAAACTCAAAAAAAGTATTATACATTGAGCTCTCTTTAGGGATTTATAAAAATCCATGTATGAATATATGTTTGTACCCACAAGAGCATACAGTATGGTTATACAGTGAAATTTTGAAGATCCCAAATAGAATCATCCCTTACAACCAGTTATTTGGATTACCTTACACACACACACACACACCACACACACACACACACACACACACACACACATACACATATATATATATATATATATATATATATATATATATATAGAGAGTTTCATAATTTGCTTGAAGCATTGTGTATGTATTGGTTAGGAGGTTGATTTAGAAAGGCCATCACAATGCAGTTTGGAATAAATAAAAAATAATAATACGGTAACAATGGTGTTGTGTGTTGACCTGTATTTTTTTATTATTTCTTGAATTTTCGAGGTAATACCTCTTTATCAAAAGAATTGAACTGAAGCAGTACAGCTATGGCATTTCTTTTGATAAAGAGGTATTACCTCGAAAATTCAAGAAATAATAAAAAATACAGGTCAACACACAACACCATTGTTACCGTATTATTATTTTTTATTTATTCCAAACTGCATTGTGATGGCCTTCTAAATCAACCTCCTAACCAATATATATATATATATATATATATATATATATATATATATATATATATATATATATGCACACGTCTGTAATTACTATGTGAATGTGGATTTTAATTATTTCGCAATTGTATTTATCAGTGTTCATGGAATTAGAAAGTAATTGTTCATGTTAAAAATACCAATTATGATTCAATAAAAAACAAAACACAAACACGCACCCAAATATATATATATATATATATATATATTGTAAACAAGGTTTGTTTTGAATGGCTTTTTGCCGATAATTTTTTGGAGAATAAGTGCTTAATTGGAGTCGTACCTAATTTAGAAATTAATTAATTAATAATGAATTAGGCGGGAATACCTATTAAATGTATGGCTAAACAAATCGAGAAAAATCATGATTTTTCTCGATTTGTTTAGCCATACATTTAATAGGTATTCCCGCCTAATTCATTATTAATTAATTAATTTCTAAATTAGGTCCGACTCCAATTAAGCACTTATATATATATATATATATATATATATATATATATATATATAGTTAAGAGTAAAGAAATGAATCCGACGGTATATGTATAGATAAAATGGTATGAAAAACACAGATGTTGTTTAGTTGAATTTATTTTTACAACTTTTGCATTGATAATTATTGATAATATTTCGATTTCGTCAAAAAATCTTCATCAGAGCAGAATGATTAAAAGACAGAGAAAGAAAGAAAAAAAGAAAGAGGGAGAAAGAAAGAGAGAGAAAGAAAGAAAGAAAGAAAGAAAGAAAGGGAGAGAGAAAGAGAAAGAAAGGAAAAAGAAAAGAAAGAGAAAGAGAAAGAAAGAAAGAAAGAAAAAGAGAAAGAAAGAAAGAAAGAGAAAGATAGAAAAAGAAAGAAAGGAAAAAGAAAGAGAGAGAGAGAAAGAAAGAAAGAAAGAAAGAGAAAGAAAGAAAGAAAGAGAAAGATAGAGAAAGAAAGAAAGAAAGAGAAAGAAAGAAAGAAAAAAGAAAGAGAGAGAAAGAAAGAAAGATAGAAAAAGAAAGAAAGAAAGAAAGATAGAGAAAGAAAGAAAGAAAGAAAAAAGAAAGAGAGAGAAAGAAAGAAAGAAAGAGAAAGTAAGAAAAAGAAAAAAAGAAAGAGAAAGAAAGCTCTGATGAAGATTTTTTGATCAAATCGAAATATTGTCAATAATTAGCAATAAATTCAATTTAACAACATTTTACCTATACATATACCGTCGGATTCATTTCCTTACTCTTAACTAATATATATATATATATATATATATATATATATATATATATATATATATATATATGTCTTGAAGAAAGGAAAATAAAGTGCTCGATTAGAGGTTAAGAGGTATATTTATTATCCATGAAATACTATGCAATTAAATAGCGTTTGTTACGATTGGTATGCGTGCGTGAATATTCGTGAGCCTCATTTGTGCGTTAGTTTAATGCAAAAGTGGGATGCGTGGATGATTAGGGCGAGAATTGGCTCACCTCTAGATATGAATGGCTGAAAATGTGCTATCTTATTCAAAGGGATTTGTCCTAAAGATAAGCGGCTGAAACGCTGATTTAAAACCATTGGTTAACAAACGCATTTTAATTGTATAAAATTTCATAATATATATACGAAGAGAGACAGGCAGAGAGACGGATAGATAGATAGATAGATAGATAGATAGAGAGAGAGAGAGAGAGAGAGAGAGAGAGACAGACAGACAGACAGACAGACTGACAGACAGACAGATGTTAGTTATGGCTGAAAATCAGCTATCTAATTCAAAATGATTTGTCTTGAAGATAAGCGGCTGATACGCTGCTTTAAAAACAATGGTAACAAACGCATTTTAACGGTATAGAATTTCATAACAAATCATATATATATATATATAATATATATATATATATATATATGAGTGTGTAAAAAAATGGAAATTGGAAATGAATCCGACAATATGAGGAAGAATGAATAAAGAAAAGAAAGAATAGAATGGATAATAAAAGATGAATTTAATCAATATCACTTACACATGTGTTTCGGTCAGTTCATCTGTGTGAAAATATTTCGCACACAGAGAAGATTCGACCTTCATCAGAGTGAAAAGAATAAAATTTCACTCTGATGAAAGTCGAATCTTCTCTGTGTGCGAAATATTTTCACACAGATGAACTGACCGAAACACGTGTAAGTGATATTGATTAAATTCATCTTTTATTTCCCGTTCTATTCTTTCTTTTCTTTATTCATTCTTCCTCATATATATATATATATATATATATATATATATATATATATATATATATATATACGGAGAGGAGTCAGACAGATAGACGGACAGACAGACAGACGTAATTTAGGATAGCGTTGATACAGAATCTCACGGCGCTTGGTTACTGTTAGTTTCGCGTCTATGAGATCATCAGTACAATCAACTCATGGATAGATCTGCACATGCTCTATCACCAATATCGAGCACTGTTCATTTATATACATCAAACCAATAGTTCTTCGTGAAGAATGACATGAAGCTGATTGAAACATTCAATCAGCATTTGAAAGACGTTGTTCGTTAGTCAAATGATATGCATAGCAAGAAATAATGGCGGATATTAGCAACCAGGTGGTGACGTCAGAGGTGGAATGTCTTCTTTCCCGCGAATAACAGCCATGCAGTTTTATTAATTGGCCTCGTCAGACCTGCAAATGATAAAATAATTGTTTTTATTAACACAACTAGCAAAGGTATGTCCACTTAGGCGCTAATATTTAAGTTTTAAAATAATAAAATACTTCTTGCAAAAATATGCAGGTAATTTTCACCTTTAGTAGGCTAAATTCCTAGCAAATGAGGCAATTAGAGTAACCTCCCTTGACTTCACTTTGAAACAACCCGGTAGCTATTTTGAAAGTCTCCGTGCGAAATAAACAAATCTTAGAAACTTTTCGAAAACAATACAACTGCATGCTTTAACACAAAAATATCATTAAAATGTGTTCTTAATATCAATTCAGTCCATTTCAAATAATGCGCACGCACAATTTTATGCTAGGAATTTAGCCAACTAAAGGTGAAAATTACCAATATGCACCCTCAGGGCGCAAGTATTTAGTTTTAATGTAATGAAATATATTAAATTAGAAAGACTAATGAAATTAAATAAGAATGCAGATAAAATTATTTGAAACAGAGGTGGGTATAATCGAAAAATAGAACAACTTTGAAACTAACTCTTCCATCATTTTCCATTACTCTCGTCCTTCATTGCTAACTTTTTCCAAATTTAACTATTTAATTAAATTAGGAAGAATAAGATAGGAAGAAAGAATACAATTACAGTTATTTCTTCTTGTTAATGGATTTCTCTGAAACGTTTGCTCATATTAATTAGAATAAGACTAAACAATTAGAAATCAATAATACTAAGCATATATTTATTAAAATCAAATTTTTGATGTGACCAGCCGATTGATCGGAGGGGGCCTCTCTGACCGCCTGTGTAGCCTAAATAAGGGTCTAAGGGAGTGTTGCATCTCATGGATTTCTTACCCACCAGGATTCCGTCCTTAAGCATCACGCGTCGCCACCAACAGGTGGCCCTATTGTCGGGGGTCTTACCCCTTTGCAGAGGTGCAGTCGGTGTATTCTAAATCCCCAGCCGACGGGACTAACAGCCAGTTTGGCGTAGAACATCAAAGAGACATGTCTATGCATATTACACTTAATCTAATATTATTTAATTTTTTTTTATATTTAAAATTATATATTATTAAGAATTCTGGGTATGGGGTTATCGTCCCTTTGTTTGCGAGCTTCTGTTTCAAACCAACCAATCATGAGCCAGCATACTTTGGCGCCAAAGCCAAATATGCAGACTCAGGCCTCTTCTGTACCAGCAACGAAAGGGAACGGACCGAACAAAAGGTCGCTCCTACTATTCTTCAACAGAACCACAGAACCGGAGTCGGACGCAAACAGAAGTCCATCTATATCCGAACTATATCAGAAGGCCGTAGCAAGGGGCTCCGTTAATACCCCATATCCCAGGATAAACAGCTAAGTGACAATTATATACATATTATATACACATTATATACATGTTATATATTTGTGCAAACGAAACTAAAGTTTGCAAGTTCTTTATATCTAATACAGTCTTTTATTCACATTCTGTCGTTCGTTTTGCTTCTTTAACTCTTAACATGTCTGCCACATTTGCGGTTAACTCCATTCAAACCTAGGAGTACTGCCGCTAGTGTTCTTTTCTTTATAATATAAGATTGCTTTAAATACGTTTGAGAATAATATGATAGTATTAGAAATCAGTAACAGCAAATAATTATATGTTAAACCCAGTTTTGTTAAAATCATTATGCAAATTATTCCCACCCTATTCTATGTAAATCTTCATTTCTTAGAGATATATAACACATATTTCAGGATTTTAAAAACATTAATTGTTGATATTTTTGGGGTTATAAGGCGTGTGTCAAATGCCCACTTCTACTATAAACTCGCCGAGAACTATGTGATCAACCTCTTGGCCAATCACTGGCAGTACTTTGCTGCTGTTATAATATTTATACAGGCTGCACTGATCATAACTACTCACAGCTACTTTGAACCTTCGTGGACGACGGAACATAGGAGTATATCACTGGACCTTTACCAATACGCTGGATAGGACTTATTCGCAGGACAGGATTTATTCACTTATCAAAGGATTCCATAACTATTTCATAGCTCAGGACTTACTTACTTTAAGTCCTTTTCAATTAGCCAAGGATAGTGTTCAGAAACTTGACGTTAATAATATGGGCAGTTTTACGGCAAACCTAACTCAGATAGACTTTAATAGTAGAGATCGTTAATAGATAAAATGCTAATTAAGATTATTAAATAATGGCCATTACATAATCGTTAAGAATATAACTTAAATAACGAAGGAAATCATGATGTCAGTGGTAATTGCTAGTAAATAAGATGCTAATTAACATTATATAACGACTATTTCATAATTATTAAGAATATAACCTAAATAACTAAAAAAAAATCATGACGCCTGCGGTGACTTTGTTTTGGTTACAGACAGAGTTACATAATCTCCATTATAATAAGAGATAATTAAAATGCTAATAAAAAACTAGAAATTCCAGAAAAATTAGTTAAGGTAAACTTTGATAAAAAGTTTTTGTAAATTAGAATATGAGAAATAAAATACGCACTCATGTGGAATGTGGACTTTAAAAATTTAACTAAAGGTGGTATTCACGCTCCGCTGGGTCATTTTTGTTTTAAAGATATAGTTTTAATAAATAACGAGCAGGACCTGTGGATATACCACAGTATGATAACTTAATAATTACAACGTTTGATATGTTTCCTGAAGAGCTATTGTATAATATGTAAAATATAATAATCTTGATTTAACTCTCTCACTCTTTTTTTAACCCACTCTTTCTATATTTACCCCCTCTCTTTATTTATTTATTTATCATATTTTCTCTCGGGTGATTTGGACGGTCTCCTTTGGAGACCATTTGGACAGGTGAAAATTGTGTGTAAAAAGGGTAGAAATAAGGATTTATCGATTCTTGACCGATTTGGGCGGTCTCATTTTTAACCAGAGGGAGGTGCAAGATGATAACGGACGGAAGATTTAGGAACAAGCGTATTAATATGGAGATGATGCAAAACAAACAAAAACAAACAAACAAAAAAGGACCCGATTGAATTTGGTACACAAATAATTTTGGGAAGGGGCCTTACCCTCTGTATTCAATGCCCCACAAACATGTGATCTTCAGTCAAGCTTGGTCTGAAGATCGCATAGGAAAAAAAACTGTCCGTAACCAAGGGCCACTGACTCCATGTCCATACTACCTTAACTTAGATATAGATGGTTTATTCAAACTTAACTTAGATATAAATGGTTTATCCATGATATTGAGCACTGTTTACTTATAAATATAGCACACATATTATCTATCTATCTATCTATCTATCTATCTATATATATATATATATATATATATATATATATATATATATATTAATGTACTTTGATTTATTGACACATAATTTTGAATAGCTAAGACATATAGTCAACTACACGTGATGACTGCTGATTTATCGCATATGTACTCATCAGACAAGGATACCCCCTCCCCAAAACTGGCATATATATATATATATATATATATATATATATATATATATATATATATATATATAATACTAAAGCTGAGTGATTGTTTGCTAAATGCTTTTCCTATTTAGTTTAGTGATACAAAATACATTCAAAAATATTTCTTAGTTTTGGGATTAATTTATGTTTTAAAAAATCCATTTCATTTGGTTCTAATTAGTTTTAATTTGCAATTAAGTCAAAAACTGACCCGTCTCATATCACATTCTGCCTGTCGCTTTCATCCTCTCTATGTATATCAGGAATGTGTGTGTGTGTAAAGGGGATGAATTACCGGTAAAAATATTGGGTTGGTCTCAATATTTCGTTGGTATAAGTGTTACTCGGATAAGTCAGTGTTATAACAAATATAATGTACTCAATACGTAAGTAGAGCGGGTTTAGTATTATAGTGTGTACAGAAATAACCAACTCGAGTTTCACCATAAGGATCTTCAGGGTTAAATCCACTGAATTAATCAAGATATTGATTAATTACAGTTAACTGCGGGGGTTCATATTGTAATTATGATCGTTGAAAACAGTTAACTGTAATTAATCAATATCTTGATTAATTCAGTGGATTTAACCCTGAAGATCCTTATGGTGAAACTCAAGTAAGTTGATTCTGTACACACTATAATACTATATATATATATATATTATATATATATATATATATATATATATATTGATTTTTTTGCACGTAAATAACATGTTATATAGTGGGTGTGTTTAAAAATGTGCCAAACTTGGACGAGTGACGCCTGCGAAAGCTTAAACTAGAAGACAGACCATGGGCACAGATGAAGAAATTTCTGAATTCAAACTTGTTAAACTCAGCTTAAGAAATTGACCTTGTGTTGCATCCTACTCATGTGGAGGGGTTGGTAGATATATATATATATATATATATATATATATATATATATATATATATATATACATAGTAGCAAGGAACAATTCCTGACCAGTTATTAATGTCCAAGATGGACTGCCTTTAATAAGATCCTACTTACCCACCTTAGAAAGGAAACAGAACACAAAACTGTTCAAGCCAGAATTTAAACTCAGTTTACAGATTCTATTCTTTTAGATTTCATGTTGTTAACTGTAAAGCCATCCACATCTTTAAGGTTTTATACAGTGAAAAATGAAATATATAAATTAATTTCCCTGTCACCAATCAATGATATAGATACATTAAGTTATCAAAGCTTTAGTTTAAAAACAATGTTACAATTTCATCATGCTGTACTCAATATGCTGGATCCCAAGTCAGTATAGGAGAGAGGGGAAATGAAAGCGCAGACTCCGCAGCTAAATCGGCTCTAGATTTGATCCCCGACAATTTCAAGATACCATATACTGACTTGAAACCTAAAATTAATAGATTCCTTCATACAAAATGGCAACAACACTGGAATAACAATATCCACAATAACCTCTTCCTAATCAAACCCACTTTGGGAGGCTGGAGACCAACTTTAAGGAAGTCTAGAAAGGAACAAGTCATTGTATCTCGATTACGCATTGGTCATACAAGACTAAAGCAATCCAATATACTCAAACAAGAACAACAACCACAATGTGGAACATGTTAAACACCTTTGACAGTTAAACACTTATTCATGGAATGCAGGTTTCTTGCTCACATCAGAAACCGTTATTTTAAAGCAAACAATATGAAAGATCTGTTTGAAAATGTCAACATGGAGAATATTTTCTTTTTTTTTTTTGAGGGAAATAAAATTATACCATAGAATATAGACATGAAGCAAATCAATACCACACAACATAATCCCCAAATAATGCTAACACATTTTTAAAAACCAGTTACTAAAAAGTATAAATATAAATACACGATATGCATAACTTCTTAACGGTTAGGCATAACATAACCCCAGACGGGTTGATATGCCGTTAAAATCAATAAACACACAACAATCAATAACACATGTCTTTTCTGGATTGCTTTTATTTATGAGAAAAAGAATTAAATAAAATTCGAGAAGATTTTTCAAAGATCTGCCATTTCTCTTGCTTGAGAGTAAACAAGATTCTTAAAGTAGATGACAACCAAATGTAACAATGTCCACATTGTGTACTCGTTCGAACCACGGAGAGGGAAATGTCACTGTTGAACAATCTTGACACGTCGGCATAAATGATTGCGCGCGAACGCACTAAGGATATTATCTCTTGCCCGCTATTCTGCATTAGTACTAATGCTTTTTATACGTAATCTAATGATATTATCTCTGCGCGCTATTATGTATTAGTACTAATGCTTTTTATACGTAATCTAATGATATTATCTCTGCGCGCTATTATGTATTAGTACTAATGCTTTTTATACGTAATCTAATGATATTATCTCTGCGCGCTATTATGTATTAGTACTAATGCTTTTTATACGTAATCTAATGATATTATCTCTGCGCGCTATTATGTATTAGTACTAATGCTTTTTATACGTAATCTAATGATATTATCTCTGCGCGCTATTATGTATTAGTACTAATGCTTTTTATACGTAATCTAATGATATTATCTCTTGCGCGCTATTCTGCATTAGAACCAATGCTTTTTATACGTAATCTAATGATTATCACGGGAAAATGTCGGGAGGACGTCATAGGCGAGTCAGATTGGTTGGTTTAGTTTGTTGGATTTTACGGCATGTCAACCCTTGTTGGGTCATTTTATGCCAAAGACGTTTTTGTTCTATTCATTCTTAATGGGTATTCAATTTTTGTTTTAAACACATTTTTTTAACTATTTTTTTTTTCTAAAAGAGTTTTATAATTTGAAGCATTGTGTTTATATTGGTTTGGTGGTTGGTTTTGAAGACTATCACAATGCAAGTGTAAAGAAAAATGAGGTAACTATAATGTTGTTGTTTTTTAAATCTTTGGTTTATTCCTAATATTTCGAGATAAAGATCTCTTCGTCATTTTTTCTATTTAACCCATAGGTGGGACCCTAAGAGTTACTAACACTCTTGGTCAGATCAGACCTGGGAGTAATGGTGATGAAGGGGTACTCCTCATTCCCTAGAGCTCCAGAATTGGAACCTCACCATAGAGAGTTTAACGTCATACCCAGAACATTAAGATCCTCAGCTACTGCCTTCTAGCACATATATGATAAAAAGAGTTGGAGGTTTGATATAAGGGCAATAGGGTTGGGACAATCATATAAGAGCTAGGGCTTGACGTGACCAGCCGATTGATCGGAGGGCATCTCTTCGACCGCTCGTCTAGCCTAAGTACGCATCGAAGTGGAGTGTTTATGCCATGGACTGGTCAGCCACCAGGATTCCGTCTTTAAGCATCACGGGTCGCCACCCACAGCCAACATATGGCCCCACTGCGGGGAGGGAGAGGTTACCCCTCTTCAGAGGTGCAGTCGGTGTATTCTAAAGCCCAACCGACAGCCCCCCCCTGAAGAAGAAAAGGTCACTGGTGAACAAACTTGACAGGTTTTCGAAAATTATTGCGCGCGAACGCCAATGATTGCGCGCGAACGCATTAATCTACACGACACGCACGTGACGCGCGGGGGAGAAATTTTGGGAGCGGGGGTGGTGGGTTGATACGTCGTAAGCGAGTCATAAGCGATTTACTTCCTCTCTTCAGCGCCGGTGACGGTTAGACACGTGTCCATTTCGCTCTCCTGGTTTTTCACGGGAAGAAATATAATCTCCTCGAGAGATAATCTCCTTGAGAGATAATCCGCACCAAACACGCCCCCCACCAAATACCATCAAACAAGAAACCTGAGGGACCTTCTTTAGGAATACAAACCCAGAAGACATTTTAAATTTTCTAAAAAAAAATAGCAACCTTTTCAACAAGATATAACAAAACATAACCGAATACCTCCATATAATCACTACTTTAAAGACTGAAATCCAAAATAACCTTTTTTGGCATTAAATGACCCACAGAGATTGATATGCCGTTAAACAAAACTCAAAAACCATAGAACCACTACTTTAAAGACTGAAATCCAAAATAACCTTTTTTGGCATTAAATGACCCACAGAGATTGATATGCCGTTAAACAAAACTCAAAACCCATAGAACCATTACTTTAAAGACTGAAATCCAAAATAACCTTTTGGCATTAAATGACTCACAGAGATTGATATGTCGTTAACAAAACTCAAAACCCATAGAACCACTACTTTAAAGACTGAAATCCAAAATAACTTTTTTGGCATTAAATGACCCACAGAGATTGATATGCCGTTAAACAAAACTCAAAACCATAGAACCACTACTTTAAAGACTGAAATCCAAAATAACCTTTTTGGCATTAAATGACCCACAGAGATTGATATGTCGTTAAACAAAACTCAAAACCCATAGAACCACTACTTTAAAGACTGAAATCCAAAATAACCTTTTTTGGCATTAAATGACCCACAGAGATTGATATGCCGTTAAACAAAACTCAAAAACCATAGAACCACTACTTTAAAGACTGAAATCCAAAATAACCTTTTTTTGGCATTAAATGATCCACAGAGATTGATATGCCGTTAAACAAAACTCAAAACCCATAGAACCATTACTTTAAAGACTGAAATCCAAAATAACCTTTTTGGCATTAAATGACCCACAGAGGTTGATATGCCGTTAAACAAAACTCAAACTCAAACAAAACGATGAGATTATTTTCCCTAATGTCAAATTCAAAACATGTATACTCTATGAGAAAACATTCTCTAATGAAAGAGAAATACTAAAAGATACAGAGTTAGAAAAATACCATGGTGTGAATGTGGACTCTGAATTAAAATTTTCCAAACACATAGAAATACAAGTAAATAAAGCAAACAAGATATTAGGATTAATACGGAGGTCATATGAATCCATGGATAAAGAAATGCTGAAAAATGTATTCATTGCATTGGTAAGACCTCATTTGGAATTTGCTAATGTAGTTTGGAGTCCAAGAATAATCAGGGACATAAAACTCATTGAGGGAATTCAAAGGAGAGTTACTAAAGTAATGAATGATTTAAAAAAAACTTTTGTATGAAGAAAGACTTAGGAATATTGACTTACTAGGTTTATTGACGTACAAGAGGGGATATGATTGAAGTCTACAAATATACCCATGGTTTTTACTCAACGAACTTTGACCTACTAAACATTGCTCAAAATATCAATACCAGGGGTCATAAATTAAAACTCTTTAAAAAAAAATGGTGTAAAGCAAACGCAAGACAAAATTATTTCAGTAACAGAGCGGTGAATACATAGAATAAACTACCATTATCAATAGTGAATGCCCCATCTCTAAACTCCTTTAAGACAATGTTAGATAATCTGTGGAAAGATTATAAATATTATGTGGAATTAAGATGGATGTTTATAAGGAACAGCTGACAAGTCTCAGACCTAATATACTAGCTCAAAAGATATTATTATTATTATTTTCACTTCTTTTGAGTTTTTCACATCAGCGTTAGCTGATGGTATTTCACAGAAGTCTGAGTGACAACAACTCTTCTCAGGTCTCCAGGGCTCTTCTGAGTATTCTAGCCGATTACAGCAGTGCAGTAGTCTGGATAGTCTCAATTCTTCCTCTGATTTCCAGATCATTCAGTCTTTTTTCCAAGTTTATTGGGACCGTTCCAAGTGCACCAACTACAATTGGTATCACTTTCACTTACATGTTCCACAGCTTTTTAAGTTCTCTGGCAAGGTCCAGGTATTTATATCCATCTTTTCATTTTCCTTCAGCTATTATTATTTACTCCTTTTGAGTTTTCACATAAGCGTTAGCTGATGGTCTTTCACTGGAGTCTGAGTGACAGCAAGTCTCCTCAGGTCTCCAGGACTCTTCTGAGTATTCTGGCAGATTGCAGCAGTGCAGTGTTCTGAATGGTTTCAATTCTTCCTCTGATTTCCAAACATTTAATTATTTATTTAGTTATCATTCCCACTTTGTTCCCGTTGTTCTCTTAAAAATAATCAGCCCATTAATACTTTTTCTCGTCTTTTGCATTTCTTCGGGTTGCGTCACGCGTCACGCGTCATGACATCTTCGCATGTGTGGATCGCGACTCGCCTTTCAAAAATAAAACGCTGATCAAATACAGTTACATAACTAAAAAGATTTTCATCTCCTGTCACATATAAAAACATCCATCATTTTCTTCACCCCAAGATACATCCTGATGAAGATTCAATGTAACCGAAATGTTTAAACATTGATAATTAAATTCATCCCATTTTCGGAACACTTGTTTATTCAAAATTTTCTATATATATATATATATATCGGTCACTTGATATCTATTATCTATCTATCTATCTATTTATTATCTATCTATCACAGTCACTTCATATCTATCACTTCCTCATTCATAAATAAAACATACAACTCTTTTCTCCTAAGTAAAAAATACAGGATTTTATTATTTCTATTGGAACATATACAGTAAAGATTATTCATTACCAAACACTACAGCATTGACACTCTGCAACCAAATATATGAATATGTAGCACTCATATATTATATATATATATATATATATATATATAATATATAATATATATATATATATTACCTTATTTATATCATTTGTATCATTTCAAAAACATCTTTCGTTGCCTGATGATTGCACACAAAGCAAGAAAACTAATGGTAGCAAACTTGTTCCCACGTAAATAAATATAAAGATGTAAACCAAAATATCTATCTATCTATCTCTCTCTCTCTCTCTCTCTCTTTCTATATATATATATTATATATAATATATATATATATATATATATATATGAATTTGATATGTTGAAAAAACAAAAGATGTTTACAAATGCATGGGATCATCAGGAGAGAATGTGCTAACCGTTTCGGGGCATTCCTCTCAACGGTTTTAAAAGCAACACCGCCCCCCCTCACTGATGTGAGGTCCCTAGGAATATCACACACATATATATATATATATATATATATATATATATATATATATATATATTGTTGTGGATTTTGCGTCTCCGTATGCTTCTGGTGCGTATATATATTTGAGGTGAATGTTAGTATTTGTATCCGTTGTAGGAGATACTTATACCAGGTTTGGGCTTAGGTGTGAAGCATTAACGTAACTATTAGGCAAATAAATGAAACTGAAAACAAACCACAGAGTCTTCAGATATTTATTCATCAACTAACATATTACGCTAACAATATTAGCATAATAAGTACGTTGATGCTTCACACCTGAGCCCAAACCTGGTATAAGTATCTCCTACAACGGATACAAATACTAACATTCACCTCAAATATATATATTATATATATTATATATATATATATTATATATAATATATATTCGCAGTATTAAGGTTTTTTTGTTTTGTAAACTGATTTGACGTTCCTCTCCCACCCAAACAACTACGGGAGTGAATGAGCTCTGATGATGATTTTTGTAAAATCGAAATATTGATCAGTATCAGCTATGATTATATTATAAATTGTTTTCTTCTTTAACAGCATTGTGTGATGTTTTCATTCCACCTTTTCATACTCATATATATATATATATATATATATATATATTATATATATATATATATATAT
>CM042168.1:76917125-76919625 GCA_023376005.1 Doryteuthis pealeii
ACAGAGAGAGATACTGATCGATAGCGTTCTGTGCTCGTAAATTAATTATATATTTATTTCGTTTTTCCGCTTACAATGTTTGCTTTTGATAAAGACATATTCATAATGTCGAAACAGATTTCTGTCAGCAAAACTTTTAACATCTTGTTTGCTTTTTCTACAAAACTTTCTCCATATTGTCGGATTCAATATCCATTTTTATTTATATATATATATATATATATATATATATATCTATATATATATAATAGCCTGTGGATGACTTATTAATATATGCTCCCATAAACTTGGTATGAGCTCTCTAATCGGTAATTTAAATTAATCTCACTACTAAGCATATAAGTAATGATCGTTTCCTCGGAAATTTGATCTCTCGTGACCGTAAAATACATAACAAACCTATGTACTTAATAGTTTAAAACAACCAGTCCCGCTAGAGCTGTCAGTGGACGAGGGAATGAGATATCGGGCTACCATACGGTCAGTCTGAGTTCGACCCTAGCCAAAGATAGGTGTGTCTAGCCACACTGAAGAGGCGTAAAATGCCGAAACGCGTGTCTGTGGATGACTTATAAATATATATATATATATATATATATATATATATATATATTTATATATATATATATCCATATATATATATATATATATATATATATATATATATATATAGGTGTTATATATATATATATTTACCAACCCCACCACAGGAGAAGGATGTGACACAAGGTCAATTTATAAAGCGGAGTTTAACAGGTTTGAATTCAGAGTTTTCCTTCTCATAGACTGGTTGCCTAACCAAGGTTAAAGAGCCCAGTCTTCCCTACTATCTATCCATAGCTGGAGGGAGAATAGTTGGATTCATACATTTCCCAATAGTATTAGCGCTAAGGGAAATGTAAACAGCCTCGTACAGGATTAGAACTCAGATCGCCGAGTCCATTACCAACGACTCTAACCATTGCACCAAAATATTTATATGTAAACAATGCTTAATGTCATGAATATAGCGTTTATATATGTGCACTTGATTCCATACCCACGCTACGATAATATATATATATATATAATATATATATATATATATATATATATATATGGATTACTTATTATATATATATATACATATATATATATATATATATATATATATATAATATATATAATGTGGATTACTTTATTATATATATATATATATATATATATATATATATATTTAATATACCAAACTTATTGGTAAATCCTTGCGATGAGAAAAAAACCAGAAAATAGTTTGATTGTAATATATATATATATATATATGTGTGTGTGTGTGTGTCTGTGTGTGGATTACTTTATTATATATATATATATCTTATTATAATGGAGATTGTGGGTTTGTCTGTCTGTAACCGAAACTATGTTACTATACAAGTCACAATTCCCTTTGTTATTTACATCACATTCTCCCTGATTTTATTTTTATTTAAACCTCAATTATTAATAAAATTGTTTTTCATTATTAATACTGCTGGCCATATCTACCTACTAATAACATGCAACTGTATTCATATGTACCACAAATAGCAGTTTACAGTGTGAATGGCAAGGCTAATTTGCATATTGATATTTAAAATTTGATTTTAATAAATATCTGCTTGGTATTGTTGATTTCTAATTATTTGATTTTATCTTAATGAATATGAGTAAAAATCTCGGAGATAAATCTTAAAAGAAATTAATTAACAAAAAGAAATAACTGTAATTTTATTCTTTACTTCCTAATTTAACTAAATAGTTGAATTAGAAAAGTTTAGCAATGAAAGACGGGGGCAATGGGAGAGGAAGCTACAGCTGTTATATTTTTCGATTATACCCCTCTGTGTTTCAAATCATTTTATTTGCATTCTTATTTAGTTTCTTTAGACTTTCTAATTTAATATAATATATTATGACATTAATACTTGCACCCGGAGGGTGCATATATTTGCTAGTATATATAAAGATAATCTAATGAGTCAGACGAACCTACTATTAGTTATATATATATATATATATATATATATATATATATATATATATAACCAAATTATTGATAAATCCTCGCGGTGAGAAAAAAAAACCAGCAAATAGTTTGATTGTAAAAATATACTACCAAACATCAACCGGGGAGAAAAAGATTTTTTGGAAAAAAGAAAAGACCCAGATAATCGTACCAACAAAAAATAATCTATTGGTACAATATTTTGGCCAAAAGAAAAAACAATTTATATGCATATATAAGATATATATATATCTTATTATAATGGAGATTGTGGGTTTTTCTGTCTGTAACCGAAACTATATTACTACTCAAGTCACAATTCTCTTAGAATTGACATCACATTCTCCATGAGTTTATTTTTATTTAACCTCAATTATTAATAAAATTGTCTTACATTATTAATACTGTTAACTATGTCTACATACTGACAACATGCAATTATATTTATATATACAACAAAATAGCGGTTTACAGTGT
>CM042168.1:76924625-76942125 GCA_023376005.1 Doryteuthis pealeii
ACGATGTCTTCCCCATATCGAGAGTTCTTTGCCATAATGCCAGTTTGTTTTTCGGGGTTTCCCGATCCCTCAAAATCGAGCTGTCTGAACATTCCGGGTGGCTATTGTTAGCCTCGGTTTGTTGTTGTAATATTTTCTTGTTTCCGCCTTGCTAATGTGAACAGCTGCAGGTTACTGGCCAGCTGGATTGGGGAACAGGTATTTGTTTAGGTCACCTTTTCTATACCCTTCCCAAGTGTCTGGGTGGGGAGTACTACCCAAGGGGCTGCTCAGACACAACCTAGCCGGGTGTAGATTCACAGCTGTGTGCTTCCAGCCCGTCAGGCCTGCACACGCCACCGTTCCCCATCACCGTGGGACTTGTAGAAGTATCTACACATGTTGACATGTTGTACACATTATTTCTTGTTTTCTACAAATGTCTACTCTTAACCCACTTAATTCCATTGATATGTAAAAAATATTAATTTTAATTCGTATTTATTATTTAAATAAGCAATGACTTTCTTAAACTTTATTCCAACTCCTTCCAACCCCCCTCTGCCACGTAAACTTGTATTTACCTGTTTACCTTACTTTTGAATATCTGAAATTCTCTTTTATGTTCATAAATGTAAATACAATGTTAAATTGTATCAAGGGCATATATTTGATAGAAAATTGTACCTGTGGACTTATACTAAGTTAAAACTTAGTATAAGTTCTTTTTTTTCGGTGTGGTGGACCCGTAGATCTCGTCAGATCATCCACCTGCGCTCCCCAAATACTTTCAGTCATCTTGCCTCGGCTTGTCACTGATGCTGGATTTTGGGGATATATTATATATATATATATATATATATATATATATATATATATATATATTGGAGAAATAAGAGGAAATTAATCCGACAATATGTGGAGAAAGGTACGCAGACGTTTATAGAACTCCCACTACCAACTTAAACACTCCTAGTATCACCAGCAATTGACCACCCCTCCCCCATTCACGACCTCCTAACTCACCAGTATGAAAATGTCCACCGTTGAAGCAAGAATTCAATCCAAAGTCCTGAATAAGGTATAAAAGACCGAAACGTTATAGCGTCGACATCACTACCTACAATAAACATCCATCTTGTACAACATCTAGTGTTTGTCTACCTTTCTCCACCCCCCCCATATATATATATATATATAATATATATATATATATATATATATATATATATATTGCAGTCTCTTCATAAATTTGTGTATCTCAACTATTCAACTTATAGATTCAGTCTTGATACTTTTTGTTTACACCTCGAATCAAAAATGATTGATTGATTTTAACGGCATGTTAACCTCTCTAGGGTTATTTTATGCATACAGATAAGGGAATCACGTTCATTGTACGTTCATATTTAGATTTTTATATAGTTGTTTTTTTAAGAGGTCTTTTTTGCACACGGTCCTATCGAATACGAATAATTTTCTATTTGATCCATGGATGGGATCCTAACAGGTACAATCAATATGGTCCATCAAATATGAATCATTTTTAAACAGGTCTATTTGATCCATGGATGGGATCCTAACAGGTACAATCAATATGGTCCTATCAAATATGAATCATTTTTAAACAGGTCTATTTGATCCATGGATGGGATCCTAACAGGTACAATCAATATGGTCCTATCAAATATGAATCATTTTAAACAGTCTATTTGATCCATGGATGGGATCCTAACAGGTACAATCAATATGGTCCTATCCATTTTTAAACAGGTCTATTTGATCCATGGATGGATCCTAACAGTACAATCAATATGATCCTATCAAATATGAATCATTTTTAAACAGGTCTATTTGATCCATGGATGGGATCCTAACAGGTACAATCAATATGATCCTATCAAATATGAATCATTTTTAAACAGGTCTATTTGATCCATGGATGGGATCCTAACAGGTACAATCAATATGGTCCTATCAAATATGAATCATTTTTAAACAGGTCTATTTGATCCATGGATGGGATCCTAACAGGTACAATCAATATGATCCTATCAAATATGAATAATTTTTAAACAGATCTATTTGACCCATGGATGAGATCCTAACATTTACCACCAATCCTGGGGTAATTCCAAGAGGAACTCCACAGATCTCCAGATGAAATTTAACACTCTTTTTTTGGATGGTTGAGTGGGAGGTTCTATCTCTCTGCAGGGGATACAGTCAGCATATTCTAAGTCCCACTAAACAGAGCGTGAATCAACAAAGATCGTATCCTGTTGATGATAAAAATAGTTTTTGAATTACTAATTTATTTATTTGTTTCTTATTTGTAGATGAATTAGTTTTGCTTCAGTTTGACACACCTTTGGAAGTTGTTGAGAACAATATCTTAAAAATGAGCACTTTTAGTCTGGTTACGCTTCTGTGGTTATTTTATCAATCCGTCCAACCCACAGCATAAAGAATGTTAATCAGCACTTTTAGGAAAAAGTGCATTTAATAATTATTTGTTTGCACGGTTATATGGTTTCAAGCAACTAATAAATTTCTTGATAAGCAATTATAGCTTCAAGTAAATAATGTGACGTAATGGTTTTTTGTCTTATTATGTGCGGGTTCGCTTCTTCTTGTGTGAAAACATCCCTTCAACTAAGTATGTGACAACCCGTGTCGATTAAAAACAAGTCCGTAACTTGTCAACAAATCTTTATTTTGGCCGTGACAAATCCTAGCAGCAGTCGCTGACACAAAGAGAGATAGAAAGGATCTTACAATAACAGAATCGCTTAAATTATATGCACTAAGCTTGTGACATTCGCCTGTCAGCTGTCAGATTTGAAAGAAAGAAGGAAAGGCTGTTCTTTTTTTCTATAGGCTAATTGAGCCGCGTTGCGTGATTCCTCTATAGATCATTCGTGATCTGAGTTCGCTCTCCCTACCCTTCAACAATTCACCCCTTCTTTTATAATTTACCGATAATCAGCTGATTATTTTCTTACATCATATTTTAATTCCGTTGTATATTGTCAAATTGCTACATTGGAATTTTAGCCAAAAACAATCCGACATTTCTCTGGACAGTGTTTATAATTCTCCCGAAAATATTCAACCCCATCAATTCTCTGATGGAATTTCAACAAACATTTTAAACAAACGCATTCCCAATCAATTCTTTCTTTTAAAATATTTTAAAAAATATTTATTTCCTTCTTCACTCATATTTTATTTTTTACTAAAACTGATCCTTTTTTCGAACATTAATTATCCAAGGTCCCTCTAATAGCATAACAATAATTTACTTTTATATAGCATCTAATTTTAATAATCATATTGTTTCAAGTATTTATATTAATAATAATCATTTTTGCACAGTTATATGGTTTCAAGTAATCTATACATATAAAGGGCAGTTGTGTGTATCTGTATATCCGGAGGAAACTTAGAAAATAAAACAATTAACAACAAAGTAAATATATATATACACATTAGATATCACCAGGGCTTGGTTTTTGAGCAAAAATAATAATTTGATTTATATTCGTGATGATAATTAAAAAATAAAATTTGAATTTTTTTTGCGTTTAATATTTTAAGTAGTATAAATTAACATTTATTTTCAGAGTAACTGGATCAATGCAAGGTCTATTTTTTTACATAGAGATTTAAATGGGGCATCCCACGAGGATTCAACTCATGATTCAGTTATAATGTATCTGCGGGACTAACCTTTAAAAAATCCCCCTCTACGAGTAGCCGCTGCTAGTTAATAATATTTCTTAATAAATAATTATAGCTTCAAGTAACAATACACATAATTTACTGTTATCATCTAATTCTAATAATTATGTGGTTTCAAGTATTTAATTCAATAATAATCATTTCCTTGCACAGTTATTTGGTTTCAATTAACTATTAAAATTCCTTAATGAATAATTATAGCTTTAAATAACTCTTCTCAATAGGAATTTTTTACAGTTAGACAACTGTGATAGAGAACACGAGGTGAGTGGCGATTTTGAGTTGCTGAAGATTTTACGACGACGGATTTTTCAGCTGCTGAAGATTTTTGAGTTGCTAAAGATTTTACGACGACGACGACGGATTTAGTCTGAGACGGAGCACCACACCTACCATCAGCTCCCCACTTTCACCGCACAGATCCCTGTGCTAAACTGTGAGAAATGCAGTCAAATTCCGCACTAAAACCAAAGGGTCTTCAAATACCTGGTTTCTTGGGCTCTCTCTCACCTTGATAGGGAAACTTATCTAGGAAAAGAAAAACTTGTGAATTCAACCCTGCCCCCCTTATTATATACTCCATCGTCGGGTATACAATAGAGAGAGTTCAGGGTGAGGTCTTTGGTGATATATATATTTACTAACCCCTCCGCACGAGCGGGATGTGACACAAGGTCAATTTCTTAAGCAGAGTTTAACAGGTTTGAATTCAGAGTTTTCCTTCTCCTAGACCGGTTGCCTAACCAAGGTTAAAGAGCCCAGTCTGCCCTACTATTTATCCATAGCTGAGAGAGAGAGAGAGAGAGAGAGAGAGAGAGAGAGAGAGAGAGAGAGAGAGAGAGAGAGAGAGTAGGATTCATACCTTTCCCAAGGGTATTAGCGCTAAGGGAAATGCAATTACTACATCCAGGATTTGAACTCGGAGCGACGAGTCCATTTCCCATTCCGTGATATAGAGACACCAGAGAGAGAGAGAGACAGACAGACAGACAGACAGACAGACACTTACTTGGGTACGCAGATGAGATATCAACCTCAGCAGAGAGAAGCACTTCCTGTCTGATTCAAAGACCGGTTGAATCTGCTTCTCTAAAACTAACTAATCACGTATTTCACGTGATGCGCGAGATTCGCACATCTAGGGGTCACGGTTCACCAACAGTCACTGGTACATTTCCACTCTCGCTACAGGGTCTGTCAACAATTTATTACTCCATAAAGTGTAACACCCTTGCCGACATGTTTGTGAGCCCGTATGGAAAGGTGGGGCTCATTACTCTTCATGTCTTATAGACCTTGGGAGAGGTGGCCAGATTTTGGAGTGGAATGATGGGTGGGAATTAGAGTGTCTTTAGAAGTTTGACACATTTGTGTGCTCCCCTCCTCTTTTTACCGCCCTGTCGGCTGGGGCGTTAGAATGCACCCACTGCACCTCTGCAGAGGGGTAAGACTCCCCCAATGGGGCCACCTGTTGGCCGTGGGTGGCGACCCGTGATGCTTAAGGATAGAGCCCAGGTGGATGAGCAGTTCATGACATGCAATACTCCACTTTGGCCCTATCTTGGGCTAGACGAGCGGTCGGAGAGGCCCCCTCCGATCATTCGGCTGGTCACGTCAAGCCCTAGCACCTATATGATTTTCCCAACCCTATTGCCCTTATGGCAAGCCCCAACCCCTTTTTATCATATGGGTGCTAGAAGGCAGTGGCTGCGGGTCTACATGTCCTGGGAATGACGTTAAACTCTATCTGATGGTAAGGTTCCAGTTCTGGAGGTTTGGGGAATTTGGAGCACCCCTTCATCACCATTGCTCCCTGGTCCACTCTGACCCGGAGTGGTAGTACCTGTTAGGGTCCCATCTATGGGTTAAATAGAAAAATGTATTTATAAAAATTGTATTATCCATTAAGAATTGATTTATTTCAAAACTTTATCGGCATTAAATGACCCACTGAGGTTGATATGCCGTAAAACAAAACAAAACAAAACAATCCTCTTTTTATTCCAAACCTTACCCTCTTGTGCCTGCTTACGTATATAGACCTTTTGAGCACGTTTGTTTTTCCGGCCTTTGATTAAATTCTATTGACGTAGATATATATAATATCTTGTAAAGCAGGAACAACTTTTGCGACTGAAAAAAAAAATACTGCATAATAATTACATTTGACGATACTCAAAAAATAAATAATCGACTTGGTAAATGACTTAAGTCCATGGAAGTGTTGATACTAACAATTAAATAAATCAAGAATCTCATTAACTCTTTGAAGTAAAAGACGACCAAAAACCTGAAAGGCATAATGGATAAATCGGTAAATAATTTTGGGGAAAGTGCTTTTCTAAATTTGCAAACTTCCAAAAAAGTTCAAAAACTTCAGAAAATTTGCCTAAAGTATCATGGCAATGACCTTTAGGCACCGCTTTTTGATCTCGATTAAGAAAGGACATGTTTTTCATTTACACCGTCAATATCCGGTTGTTTGTTAGGGGCTAAGGTTAGGGTTAGGGTTAGGGGTTAGTTTTATGATTTAAAAAAGAATTAAAATCGTCTGTTAAAACAACCGGATATTGACGGTGTAAATGAAAAACATGTCCTTCCTTAATCGAGATCAAAAAGGGGTGCCTAAAGGTCATTGCCATGATACTTTAGGCAAATTTTCTGAAGTTTTTGAATTTTTTTGGAAGTTTGCAAATTTAGAAATCTAAAGGTAATATGGTCCGTATTTTTATTGTTATAAATCACATCTGATTAAAATGCGTGAGTCTGAAAAGATATATATATATATATATATATATATATATATATATATATACCATATCACCTCGCTTAGTCTATGAATTTAAGTGGTGTATTGTAGCATGGATTATATACCATCAAATAAGGGCACCTCATCTGGTGTAATGGTTAGAAAGTTAGATTAGAAAACCATTGTTACTGAGTTCGATTCTCACTGGGTGCCCCATTCTTCTGGCCTTGTGCTGCATGTAAGCTACGCTTAGTAAATAACTATATACCATCAAATAATCCAACATATTCTTTTAAAATCTCAAATGTATTTTATTTGCCATTGATGAAACCCCAACAAGTACTACCACTCCAGGCCAGCATGGTAATGTAGATCGATTTTGAAACAGTAACGCCCCCACCTCCCTGTAGAAAAAGTTGTAAATCAACATAAAGAATTACCACACAAAATATCTTTTGTTTTGAATTGTAGCATTATGGATTTGACTAGCATCTGGTTGACTTGTAGAGGCAACTTTTTAGATCATGGCTGAAATTGGGCGATCCATTTGTATCTCAAAATCCCAGAGATATTTATGGGTGTCATTCTCTAGGGCGGATTCTAGTTTGTGCGTATACCATTTAGTAATCTGGACAAAATTTAATTTCTTGCACAATTCCCAGTGGATCACCTTTCCCACCCAATCATGCCTAGTCTAGTACTCCCTTTGTGTTATTTTGTTGTATTCCCTTATCTTCGAAGTCAGAACTTTTATTTTTAACATAACATGATTTTTATACATAATGTATTTGTTGGGATTGGAAACTGTAAGTATACGTGTGTTGGCATCCTTCCATCTGTGAAAGACGATGGCGTAATGTCCAAAAAGGGTTTTTTTAACTACGTAGCCTGGGCGGCAACGGCAGTGTCGTAGGAGTTGCTGTGTAGCGCTGAAGTTCAGCATTACTCCATTATATGTACTAGCAAATATATGCACCTCCGGGTGCAAGTATTAATGTCATAAAATATATTAAATTAGAAAGTCTAAAGAAACTAAATAAGAATGCAGATAAAATGATTTGAAACAGAGAGGGGTATAATCAAAAAATATAACAGCTGAAGCTTCCTTTTCCATCACCCCCATCTTTCCTTGCTAAACTTTTCTAATTTAACTATTTAGTTAAATTAGGAAGTAAAAAATAAAATTACAGTTATTTCTTTTTGTTAATTGATTTCTTTTAAGATTTATCTCCGAGATTTTTGCTCATATTCATTAAGATAAAATCAAATAATTAGAAATCAACAATACCAAGCACATATTTATTAAAATCAAATTTTAAATATCAATATGCAAATTAGGCTTGCCGTTCACACTGTAAACCGCTATTTGTTGTACATATAAATACAATTGCATTTTATTAGTACGTAGATATGGTCATCAGTATTAATAATGAAAAACAATTTTATTAATAATTGAGGCTTAAGTAAAAATGATTCCTGGAGAATGTGATGTATAATAACTAAATGGATAGTGACTTGAGTAGTGATATAGTTTCGGTTACAGTGAAACAAACACATAATCTCCATTATAATAAGATGTTGCGGCTTGATATGGAGGATGTGCTGTAAGCATACATGCATGTTGCTTATAATTTCATATTTTGTCATACAACTTCAATAACTTACAGTCATGAAAAACTTGTAAAACATTCGTTTGCACCTTTTAAGCAATAAAAAAAAGGATAGTGCAATAAATCTTATTAAAATACTTCAGTGAGTTGAATTTTGTTTAACTATTTGTCATGTGCAGTCCTCATGATGCACATATGTAATCCATGTTTTATCTACTCTCCGTTATGCTTGCGAAACCTGGACCACATACAAGAAACATCTTAAACGTCTCGAGTGCTTTCACCAGCAATGCCTGCGACAAATACTAGGGGTGCGCTGGCAAATGTACGTCAGTGACATTGAGGTTCTGAAGCGAGCCAAATGTCAAAGCATAGAATCTCTCATAATCAAACATAGATTGAGATGGAGTGGGAACCTGGTAAGGATGAACGATCGGCGACTTCCTAAACAACTGTTCTATGGGGAACTTATAAACGACAAGCGTTTGGCTCAAGGGCCCAAGATGAGATACAAGGATTGCCTGAGGTCGACCTTGAAAAAATGTGACATCGATGTGAAGACCTGGGAGAGTAAGTCTTTGGACCGTGGGCAGTGGAGAAGAGCTGTGCAGGTGGGCACGGAAAGGTTTGAGACCGGCCGTATACAGCATGAGCAGTTGAAGAGAGATATTCGCAAGAATAAAGAAGTAGACAATTAAGGGCTTCAAATCGGTCTACTATGTGACAAGTGTGGAAGGCTATGTATGGGCAAAGCTGGCCTGATCAGTCACCAATCTGTGCATCGGCGGGGTGGACTAATAAAATAACCTGTGCTCCCTGGAAATACCTGTAATTGTGGGAAGGTGTGCAAGACTTTGGCAGGACTAAAGAGCCACTTTCGTGCAGCTCATTGTTGAACTTTTTTGAAGCTCACCATTATATTGTTTGAACTATTGAGCTTCTTTTTTTTTCTTTTTTTTTGTTATTATTGTTACTATATCAAGCAATGGCAATACTTGAATACGAGTTTGCTGCCATCATGTAACCCATGTGGCCCCAGGGGGGATACTCAGTTTGACATGCCTGCTCTTACAGGTAAGTAAGTAAAGACGTCGGTGTGGCCTAAAATCGGTATCAACCAGACTGCGAGAAAGTCTATCCCTTTTCACTTGCGCTAGACCTAGGATATTCTTTTGGCGTCCGAGGTGGAGCGCCATACCTACCCCTGCTCCTCACTTTATCGCACAGATCCCGGTGCTACTCATACGCTTTTGGCGAGTGCTAGTATCGAACCCGGGACCTTGTGGCTCCTAGTCGGACCATCAACCGACTGAGCTAGGTACTACCACTTAAAAGGTGCTATCATTCTACGCTCCGATGATAAATCGATTTATTAATGGTTTATAGTCTATCAATCTTCAAGCTATAGTTATATTTCATTCTTATTGATTCATCTCTTAATGTTAACACGAAACAATTCAATACTGAATCGTCCGGTTTCAAGCCACGACAGGCACATGATTCATATATAATAAATTTATAATAGCCTAGCAACGCCGATCAAATTCTGCCCCCTCGATTTAATGGGGCAGGGCTGACTTTATTGCCCAGTGCCTGGGGTGCCCCCTTTGTGTAACTAAGACTAGTCATGTTTTGTCATTGTGACTATCCGAAGCCTGTAGCTGACACTATTGAAATCCCGTAGTTTAAACAATTTAAATACTGTTGCTGATAATATTTAAAACATATAGTCTGAAAGTATTCAAATCATGTGGCTGAGGATAACCAAAGCTTTCAGCTTAGACTATTCAAAATCTGTAGCTGAGACGATTTAAAGCATTTAGCTAAAACTATTCCAAATCATACGCACACGTATAAACAAAAAAAGGCGCATTCCCGTAAACATGCAACACAAGAATACAGTTATAAAAAATACCATCTGTAACATTTTCAAAAAGTGCCTGGGGTGCCCCCTTGATCATCGCATTTTTTGCACCCGCCACCTATGAGCTTCGGTTCGTAGGTGGACCTACATTAATAGGGCCTTGTGCCTAACCCGTACATGTGGTGTCTTGGGCTAGACGGGCGGTCGGAGAGGCCCCCTCCGATCAATCGGCTGGTCACGTCAAGCCCTAGCACCTATATGATTTCCCAACCCTATTGCCCTTATGGCAAACCCCAACCCCTTTTTATCATATGGGTGCTAGAAGGCGGTGGATGCGGGTCTACATGTCCTGGGAATGACGTTAAACTCTATCTGATGGTGAGGTTCCAGTTCTGGAGGTTTGGGGAATGTGGAGCACCCTTTCATCACCATTGCTCCCTGGTCCACTCTGACCCTGAGTGGTAGTACTAGTTAGGGTCCCATCTATGTGTTAAATAGAAAAATGTATTTATAAAAAAATTGTATTATCCATTAGAATTGATTTATTTCAAAACTTTATTGTCATTAAATGACCCACTGAGGTTGATATGCCGTAAAACAAAACAAACCAAACCAAACCGTACATGTGGATACGTGGTAAATAACGCACACTATGTAAGTTTAAATGATTTCACCAATGCAAAGACGTTGCTAAGGCATCCTATCGTGGTTTAATGGTTAGCAAGCTAGTCCCGCAGATCAATTACTACTGAATAACGAGCTCGACCCTTGCTAGCTAGCTACCTACTGCGCAAAGACTCGTAGCCTCAAATACATACTCATTATTGTTAAGGCGTCCCATCGTGGTTCAATAGTTAGCAAGCTACTCAAGTAAGTCTCGAAGATCCATTACTACCGAATAACGTGTTCGAGCCTCATAGGATGCCCCATGCCAGTGACCTTGTGTCACATACTACCGCTCAAAGATATAGCATCGTGGTTTAATAGATAGCAAGCTAGTTTCGCAGATTAATTACCCTATAGCGCGACCTTGTGTCACATCCTACCCGTAGCGAAGGGGTTGGGTAAATACCTTCCCACAAAGAGATCGCATCGTGATATAATGGTTAGCAAGGTAGTCTCGCAGATCCATTACTACTGAATAACGTGTGCGATCCTCGTTGGATTCCCCTTACCCGCGACCTTGTGTCACATCTTACCCGTAGCGAAGGGGTTGGGTAAATACCTTACCCACAAAGAGATCGCATCGTGATATAATGGTTAGCAAAGTAGTCTCGCAGATCCATTACTACTGAATAACGTTTTCTAGCCTCGTTGGATGTCCCATGCCTGCAACCTTGTGTCACATCCTACCACTAAAAGATATAGCGTCGTGGTTTATTGGTTAGCAAGCTGGTCTCGCATATCCATTGCTACTGAATAACGTGTTCGATCCTCGCCGGTGCACCATACCTGCGACTTTGTGTCACATTCTACCCGTGGCGAACGGGTTGAGAAAACACCTATTTGTGACCGAGTGTCACATCCTACCCGTTTCAGCAGCGATAAGCCTGTTCAATTTTTAGGGAGTAACCATTTAAGCAACAGCAGGTACTGTAAGCAACCGGATTACAAAAATGAGTCGATTTGGCATTAAATGACCCGAAAAGGGTTGTTATGCCATAAAACAAAACAAACAACCTACCCGTAGCGAATGGGTTGGGTAAATACCTACTTACCTTGCTCCGGTGTCCCATCTTAGTGCATTGGTAAACAAGCTAGTCTCGCATATCCATTGCTACTGAATAGCATGTTTGAACCTCGCTGGATGCCCTATATGTCCGACCTTGTGTCAGACCCTATCCGTAGCGAACGGGTTGGGCAAATACCTACCCACCTTGCTCGGGTATCCCATCGTGGTATAATGGTTAACAAGCTAGTCTCGCAGATCCATTACCATATCGTGTCAACGGGGCTTAGAATAGACTGACTGTATTCCTCTGTAAAGGGGCATGACTCCCACAAAAAAGTGGTGTCCAGGGTGTGATACTTAACCGCATCTGATGGCGAGCCTCCAGCTTTTGGAGCACTGGGGAGTGTAGAGTACAGCTTGCTATTACTTCTAGGTCCACCCTGACCTATACTGGAAGTGCGTGGTGTAATGGTTAAAGTCATGGGAAATGGACTCGTCGCCCCGAGTTCAAATCCTGGATGTGGTAATTGCATTTCACTTAGGGCTAATACCCTTGGGAAAGGTATGAATCCTAATCTCCCTCCAGCTATGGATAAATAGTAGGACAGACCGGGCTCTTTAACCTTGGTTAGGCAACTGGTCTAGGAGAAGGAAAACTCTGAATTCAAACCTGTTGAACTCCGCTTAAGAAATTGACTTTGTGTCACATCCTGCTCGTGCGGAGGAGTTGGTAAATATATATATATATATATACTGGCAGTGGTTGTTAGGGTCCCATCTACAGTTCAAATAAATCTGTTTAAAACATAATCATATTCGATAGGAATACTTATTACCACATAAATGTAAATTATTTGTATGAAGAATAGTTACTTGAAGTTTTAATTGTTTACAAAGGATTATCGTTAGTTAATTGAAGCCATATAACTGTGTTCAAATAAGTATTATTAAATAGAAATAATAACCATATAATTATTAGTATTATACAGGAATACTTGATTCCATACAATTGTATGCAAATTATTTGTATTAGTTTGGTTTGTTTTGTTTTACGGCATATCAAACTCAGTGGGTCATTTAATGCCGACAAAGTTTTTTAATAAATTCATTCTCATTGGATACTTAATTTTTTTTATAAACACATTTTTCTATTCCCGATTACTCCGATTTGGTAATTTTCTTTCTGGCGGTAATAATTTACGAACCTTCTGGAAACCCAAAGCGCGGACGTATGTGTAACCACCACTCCTGACTTGCCTTATCCAATCAAATTCTAGAGATTGCTTGATTATTTTCTGAATCTTATTTGTGCAAAATTGTAGAAGTTTTTGAATTTGGATAGGAGTCATGGGTAAGTTTTTTTTTCTTTTTCATTGTTTAGTAAATTATATGAGTTTCTCCTATGTATCTTATTACATCACAACTTTAATACTTTCGCCCATAGAGCGCATAAATTTGTTAGTATAGTTAAATTTACTTAATATATTTAGCAATATAGCATTTATGTCGTAATTCACGAAGATGAATACTCGATAAGAAGTCGAGGTGGGGAAATAATGGAATCCATACTGTTGTATGGCAGTCGTCATTAATTTCGATGCACAGAACGCTCTCGATCAGTACCGGAATTTTTTTTAAATTTTAAAAATACGTATTTATTGTTAAAAATAAAATAAATTTTATTTTTAAAAATTATAAGCATTTTTATCATAAAAAGCTCAAAAGAGTTTGCAGTAAAAATGAATATGAATATCAAAAAGTTCAGGAAAATTTTTTTTAAATTCCGGTACTGATCGAGAGCGTTCTGTGCATCGGAATTAATGATATATTCATTTCGTTTTTCCGCTTACAATGTTGCTTTGATAAAGACATATTCATAATGTCGAAACAGATTTCTGTCAGCAAAAAATTTTAACATCTTGTTGTTTTTTCTATAAAACTTTCTTATATATATATATATATATATATATATATATATATATATATATGAGTATATATATAAAAGATATGAAAACACCACAAAATGCTGTTAAAGTGAAAACATTTTATAACTTCGCGGATATTGAACAATATTTCGATTTTATTCAATGATTATTTCAATATCAGCGAAGTTATAAAATGTTTTCACTTTAACAGCATTTTGTGGTTTTCATATTTTTTATATATACTCATACCGTCGGATTCATTTCCTTTCTTTTAATTTAATATATATATATATATATATATATATATATATATATATATATACCATGTCACATCGCTTATTTATACATTTAAGTGGTGTATTGTAGCATGGATTATATACCATCAAATAAGGGCACCTCATCTGGTGTAATGGTTAGAAAGTTAGATTAGAAAACTATTGTTACTGAGTTCGATTCTCACTGGGTGCCCCATTCTTCTGGCCTTGTGCTGCATCTAAGCTACGCTTAGTAAATAACTACATACCATCAAATAATCCAACATATTCTTTTAAAATCTCAAATGTATTTTATTTGCCATTGATGAAACCCCAACAAGTACTACCACTCCAGGCCAGCATGGTAGTATAGATCGATTTTGGAACTGTAACGCCCCCCCTCCATGTAGAAAAAGTTGTAAATTAACATAAAGAATTACCACACAAAATATTTTTCTTTAAAACTTTGCCTTCGTTTGAGGAAATAGATTTCAATCTTTTAAAATGTTATCCCTGTTACGGCTTATTAGGTAAAAAGAAGCATATTGGAGGTGTCGGTGATGATGGGTTGGGGGCATATTTTTAGTTTGAATTCTCGTAATGATATCTTATTCACTTCATCTTAGTAAAATGAAATAGCAGACTTTTCTGTTTTAAATATTGAAATTGGTAAATTTTCTAACCAATTTCTGGGCAAAATGTTGAGTAAACGAGGATTTTTTTTGTGCATTTTAACCGACAATCTTTGATGCTATTTACTCAAATAATGATGCAAGTCAGATATCTATTTTTTTGGTATCAGTATTCATTATGCCAACTAGCAAATATATGCACCCTCCGGGTGCAAGTATTTTAGTTAAATTTTATAATAAAATATCATATTAAATTAGAAAGGCTAATGAAACTGAATAAGAATGTAGATAAAAAGATTTTGAACAGAGGGGGTATGATTGAAAAATAGAACAACTTTGAAACTAACTCTTCCATCATTTTCCGTTACTCCCGTCTTTCATTGGTAAATTTTCCTAATTAAACTGTTTAATTAAAATAGGAAGTAAAGAATAATATTAGTTATTTCTTCTTGTTAAGGAATTTCTTTTAAGATTTATTGAAGAGATTTTTGCTCATATTCAATAAGATAAAACCAAACAATTAGAAATCAATAATACTAAGCATATATTTATCAAAATCAATTTTTTAAGATCAATATGCAAATTAGCCTTCCCATTCATACTGTAAACCTCTATTTTATTGTATATATAAATACAATTGCATGTTGTTAGTATGTAGATATGGTCAACAGTGTAAGTAATGTAAAACAATTTTATTAATAATTGAGGTTTAAATAAAAATAAAATCATGGAGAATATGATGTAAATAACTAAGGAATTGTGACTTGTATAGTAATATAGTTTCGGTTACAGACAAACAAACATACAATCTCCATTATAATAAGATGTACAACTTTCACTGTTTGAGAGAATTTAATATTTCAAAACAAGTGAAAAATCAGTCTTACCTACTCTACAATCCTCATAGCTCCAAAACTGGGGCCTCACCACCAGATGCAGTCTTGTGTCACAATCAGAATACAACCCATTACGAGGTTTGGGAAATAAAAGTAGTTCCACCCACATAGATAACGTAAATAAAATAGAGCACCTTTTTCTTTTTCTTTCTCTACCTGAAAATTTCGTCAGGTCACGACTTATCAATTTCAAAGTCACGTCTTTTCATGAAAAAACAATAAATAAATGAATAAATAAATAAATTGAAAAATAAAAAGAAAAAAGAAAAAAATGATGAAAAGAAACTAAAATGAAAAATCTATCTAAAAAAATAACACTAAAACCCCAGCAAAACGTGAGATATCACGCGAATGCACCACTCGCTATGCGCGTGGAAGCGCGTGGTGTAATGGTTAAAGTCATGGGAAAGGGACTCGTCGCCACGAGTTCAAATCCTGGATGTGGTAATTGCATTTCACTTAGCGCTAATACCCTTCGGAAAGGTATGAATCCTACTCTCCCTCCAGCTATGGATAAATAGTAGGGCAGACTGGGCTCTTTAACCTTGGTTAGGCAACCGGTCTAGGAGAAGGAAAACTCTGATTTCAAACCTGTTGAACTCCGTTGAAGAAATTAACCTTGTGTCACATCATGCTCGCACTGAGGGGTTGGTAAATATATATATGAATAAATAGTAGGGCAGATTGGTCTCTTTAGCCTTGGAACGACAACTGGTCTGGAAGGAATACCATTCCAATTCAAACCAGATGTAATCCGCTTAAAACTGACCTACGCAGCTCCCAGAAATCCATGAGGAGATCAGGAAGTCAGGAGTTTGAATTTACACACCAGACTGTAAAATGAGCAGAATGGGCTCTTTAACCTTGGTTAGGCAACCGGTCTAGGAGAAGGAAAACTCTGAATTCAAAACTGTTGAACTCCGTTGAAGAAAAAGACCTTGTGTCGCATTCTGCTCGTGCGAAGGGGTTGGTATATATATGTATGTTGTCATTTGTCTATTTACTTATTTATTTATGAATTGCTTCGTCTTTGTTGCAAAATTAATTGGTATTGCTACGTATCATTTATTTATTTGAACATCGGTTCAAGTTGGCTTGGTCTGATCTCGGTAAATCACGAGATCAAATAACTAGACTACTTACAAAGAACGTCATTAGATCTCATAAAAAAAAGAAGAAAAGGGCTTCACGCTAAAAACAAACAAACAGTCAAACCATACAAATAAGACCAACAAGATATGTTGGGCACTGCTGAAGAAATGTTGTAGCCTGGTTAGGGGCTCAGACTAAAGACACAAGAGAGGAAATGAGTTAAACAAATATATTAACCAAGAACGCGTGGTGAAATGGACTCGTCACCCCGAGTTCAAATCCTGGATGTGGTAATTGCATTTCACTTAGCGCTAATATCCTTGGGAAAGGTATGAATCCTACTCTCCCTCCAGCTATGGATAAATAGTAGGGCAGACTGGGTTCTTTAACCTTGGTTAGGCAACCGATCTAGGAGAAGGAAAACTCTGAATTCAAACCAGTTGAACTCCGCTTAAGAAATTGACCTTGTGTCACATCCTGCTCGTGCGGAGGAGTTGGTAAATATATATATATATATACTGGCAGTGCCTGTTAGGGTCCCATCTACGGTTCAAATAAATCTGTTTAAAACATAATCATATTCGATAGGAATACTTATTACCACATAAATGTAAATTATTTGTATGAAGAATAGTTACTTGAAGTTTTAATTGTTTACAAAGGATTATCGTTAGTTAATTGAAGCCATATAACTGTGGTAAATATATAATATTATATATATATATATATATATATGCTACTAAACAGTAGTACAAACTTATACAAACTTATTTCTTTTTAATCTTTTTTAAAACTTTTTTTCTTTTTTTGATCTTTTTCTCTTATTTGATCCTTTTTTCTTTTTTTTTTTTTTTGTCATTTTCGCTTTTTTGATCTTTTTCCCCTATTTTCTTTGTTTTTTTTCTTCTTCTTTTTGATCTTTATAATTTTTCTTTGATTCTTTTTTAACTTTTTAAAAAATATTTAAAAAAATATTTTTTCTATTTTTTCAAAATCTTTTGTCTTTGTGATATATTTTTTATTTTTGAACTTTAAAAAAATATTTTCTTATCTTTTCTTATCTTTTTTAAAAATCCTTCTTTT
>CM042168.1:76947125-76962125 GCA_023376005.1 Doryteuthis pealeii
CTCCCATCTACAATTTATTAAGAAACCTTAGTTGGGACCCATCAAATTTCACAGGGACTCATTCAAATTAAATCCATGAGTCCCAGGACACACTAAATTAAAAAAATACTATCAGCATTACTGTATGTCATAAAATCCAACCAACCAACCTGAAGAAGACCAAAGAGTACAGCAGTCGAAATTTTATGACTATATCAATAATCAAGTTCAAGGGCAGAATTTAGACTGGTAATCTATTTCACCTTTCTATTTTGAATTGTTTATCTTAATTTACAAAACTTTGCTAATCATAATTGTAATTTTCTTCAATAATACAATAATTCGTTAGTGGTGCAGCTATACAGTAGCACTGATATAACTGCGACTGGGAAGTATTGTCGCTTTCCATATGACTGATAATCTGTCTATAGCAGACAAACGATTTTTAAAAAAATCTTTATAATGATAGTAATCTACTCTCTTTCAACGGTAATTATGAACTTTTGTTTAGTAAATTAGGGTGTCCCAGAAAATAGAGAACCCACAAATTTTGTAATAAAACTGTTAATTTTAACTAGGGGGTTTTAGGGTTAGGGTTTGGGTTCTGTTTTTTTCTGGGTCACCCTGTACCCCTAGGTAAAATTAACAGTTTTATTACAAAATTTGAGGATTCTGTTTTTTCTGGGACACCCTAATTTACTAAACAAAAGTTCATAATTACCCTTTCAAATGCTTTGGCTGGCTGATTCCGTTTTACGGCATGTCAAACCTTGTTGGGTTATTTTATGCTTTTATTTTATTCTTTCTCGATGAATATTCTTACGATTCGAAATTGAGGAATAGTGTTAATAAACTCATGTCAGATATTTTTTTTAAAATCAGCGTTGTCATCGGGGAAACAGATGAACTTCAAGAGCTGAAAAAAAAAACCTCTGTCGATAGGGCTGAAAATACGCTGGACTTATATCCCTTGCAGTGGAGGTAAGAACTTATGAAAAAATATTGTCGTTTGAAGTTTGATACAAATACACGTAATTCCTGAGTTCAAATGGTATTTATTGAATACCCATCAAGCCCAATGTGACAAGAATTGTTCAGGACAGCATTGCCGTTGAAATCAATGAATAAACCAATCGATCTATCTCAGGCTTACATTACAAAGTGTCCAGGTTTTTTTTATCTCAATTAAAAATGTTAGTGACGAGTCGTGATTTCGAAAACTACAAACATGCGAAGACAACCTTCATTATTCGAGACCATAGCTTGACCACAACAGTAGAAATGGTTTCGACCGGAAGGTCCGGTGGCTTCGGCCTTCGACCGCATAAGTTAACATAGTTGATCACAAGCCCCCCAGGCAAAACCTGGTCTGGGTTTATTGCCCGGTGCCTGAGGAGCCTCCTTGAGGGGGAATGCCGACGGGATCAACGCATTTTTGCACCCGCCATCCCATGAGCTTCGGTTCGTGGGTGGTCCCACATTAATAGGTCCTTGTGCCTAACCCGTACACGTGGGGTACGTGGTAAATATCCATAACAGTAGAAATGGTTCGGAACAAAATCCAATGTTATAAGAAAAGGAAGACAATAAAAATCAATGAATAATCTCTGGGCATAAAATAACCCTAGACAGGTTGATATACCGTTAAGATCAATGAATCAACCAATCGGTCTCCCTGTTTTGCTAATGCTTTAACACATTTTTTTTTATCATTGTTTGTTTTGTTTTACGGGATATCAACCTCAGTGGGTCATTTAATGCCAATTAAGTTTTGAAATAAATCAATTCTTAATGGATAATACAATTCTTTTACAAATACATTTTTCTATTTAACCCATAGATGGGACCCTAACAGGTACTACCACTCCGGGTCAGAGTGGACCAGGGAGCAATGGTGATGAAGGGGTGCTCCACATTCCCCAAACCTCCAAAACTGGAACCTCACCATCAGATAGAGTTTAACCTCATTCCCAGGACATGTAGACCCGCAGCCACCGCCTTCTAGCATCCATATGATAAAAAGGGGTGGGTCTTGCCATAAGGGCAATAGGGTTGGGAAAATCATATAGGTGCTAGGGCTTGACATGACCAACCGATTGATCGGAGGGGGCCTCTCCGACCGCCCGTCTAGCCCAAGATAGGGCCAAAGTGGAGTATTGCATCTAACACATTGTATTGTTGATTACGTATTTCTATTTATATCTTTTTAGATTAAGCCATTTCTGTCACTGTTACACATTTTGATTAGGATTTTCGGACCATATGCCCTTTAGGCACCCCTTTTTGATCTCGATTAAGAAAGGACATGTTTTTCATTTACACCGTCAATATCCGGTTGTTTTAACAGACAATTTTTAGATGTTTTTTAAAATCATAAAATTAACCCTTAACCCCTAACCCTAATCCCTAACCCTAACCCCTAACAAACAACCGGATATTGACGGTGGAGATAAAAAACATGTCCTTTCCTAATCGAGATCAAAAAGGGGTGCCTAAAGGGCATATGGTCCGAAAATCATGCTTAGTATTTTCTTATATCTTTTGTTTTGAATTGTAGCATTATGGATTAAAAAGGGAGTAATGGCAATGAAGGGGTACACCACACTCCCCAGAGCTCCAGAATTTGAACTTCACCATTAGATACAGTTTAACATCTTACCCAGGATATAAAAACCCTCAGCCACCGCTTTCTAGCACTTATATAATGAAAAGAATTGGACAGGCTATTATTTGGTTTGCGGGTGTTAAGTTTCTATAATAGATGTTCATAAGGCCCGTTTTTATCAAAGCAAAAACTGATAATACCCGAGAGAATAGAAAATGGTTGGTTGGTTGGTTGGTTGGGTTTATAGCATGTCAACCTTTGCTGGGTTATTTCATGCCGGAACATTTTGTTTTATTCCTTTTAGTCGGGTACTAAATTTTCTTAAAACTCAGTTTTTTTAACACATTTTTCTGGTTGTAGGGGCTCAAATGTATTTTATTTGCCATTGATGAAACCCCAACAAGTACTACCACTCCAGGCCAGCATGGTAATGTAGATCGATTTTGAAACTGTAACGCCCCCACCTCCCTGTAGAAAAAGTTGTAAATCAACATAAAGAATTACCACACAAAATATCTTTTGTTTTGAATTGTAGCATTATGGATTTGACTAGCATCTGGTTGACTTGTAGAGGCCACTTTTTAGATCATCGCTGAAATTGGGCGATCCATTTGTATCTCAAAATCCCAGAGATATTTATGGGTCTCATTCTCTAGGGCGGATTCTAGTTTGTGCGTATACCATTTAGACAAATCTGGACAAAATTTAATTTCTTGCACAATTCCCAGTGGATCTCCTTTCCCACCCAGTCATGCTTAGTCTAGTACTACCTTTGTGTTATTTTGTTGTATTCACTTATTATGCGATTAACCACTTCGTCTCTTTCTCTAATCATTCTATACTTGCTATTCAGTTGCTATTCAGTTGCGTCTTATCTATTTTCACTTTGATATAATTGGTACAAATTTTACTAAGCGCTCAAAAAAAACTGGCCTTGTAGCTGAGTACCTTTAATCCTTTAAGTAAGTATTTACCCAACTCCTCTACCACAGACAGGATGTTGACACAAAGTTATTTAAAAAAAAATTAGACTGAATTCATAGTTTTCCTTTTCTTAGACTGGTTGCCTTTCCAAGGCTAAATAACCCACTCTGCCCTTCTATTTACCCATATGTAGAAGGACATTAGCGAAAAGTTAAATTCAAACAGCCTCTTCGATGATAATCGTTACGCTAAGTGCGCTTTTCAATCCTACAAAGTACCTGGCGAAATAATTTGGCAAAAAAAAAAAAAGGCAGTGCTCCAATTTCCATTAATTGACAGAGAAATTGATTAAATGTTAAATGCATTCCTGGAATGACAAGAATGCACTTAACAGGTCCCACCCACGTAATCACTCGCACGTGATCACTCTCAGACAAAGAAAATGGAAGACAAAAAAGAAAAGAAAGAAAGAAAAAGAAAAAGAAAAAGAAAAAGAAAAAGAAATAAACTTGGCTAAATTCCGCCCGAAAGCAGAGAAGAGAATTGTGTACCGGAATCCAAAAGAGCAGACGACTAATCGCCGTCAGCCATTTTGTTCTACGCATGCGTAATACCGACGTTAAATGACTCTCGTTTCCAAGTCTTGCAACAAACTGCACAATATCTCCATCTAAACAGATGTTTGTCGTAACTGGAAGACATATACATTTACAAGTTTTCTACCACGGTTTCAGAAATAAATAAATGAATGAATAAATTCATGTTGTACCAATTGTAATTGGTGCTCTTGGAACAATCCACAAAGCTCTGGAAAAGAATTTGGGTGAACTGGAAATCAGAAGAAGAACCACTTCGTGCGTGATTCGAACCCTACCTGTCAGGCTGACAGGCGATATCACATCAGTTTAAAATAAACGAGAAATTCCGGGAGAGCCTGCTAGTGTAATGGTTAGAGTGTCCGCCTGTCAGCCTGACAGGTAGGGTTCGAATCACGCACAAAGCACTGCGCTGTCTATAGCTCTGCTGATGAGGCCTAATAGACTGAAATGTACATACAGAGATCGACTTTTTCTCAATTTGTTTACGCCTTACATTTAAACCGATATGCACGCCTAATCTATTTAATTATAATTAATCAATTAACAAATTAGGTATGACTTTAATTAAACACATAATCTTCCAAAAGAACTGTCGGCCTTCGCCATTTCAAACACATTGTTTGTCCACTTCATATATATATATATATATATATATATATATATATATATGTATATACTAGCTAAAGTACCCGGTCCATGACCGGACTAAAATGAAATTTGGAACACCATGGAGTGAGAGAGAAAGTGGAAGACAGTAGTTAGAGAGGGGGTAAGAGGAAAATAATTCTTGAAACTAAAATCATTGAGAATTTGTATATTTCAGGATTTGTATTTTCTGTTTTATAGTTTAAAATTATTACATATTACTATACAACAAATTGAAAGTATTCGTTTGTATATTTGTTTGTTTTTTTTTTGTTTTTTTGTAAATTTTGTAACATCACATGTACCTAATAGAACAGAAAAACTTAACAATGTAATATATATTTAAATTACAACCGAATTAGACACATGTAAGAAAAGGAAAATAAGATAAACAAAAATATTGTTACTTAATGTAATACACGTTCTTGTAAGTATACACAATTTGTTGAAAAATCCTTGTTTTTACAAAACAATTTTACCCCCCCCCCTTCACAAAATTGCCAAAGATCTGCTCCGACCAATCTATGAATAAGTATTTGTCAATCTTATTTTATTTTTACTTTTAGCCCTTAAAAAACTCTAATAATAACAGAAGCTCAGAATTAAAATTGTGTTCATATTAGTAGTTGAAAGATTTCGCCATTTTATTCAAATGAAAAAGTAACCATGAACTTTTTTTGAAACAATTTTAATTTTTCCACAATTTTTTGTACATGACAACAATTCACATCTAGTTCTTAATTGCATGTTGAGTTGAAAAAAAATTGAGAATCGAAGATTTTAATTCTTCGTATTGCAATATCTATTTTTGCTTAAACTTAAGATAGTATTTTAAAAACACATTGTTTAAAAACGTTTTGGTGGACCTGATCATCTGGAGACCATCTAATTTTTTTTCCTTCAGTGGATTGTTATCGATTACACACCAATCTATCAGATTGTAAAAAAAAATTCTTAAAAGTTCTTTATTTTTTTAGTTTTCCCGGGTGCTCATTTCTTCGTATAAGTTTATAGTAAATCGATCCCCATATCGGAACATGTCACTATATTTGCTGGTGTGTGTGTGCATATCAGTATGTATGAATATTATTTTGTATGCGTGTATATGTCGCGAGTCTGTGTAACCACGTGCAACCACGTCCGGTTGACAACGCCACACTTCGTAATAGACAACACCGCCGTTCAACAAACCCCCACCCACCCATATTATACAACATTTACAACCTTAAAATTAATATTATCCAACCTCACTCCTCAACTATCACGACCCGCCCATATACAACATACACAGCCTACACATCAGATAAAAAGAAAACATGCACACACACACATACATGTACAAACACAAGCGCTCGCACGTAAGCACTATTAAAATACCGCACACTCACAGAACAACGTATTATGTGTGTGGCCAGTCACTACGCGAACGCAAGCTTTATACTGCCCATAAACACTCTCATACATTCAATTCACCTTCACATACATACACACATCATTTTATCCAATCATACGCATCCCATGTCTATTGAATTTTTTGAAATTTTTTGAAATTTTTTCGATTTTCCTCACATTTGAAACATCTCCACCTGATGAATGCATCGCATGAAACCAATATATCTGTGAATGTTCCTTTGTCACCCAATAAATATATATGTAAAACCTATATATTTATCTTATTATATTATATAACAGCTCTATTTTATATTGAGCACTCTACCAATTAATACTGCCTTTGGTACACCATTCCAGCAAAAGCTGAAATAGTGACCATCTCACACTACAGGTATATATATATATATATATATATATATATATATATATATATATATATATATATATATATATATAATTTGCTTGAAGCATTGTGTATGTATTGGTTAGGAGGTTGATTTAGAAGGCCATCACAATGCAGTTTGGAATAAATAAAAAATAATAATACGGTAACAATGGTGTTGTGTGTTGACCTGTATTTTTTATTATTTCTTATATATATATTCTATATATATATATTTCTATATATATATATTTCTTATATATATATTTATATATATATTATATATATATATATATATATATATATATATATCAAAGAGTTATAAACCTCACCCATATGCTTTGTGACCGCCCGGCCCACTGTTTTCTCTATTTTTAGATTTGTCGCATTCCTTTCATCTTTTGTATGGACTTCACCTAAACAGAAATTACAACAGAAAACTGAATTAGTTTTTTCCTAGTCTTTTCATTATTTTTTTCTTTTTCTTTTTAAGTAGCTCTTCTTTCTGGGCGAAGCTTAGAAAATTGCGCACCACCTCCGTAAGTTGAGTACGGTTGTGGCACTCTGGCGGCATACATTCTTGTGGTAACGTTCAATTTTCAGTGTACAACGATCGTACATACAACGTTATACTTGTTGAATATTACGTTATGTTTTCTTTCCTCTTCTGACAAGTCTTTTTTTTCTTTTTAATAGAAATGTTGTATGTATGTATTTATGCCGCCCCCCACTCCCACACGAGCAGGATATGACTCAGAAGGAGTGAAAATAATAGTCTATATATTAATATGCTAGTATCAATTTTTAAACGGAGTCTAACAGGTTTGAATTTAGTGTTTTCCTTCTCTTCGGTAGGTTGCCAATAACAAGGCTAAAAAGCTCAGGAGACACACGGTGTAATAGTTATCCTCGTAGGAAATGGACGATGACCTGATGTTGTGAGGTTTTAAGGGGTCAAATAAGAACAAAACGACGGGTAACAAATGTAGAAAATGTATTAACAGAAAGTAGACAAATACAATACAGAGAAGTGGAAATTACGTCCGACAAATAGAGTTATTGGCTTACTCGCATTGGCTTACTCCCAAGCCACAATTGTCCCTGTTACTTATTGTAACCCGTCGGCGCATTCCATTAGTCTTATAGGGTGTATCACCTCTAACACCTGAGGTCAAAGGTTGTTTGCATTTCACTTGGGAAAAGTACGAATCCAACTATTCTCCCTCCAGCTATGGGTAAATAGCAAAGCAGACTGGGCTCTTTAACCTTGGCTAGGTTACCTGTCTAAGAGAAGAAAACTCCGAATACAAATCTGTTAAATCCGCTTGGGTGGTCACTACTAGAATAGACTTAGTCCTAATTAGTAATCTATTTCACTAATTTAAAAAATATATATTTTTGAGTTATGAGCGTAACGAATTAAACTACTCCCACCAGCTATGGGTAAAATAGTAGGGCAAACTGGGCTCTTTAACCTTGGCTAGGTTACCAGTCTAAGAGAAGAAAACTCCGAATACAAATCTGTTAAATCCGTTTGGGGTGGTCACTACTTGAATAGGCTTAGTCCTAATTAGTAATCTATTTCACTAATTTTTTTTTTTTAATTATTTTTGAGTTAAGGAGCGTAACGAATTAAACTTGTAAGTCAAGATACCACTGTCATCATCATCATCATCATGCAACGCAATTAGCACGGATATCCATGACAATCTCTTGCCAACCTTCTCTATCATTCATTGTCCCAGGTAGGTACCGAGCGCAGCATCCAATATCCGCACAGAGTTGGTCAATGTAGGTCCTTGCTTGACGACCCACGTTAGCATGTCCAGTTCATGTGCTGGCTTCCACAGGATAACGTCGCAACCAGTCTAAGAGAAGAAAACTCCGAATTCAAATCTGTTAAACTCCGTTTAAGAAATTGATCTCGTGTCGTATCCCACTTAGAGGGGTTGGTAAATATATTAAGGGCCCAGTATGCCCTACTATTTACCCATAGCTGGAGGGATAATAGCTGGACGTCTACTTTTTCTAAGAGTATAAACATTATGTGAAATGCAATCAGCTTCCTCCAGAATTCGAACTCGTGACACCGCGTCCATTTCCTACGACGACCATCACACTACAAGCGCCTCCATTTATTTTGCTTACCACATCAATTTTTAACAGAAGATTGGATGCTACTCAACCCCCTGCAGCCATTATCTAGTGCAACTGAAACTCCACAACACGTTATCACCAGAGGGTAACCACACTAGCACTCTTATATTCTTAATTTGTATATTTCGTCAAGTTTAAGAAAGGATTTGAACTCGTGTCGCTGTGTCCAATTTCTTCGACGATAGCCATTACTCCACAGGCACCTAACCTACGTAAACCACGTAAAAGTTTGCCAGCGGGAGGGGCCATCTTTGCCGATTATAGATGTAATACTTAAATTGGACTTGATACCAACCATTTGTGAGTTTACAAGTTTATTCTCTGTATTGCCGTTTAATATACTAAACCTCCCAATACTGGTTCATAAATGAACTCGCCTATTGAATTTATGGACCATATGACCTTTAGGCACCCCTTTTGCGATCTCGATTCAGGGGACATTTTTTTCCATTTACACCGTCAAAATCCGGTTAATTGTTAACAGACGATTTTTAGAGTTTTTTAAATTATAAAACTAACCCCTAACCCTAAGCCTAAACCTTACCCTAATCCCTAACAAACAACTGGATTTTGACGGTATAAATGGAAAAAGTGTTCCCACGAAGCGAGATCGCAAAAGGGGTGCCTAAAGGTCATATGGTCCTAATTTCTTACGACGATAACCATTACACAACAGTCACCACAAATATATAGAATAGTTTGAATGGGATTTTCTTCGAGGCTAATTGAAGCAGTTATTTCTATTAATGCTTAAGATCTCTACAATCAACCTTATGAATTTTTAACAAAGGAATATTTTTTAATGAATGGAATTCATGGAATAAAACATGGAGACTGCAATCTCTGATAGAGGAAATTGGTGCACGATTCCTTCCTTTAAGAATGAATGTATAAATTTTCTGAATTGAACCACGGAGATATTCTCTTTTTTTAATATGAAAAAAAAATGCATTTTTTTCTTCAGAAAAGCAAACAAACTGATATTCAGTAGATCTAATCATGGAATATTTTAAACTCGAAGTATGTGGATATCCGGAGAAGAGACAAGATTTTAAAATACAATTGAGTACATATTTATACACCCACCCACCCCACACACGCACACGCGCGCGCACGCACACACACACACACACACACACACACACACACACACACACACACACTTATTTAAGCAGGTTTTATTAAAACATATAAATCATAACCATAAAATTATCAGATATAAATTTATTTCAGGCTCTTGGTTCTTTTTCAAATCTGATTTCAAAATGGACAAGTATTACAGACTGAGGTGGGGTATTAATGGTTTGGGTCGGAGGTGGGTATATATATTATATATATATATATATATATATAATGAGTCAGACGAACCTACTAAAAGTTTCGCTTAATGCTCTTCAGGGCTAAGATCTGACTAAAGAGACTGGGAGCAAACGCATTAAATATAGTACTTACCACCGTGATTCAAATAAATCATTTAAATTAGCATAAACTAAAACGACCAACAGAAAACAACAAAAACTAAGAACACTATTAAATCTATATTTCATTATATTATATTATATTTAAATTAAAAAAAAAAAAATTTTTATTTTATATTTTTATTTTTAAGTAAATTTGAATCTTAATATATATATATTATATATATTATATATATATATATATATATATATATTATATATTGTGTGTGTGTGAACAAAAAGAATTTAAATTTTTTTTTTCTGAAAAATACATTTTGCGGACCTTCTTTTTTTTTAAATAAATATTGAATTTTCTCCGTTGGAACCAGAACAACATTTTATATATATATATATATATATATATATATATATATATATATATATACTAGCAAAAGTACCCGGTCCATGACCGGATTTAAAAAATTTTAAACACCAGAGAGAGGAGAGAGAGAGAGAGAGAGAGAGAGAGAGAGAGAGAGAGAGAGAGAGAGAGAGAGAGAGAGAGAGAGAATGAAAATAATTTATAGAATTAACATCACCGAGAATTTGTACAATATTTATTTTGGGATTTTTTTTTAATTTAAAATATTTTTAAAATTTAATCCTTAACTCAACATCGATGAGTCTTAACTTTTTTACGATTTCTTGGAAATACGTGACGCAAATCACACAAAAAGCAATTGTTGTGTGTTGGTTGGGGGTAATGTTATGTGAAATGTAACATTAAAGAAACAAGCAAAACAGTACAAATAATAACAAGGAAGTTTGAGTCGTAATAACATTGTCCTTTATATGTATTTACCATCCGCATGAGCAAGATGTGACACAAGGTAAATTTCTTAAACGGGGTTCAGAGTTTTCCTTCTCCTAGACCGGTTGCCTAAACCAAGGTTAAAGAGTCCGATCTGCCCTACTATTTATCCATAGCTGGAGGGAGAGTAGGATTCATACCTTTCCCAAGGGTATTAGTGCTAAGTGAAATGAAATTACGACATCCAGGATTTGAACTCGCGGCGACGAGTCCATTTCCCATGACTTTAACTATTACACCACGCGTTTCCATTTTGTCCTTTATATATGAATTATAAATTGTATTAAATGAACAACAAGTTACAAAGGTGTGTTTTGGTTAATGAATTTTCCTTTTTACAAATTCTTATTAGTGTTAAGGCTTACTTGTATTTGATCATCCGATTCGAGGAGGGTTGTTATTTCGTGACTTGCCTGTTCGCTGGCTACTGCTTTTCTGAACGTTCTGCTGCTATCTCCCTTTTCTCTTCTCCTTCTTCCCATGTCCGTTAGTTGGCGGGAGTTTTAAATTTTGGGCGTCGGTCAGTCTGGCTTTGTCTATTTTTAGAATACGATCCTTTTTTTTCTTTGTTCCTCCAAACATAGTCTAACAAGAATCTACAGCTTATGAACCATTACAACACAACAACAAAACACCACCAACCCAAAACATACACCGACTGTTGCGTTGTGAGACTCGATTTAAAGGAGTGGTCACATTGTAGCAGTAATAATTCTATTCTTAACCTCTTACTGTTCAACTACTTACTTGGGTGGATATGGGCGGGTTTGTCTTAGTTCATTGGTGGATCTGTTGTTGGGCTGAATGGCATTATCACTGTTTCTTCGAGTCTGGTAATTACTTTGGAATCTTTTTGGATATCTTGTTCTGTGTTGCTGATACTTTTTAATATCACAAGAAGTTCGTGTTCTTTTTTTCTTTTTCTGTGCTCATTTATTTTATCCCAAGTAAAAATGCCTTGGAGAACAGACATTCATTTTGCGTCTGTTCCCTTCAAAACCTCAGTACAGACTGCCAACTCAAAAATCTTTCTTTCTCACCCTCTTTCTCCTGTTGTGCTTGATTGTGTGATTTCCTATGGAAGAATGAGTTTCAAAATGTTTCCTCATGTCTCCAGGACTCTTCTAGATATATCAGCTGATCTTAATTGTGCTATGGTCTAGATGGTCATGTCGCTCAATGCGCTACAGTACAAGGTAACCCAGTACTACCTGTTTCATAGTCGAATCATCAGTGACTACCCCTACAGATTTTTTTCTGGCGAGGAGGGTGGCTAGGCACCATGTAGAACGAATAAACAAGACCTGTAAAAGGGTGGAAGGCTCTACGGCCATCTAGCACATAATTTAATCGACAAGTAGCCTTTCATACGTCATTCCAAAAATTCTAGTACAATTCTACAATTTTTTTTCATATCATTATATTACACAAGTAAATTAAAGTAAAGTCGTCAGGATGGTCTAAAGTCGGTATCAGCCAATCAGCGAGGGAGTTTATCCCCTTTTCATTAGCGCTTGACTAAGGAGATTGTTTTTGCATCTGAGGTGGGGGCACACCTACCATTCAGCTCCTTACTTTACCGCATTGATTCTTGTGCTACTCATACGCTGAGTTGGCGAGGGCCGGTATCGAACTAGGAACCTCGTGGTTTCTAGCCGAACGCTCTACCGACTGAGCTAACACGAAACCCACTAGAAAAATTCAAATAATACAAAACTTCCGAATATCTCTATCTTTCAAGTTATCTAATTAAAAATCAAAGCCAATAAAATTTGTTTACAAAATCAACATTTCTGCAATTTTGTTTCCTTTTAAAATGATCAAGTCATTAAATATAAAGATCTTTTCATAAATTCAATCATCAAAATTAAAGACAATGCGGTAAAACACTTAAGAAAATGAAGTTTGCCAACCTTGAATAAAAGGATTGGCTATAATTTATCTATTGTATGGTAGGTGTGGCGCTCCACCTCGTACACCAAAAAGCGTTCGACTAGTAGCCACAAGGTTCCGAGTTCGATACCAGCACTCGCCAAAAGCGTATGAGTAGCACAGGGACCTATGCGGGAAAGTGAGGAGCAGGTGGTAGGTGTGGCGCTCCACCTCAGACGCCAAAATAATACCCTTGGTCTAGCGCTAGTGAAAAGGGGATAGACTCCTCGCTGATTGGCTGATACCGACTTTAGGCTACCTCAACGACTTTTTACTTACAGTAGTAACAAGTCGTAGAAACAGCACCCCAATAGGAAGCAGCTGTACGGCCACCTGCCCCCTATCTCACAAACCATCCAAGTGAGACGGACAAGACATGCTGGACACTGCTGGAGGGGCAAGGATGAACTCATAAGCGACGTTCTCCTGTGGATGCCAGCACATGGACAAGCCAACGTGGGTTGCCCAGCAAGGACCTACATTGAACAACTCTACGCGGATGCTGCGCAGAGGACCTACCAGGGACAATGAATGATAGAGAAGGTTGGTGAGAGATTGTCATGGATATCCGTGCTAATTGCGCGACATGATGATGATGATGATGACAGTGGTATCTTGACTTACAAGTTTAATTTGTTATGCTCATAACTCAAAAATTAAAAATTAAATAGATCACTAATTAGGACTAAGCATATTCTAGTAGTGACCACCCCAAGCGGATTTAACAGGTTTGAATTCAGAGTTTTCCTTCTAGACTGGTAACCTAGCCAAGGTTAAAGAGCCCAGATTGCCCTACTATTTTACCCATAGCTGGTGGGAGAGTAGTTGGATTCATACCTTTCTCAAGGGTATTAGCGCTATGTGAACTGTAGCTTCGTCCGGGATTTGAACTCGGGTCGACGAGTCCATTTCCTACGACTCTAACCATTAGACTACGCGCCTCAGACAATTTCTTGCTGGTGCTGTAAAATACGCTGACTGTACTTCTGTAGATGGGTAAGCAACCCATACTCACAATGGGGATAACTGTTAGCCCTGGGTGGCGACCCGTAATGCTTAAAGACTGCATTCTGTTGGTTGACCGCCCTGTCGGCTGGGGCGTTAGAATGCACCGACTGCACCTCTGCAGAAGGGTAAGACTCCCCCAATGGGGCCACCTGTTGGCCGTGGGTGGCGACCCGTGATGCTTAAGGATAGAGCCCAGGTGGATGAGCAGTTCATGATGCAATACTCCACTTTGGCCCTATCTTGGGCTAGACGGGCGGTCGTAGAGGCCCCCTCCGATCAATCGGCTGGTCACGTCAAGCCCTAGCACCTATATGATTTTCCCAACTCTATTGCCCTTATGGCAAGCCCCAACCCCTTTTTATCATATGGGTGCTAGAAGGTGGTGGCTGCGGCTCTACATGTCCTGGGAATGACGTTAAACTCTATCTGATGGTGAGGTTCCAGTTCTGGAGGTTTGGGGAATGTGGAGCACCCCTTCATCACCATTGTTCCCTGGTCCACTCTGACCCGGAGTGGTAGTACCTGTTAGGGTCCCATCTATGGGTTAAATAGAAAAACATAAGTTGATAAACAAAATTGTATTATCCATTAAGAATTGATTTATTTCAAAAGTTTATCGGCATTAAATGACCCACTGAGGTTGATATGCCATAAAACAAAACAAACCAAAATCTGTTGGTTGAGTAGTCCATGACATGCAACTCTCCTAGTTGAGTAACATGAGTGACCCATAAAAAACAGAACCCAAATTATCTATTTATTCTCCCATTAAAATAACCCTAAACCCCAACCTTAACCCTAACCCTAACCCTAAATCCCCTAGTTAAAATTAACAGTTTTATTACAAAATTTATGGGTTCTGTTTTTTCTGGGTCACTAGGGGTGTTAGGGTTAGGGTTAGGGTTAAGGTTTAGGGTTAGGGTTAGGGTTGGGGTTTAGGGTTAGTTTAATGGGAAAATAAATAATTTGGGTTCTGTTTTTTCTGGGTCACCCTGTAATATCATGTTACTCAACTAGGAAATAACCCCCCCCCCCTTTGGCATTTATTTAGATAGCATTTGCTTAGGCTAGACAGAATTATTGTCAATCTTTTTCATTGTTAAATTTCC
>CM042168.1:76972125-76977125 GCA_023376005.1 Doryteuthis pealeii
AAGAAAAAGAAGAAAGAAGAAGAAGAAGAAGAAGAAGAAGAAGAAGGAAGAAGAAGAAGAAGAAGAAGAAGAAGAAGAAAAAGAAAAGGCGAAAAGAAGAATAAAAGAAAAGAAGAAGAAGAAGAAAAGCGAAAGAAGAAAAAGAAAAGGCGAAAGAAAAGAAAAGAAGAAAAGGCGAAAGAAGAAGAAGAAGAAAAGAAGAAGAAGAAAGAAGAAGAAGAAGAAGAAGTAAAGGTCGAAAAGAAAGAGGGAATGGAAGAAGCAAAAAACAAAGAAGAGTGGAGAAGTGAAGAAATGGTAGTACCTGTTAGGGTCTCCTTTATGGTTAAATTGAAAAAAGTGATTTTGAAAAAGATGTGTTTTAAAAAGATGTATTAAAATTATTTGAGTCCTATCAAGAATGAATAAAACAAAAATGTTTTCGGCATAAAATAACCCAACAAGGGTTGACATGCTGTAAAAACCAACCAACCAACCAACAACTTTTTACCCCCCAACCCCCCCAAAAAACCAACAAAAAATCAAAGAACAACAAAATCTGATCAAAACTATAAAAACTAATGTAACTATCTGTCTGTAAACGAAACTGCGTCACCGCTAACGTCTCGATTTCCATAGTTATTTAAGTTAAATTCTCAACGATTATGAAGTAGTCATTATCTAATCTTAATTAGCATCTTATAGAAGAAGAAGAAGAAGAAGAAGAAGAAGAAGAAGAAGAAGAAGAAGGGTTGACATGCTGTAAATTCCAACCAACCAACCAACCCTTGATAACTGTCATCTGTTCCAATTAACAGGAAGACACAGCATTCGTCTTCGTAATTGGCTAAGTATCTAATTCCTCGCTCGTCTATGCTCATCGTCTTTTGTAAATAATTTCAAATGTTTTTTAACCAATCAATAACTCGGAAATCCTATCGTTTAAAACTAAATCTAATGCGTCTTTTCTTCCAGTTTACATCTAATACTACAATTCAAGAAGCAGGTCAGTTTTTTTGTTTTTTTTTGACGGTCAGCGTGACCCAACTCTTCCGTTTAACAATCGTATGTAGAAATTATTTCTAGTCAACTCGACGGTTTGCAAGGAAGTTTCCAGTGGCGCAGAAATTGATTCGGACGTTAATGGCTGTGCACAGCGGGTATCGCAGATTTTTATAGGTGCAAGGCAGACTGCGCTTACGGTCATGTCCATGCTGAAAGCAGTGGTTCTCGGAGTTAAGCAGCGTAGAAGCTGATTAATATTTAGTTGAGTGACTGTATACAAACAATTAAAACAACCTATTTGAGATCTTGTCTCTGATATTTCTCTGAATGTTTGAGATGAGGCTTGAAGATTAGTATTATTAGTGTTATTCGGACCATTGTCCCCATCTAACAATGAAGATGGGGACAATGGTTCGAATAACGCTAATAATACTTGTCTCTGATAGTTTCGTTGGATTAACATTGGTTCACGAAGTTAAGCAGCGTAGAAGTTGATTAATATTTAGATGGGTGACTGCTTACAAACAATTAAAACACGATATTTGAGATCTTGAGTCTGATAGTTTGGTTGGATTAACACTGGTTCTCGAAGTTAAGCAGTGTGAAAGCTGATTAATATAGATGGGTGACTGCTTACAAACAATTAAAACAAGATATTTGAGATCTTGAGTCTGTTAGATTAGTTTGGTTGGATTAGCACTGGTTCTCGAAGTTAAGCAGCGTGAACACAGATTAATATTTAGATGGGTGACTGCTTACAAACATTTGTAAGATACTGGAGGTCTTCTGTGAGATAGATTAGCTTGGTTTTGTTTCTTTTGTTTTTAATGGCATATCAACTTTCATGTGTTATTCAAAGCCAAAGCTGTCGTTGTTGAAGAACAATAATGGTACTATTTTACCCATGAACAAACTGTTGGATTTTTTTGGTATATAAGGTGTGCTAACACACACCACTTAGATTTATAGACTAAGCGAGGTCACGTGGTTTAAACCTCAGCCAATCAATAGCCTGAATACGTGACTGGTTAACTACTTAATCGCTGATACTGAGAGACGTCCATTTGCAATCATTCACGAAGGAGATGCAAGACTGAAGAGCAGCAAGGAATAACCAAAGGATTATTGATTAAAGATCGCGCTCTGCTTAACACAAAGGATATCCGCTGAACAAGCGCTGTTGCTTGAAGCCTATAGGATGGTCACTAAAATCGTAACACAAAGCATGACCCGAATTTGATACTCGGCTCGCTGAGTCTATTTTCCTCGACGGTAACCATTAGCAATCACCCCGTACCTTCACTAGAAAGCTAAGACTTACCTTAATAGTTTTGTTTTCCCATAATCCACTGTACAATGATCTTGTTACACTGACGTGTCCTGTGTTGTTACTTTTGTTCTTGATTAACCATACAAAACTTTGCTTTGTTTTGAGCTTATATTTTATTTATTTAAACTAGCAAATATATGCACCCTCCGGGTGCAAGTATTTAAGTTTTAATATAATAAAATATCCCATTAAATTAGAAACGCTAATGAAACTGAATAAGAATGCAGAAAAAAATTGGAACAGAGGGGGTATGATTGAAAAATAGAACAACTTTGAAACTAAATCTTCCATCATTTTCCATTACTCCCGTCTTTCATTGGTAAATTTTCTTAATTTAACTATTTAGTTAAAATAGGAAGTAAAGAATAAAATAACAGTTATTTCTTCTTGTTAATGAATTTCTTTTAAGATTTTCGTCGAGATTGTTGCTCATATTCATTAAGATAAAACCAAACAATTAGAAATCAATAATACTAAGCATATATTTATTAAAATCACATTTTTAGGATCAATATGCAAATTAGCCTTCCCATTCACACTGTAAACCGCTATTTTGTAGTATATATAAATACAATTGCATGTTATTAGTATGCAGATATGGTCAACAGTCTTAATGATGTAAAACAATTTTATCAATAATTGAGGTTTAAATAAAATAAAGTCAGGTAGAATGTAATGTAAATAACAAATGGAATTGTGGCTTGTATAGTAATATAGTTTCGGTTACAGACAGACAAACCCACAATCACCATTATAATAAGATTATATATATATATATATATATATATATATATATCCACAGGCAGCGTATTTCAACTTTTCACATCTCTTCAGTCTAGCTAGACTTAGCAACTACTTCTCCGATCCTTTAACCCCTAGGCCGTCTTCAGCTTACAATAAAAAGCGAAGATTTAACCGATAAATGCATACATCGGTATATATATATATATATATATATATATATATATATATATATATATATATGTGTGTGTGTGTGTGTGTGTATGTATGTATGATACAATCACCAGAGAGCTCGAATCCGTAAATAACAGATGAGTCTTTGCCTTACGCTAACGGTAGAAGTCAGTTAAGGTCCCTTCTAGAGAGCTCTCCCGGGTTTTTGGAGCATAAAATAGTCATCCACAGTTCAGCAATACGCGTGCGAGAATTTGGCTATTTGAATGGAACCAGCCATTACTGCCCGTTCCCTTTAGTGCTCAGCCCAAAAACGTTAACGGTCATAACTACTTCATGATCTCCTGCAGTTAGCTGTAATTAATCAATATCTTGATTAATTCAGTGGATTTAACCCTGAATATCCTTATGGTGAAACTCGAGTAGGTTATTTCTGTACACACTATGATATATATATATATATATACATATATGACCACAACTTCCTCCCCTATATTTTACCATACATCCCCTTACCACTACTACCTGACCCATTCCCTACTGTTGGGATTATCTTCCCTTTGCCTGGAAGAGTTATCTTCCCGTTGGGGTTTCCGTGCCGACCACCAGGAGGTCTGGTATTTAAGCGCGAGGTTCAAACTCTTCTGCCCATTCGGTGCTTCTTCTCAACGAACTCACATGGGCTAGAGATTGTCTACCCCTTTCTCGGTGGGGGCTTCTGCTCCCACCGTCACTAGTAAGTGAATTATACGGCATGGACTATCCTTAGTCCTATATCTTTAACTCCTATATTTTATATGTACATTTAGGTATCTCTTTTATACCTAAATATTGTATTTCCATTCATGAATATGTCCTTTTATTATATCTTACTAGCAAATATATGCACCCTCCGGGTGCAAGTATTTAAGTTTTAATGTAATAAAATATTGTATTAAATTAGAAAGGCTAATGAAACTAAATAAAAATACAGATAAAAAGATTTGAAACAGAGGGAGTATAATAGAAAAATAGAACAACTGAAACTTACTCTTCCATCACTCTCGTCTTTCATTGTTATTTTTTTTAATTATTAATAATGTAAGACAATTTTATTAATAATTGAGGTTTAGATAAAAATAAAATCATGGAGAATGTGATGTCAATAACTAAGAGAATTGTGACTTGAGTAGGAATATAGTTTCGGTTACAGACAGAAAAACACACAATCTCCATTATAATAAGATTTGTATCTTGTATTTCATGTTATATCGTATTCCATGTGCTTTTAATAAAGTCCACCTTGTTATATGTTTAACACCTGGTCGGAGTTTGTTCATTTCAACAAGTTATAACATTATTATAATTATATTATCTTACTCGACTACCCCTACTGCCCCCATAACCAACCCATATCTCCATCTCAAACATCCACCCCACATCAGCAGTAGCTGATCACCACCTCCTCCTACCTGCAACCAAAGATACTCGTCAGAAAGAGAATTGAATTCTCCGACACAATAACTCATCCCACGTTCTGAAGAAAGTCTTGAAGACCAAAACGTTATAACGTCGACATTATCAACAAGAATGAATACTCATCCTTTGTAACATCCTGTTTTTGTCTACATTCCTCCACATACTGTCGGATTGATTTCCTCATTTCACTCCGATATATATATATATATATATATATATATATATATATATATGTATATATGTATATATATATATATATATATATATATATGATATATATATATGTGTGAAAATGGAAAAGGAATTGAATCCG
>CM042168.1:76982125-76989625 GCA_023376005.1 Doryteuthis pealeii
AGATAATCTAATTATTACAACGCTTGATATATTTACTTAAGAGCTATTGCTAAATAGTTCAATATGTAAAAAGTATAAGAATCTTGATTTAACTCTTTCTCGCTCCTTCTTTTTTCTTTTTATTTCTCTCCTTCTTTTCATCTTTTCATTATTTTCGATTGAAACAGACAAGCGTTATCGATTCCGTGCGCTCATCCCCTCTCTATCTATCCCCTACTCTCTCTCTCTCTCTTTTTTTCTCTCTCTCTCTCTCTCTCTCTCTTTCTTTCTTATTATATTTGTTCTGTGTAGCATGTCCTTTTCTTCTGTCTCTCTCTTAATAATAAAACGGAATTGTCCATTATTTAGCTGAGGTGACGACTCTCATAAGAAATAAGAATTCAGCGGATAAGTAACGCCAGATAATCAGGATTTACATTTTTGCATTTGGACGGTCTCATTTTTAAACAGGGGGTGTTGCGAAATAATAACGGTTGTACAATTACTTGTATATACAAAACCCTCGGCATGAGCAGGATGTGACACAAGGTCAATTTTTTAAGCGGAGTTTAACAGGTTTGCATTCAGAGTTTTATTTCTCCTAGACCGGCTGCTATACCAAATTTAAAGATCCCAGTCTGCACTACAATTTACCCATAGCAGGAAGGAGAATAATTGGATTTATACCTTTCCCACGGGTATTAGCGGTATGTGAAATGCAAAGACCCCCGTCCATGATTTGGACTCGGGCCACCGAGTTCATTTCCAATGACGTTATCCATTTCACAACGAGCGCCTCCAAAAACATATATGCTGTATATGGAACCCGGAAGTTTCAGTGTGACGGGCCGATACAGATCGTGATCGATTTATTTCCTTAGATTTTATTTGATAAATTGCAGTGGTACAATGACTTACGAGTTTCATTCTTAACCTAGCTCTTAACTCAATTTCCTCGTATATCAAATCAATTTTCCCCGTTGAAATAAACTGAAATTCCATTAATCAGTTCCAGCCCTCCCAGTAGTACCTTTATTTACAAGTTTAATTTGTTCTACTCATAATTCAATTTCCTCGTATATCAAATCAATTTTCCCCGTTGAAATCAACAGAAATGCTATTAATCAGTTCCAGCCCTCCCAGTAGTACCTTTATTTACAAGTTTAAATAGTTCTACTCATAATTCAATTTCCTCGTATATCAAATCAATTTTCCCCGTTGAAATCAACAGAAATGCTATTAATCAGTTCCAGCCCTCCCAGTAGTACCTTTATTTACAAGTTTAAATAGTTCTACTCATAATTCAATTTCCTCGTATATCAAATCAATTTTCCCCATTGAAATCAACAGAAATGCCATTAATCAGTTCCAGCCCTCCCAGTAGTACGTTTATTTACAAGTTTAATTTGTTCTACTCATAATTCAGTTTCCTCGTATATCAAATCAATTTTCCCCATTGAAATAAAGTGAAATGCCATTAATCAGTTCCAGCCCTCCCAGTAGTACCTTTATTTACAAGTTTAAATAGTTCTACTCATAATTCAATTTCCTCGTATATCAAATCAATTTTCCCCATTGAAATCAACAGAAATGCCATTAATCAGTTCCAGCCCTCCCAGTAGTACGTTTATTTACAAGTTTAATTTGTTCTACTCATAATTCAGTTTCCTCGTATATCAAATCAATTTCCCCCATTGAAATAAAGTGAAATGCCATTAATCAGTTCCAGCCCTCCCAGTAGTACGTTTATTTACAAGTTTAATTTGTTCTACTCATATTCAATTTCCTCGTATATCAAATCAATTTTCCCCGTTGAAATAAACTGAAATGCCATTAATCTGTTCCAGCCCTCCCAGTAGTACCTTTATTTACAAGTTTAATTTGTTCTACTCATAATTCAATTTCCTCGTATATCAAATCAATTTTCCCCATTGAAATAAACTGAAATGCCATTAATCTGTTCCAGCCCTCTCAGTAGTACCTTTATTTACAAGTTTAATTTGTTCTACTCATAATTCAATTTCCTCGTATATCAAATCAATTTTCTCCATTGAAATAAACTGAAATGCCATTAATCCGTTCCATTCCCCCCTTTTTTTTAAATAATAAAAATAGCAATATTGTATAAAACATAATAAAATATAATGTAATGAATTATATGCTGCAATATGTTTTAATGCTTATTTTTTTTATAGATAATAATTTATTAAAAAAAAACATTAAAACATATTATAGCATATTCATTATTTTATCATGTTTTTATACAGTAAGTGCAATGTTTATAAGTTCACTAACGAACGAGCTTCAGATACGCTTATGTTAATAAGTTCACTAAAAACATTTAAGTTTCTAAATCTATTACGCCAAAGAAAAATATTATAATGATTTTCTTTGGCGTAATAAATTTGGAAACTTGGATGTTTTTAGTGAACTTATTAACATAAGCGTATCTGAAGCTCGTTCGTACCTCAAATTGGAGCTCCCAGCATAAAGCAAAAAATCGATTGTGTGACAGTTCGTAACTCGGAAAACTCGTAAGTTGGGGTACTCGTAAGTCAAGGTACCACTGCTGTATTTAGAACTTGGGGGTGTAATCGGATGAATGGGGGGGGGGGTAACAGTCATATTTGTTGTCATTCTTTAAGAAAAATAATTAATGAAAACATTTCCGGGAGAAAAAAAAGTAGGATGAGAAAACAAATAAACTGTGAGGGGGCCTTCAGGGTCTATGATGAGAGGGTGGTGCAAAGAGTAGCTTGTTCAGAAGCCCATGGATCCAGGGAGCGGAGAGGACGGGAAGGTGAACCGAGAAAGGGGGGGGGTACAAAACTGACTCGGAAGCTAAAGTTTGATACAACATGATGATTAATAACAAAAAAAAAATAAATAAATAAATAAAAGGAAGGAGGATACTCGAAAGAAATTTTATACCCCAGATACAATTATTATCAGAGGCCCCGGGTATTGTTGAGGGTCATGATACAAAATAACCGAATTGCATTATCAGTGGCTTTTCTCTCTTGGAATAAACACATTCAGATAATTATAGTGTATCATTACAGGAAACGAAGAAAAGTGATCCCGAGCAGTATACCTGTCATCAGTCATTAATGTTGGACTCTTCTTTCTTGCTTTCAATTTAATTTCTATTGTTGCATAATCTATTGTGGTAGCATAGATTATTGACAAGCACCTGTAGAATAGGGCTTTCAAATCAGCATGTAGACGGCAGTTTCCGTGGAAAAATACAAGATATTGGTAAAACCGGAAATCTCACACGTCACGTGATTTTGACTTAGTTAAAGCAGTTGACAGCCAGACCCCGGATGAAACGGACGTGTTTCAGCCCGGCTGTCAGCTCCGCTCGGTGAGTTAGGAAACGACAAATAAACTTTAAAAAGCCACAAGTCTTGTTGATCAGTTGTTGCATGACTTAAACGCATGCCCTTAGTGAGAAGACCGGCCAGGCAAGAAAATTGGACATTAGTACACCAACTTTAGCCAAAATCAATGTCGATCCTCGCTATTCAGTTTGTAATGGATCATCGAGACTAGCTTGCTACCCATTATACCACAATGGGACGCCAGTATGACCCTTGAAAATGATTCAATACTTTATAGAAGCTAAACGGCGAAGGATTGCTGTATTGGTATTTAAAATATGAGGGAATTAAGGCATCTTTTTATATTGCGTTATCCCATCATAACATCAGAAATAGATGTTAATGGTATGGCAGTAAAGACTGTACCTTCCCACCATTAATCTGTTATTCTTTTTGTTTTTTCTTCTTCTTTGTTACAGATAGCCTCTGAGCAGCACTCTGGCAGAATGGCGTCTGACTTGAAAGCTGAGGCATGTCGCTGCGGAATTCCCCCATGCGGAAAATAAATCACACTCATTGATATTAATCTAAGCTTGCTAAACGTTTACGGACATCAAAACAGTACGGTTAGGTTGTGGGTATTACGTTTAAGCAATCGCAGCGGTGATGTGAGAGACGAGCTACGTACCGGGTGGATCTGCACACAGCTGTCAATAAACCAAATGCAGACTTCCACGATTTAGCTTCATGCTCACGAATCGGGCAGGTAAAAGATGGATAACGCCGATGTAAAATGGGCAACATATATATGAGGAAATATATTGAAATGGTGAATAACAAACACAAACAATCAGCTTAATCAATATTTCGCCTCTCTTAATTCAGAAACTTCTTCAGAACGACTTTATAGGTTTATACAGATTGCTATATGTTATGGTATTTTACCACGCACGCATGGACTCTTCCAACTATAAATAGCAGCAGGTTCTGCACTTAAGCGAGAGTTAATATTTCAGCGGATAGTTCATAAGATCGCCTCGCGAGTTACCTTCTAATTTGTATATGTTTGTACGACTGTACTTAGTTAATATATTAGTTTAACTCATTTCCTCTCCTGTGTTTTTATTCTGGCCCCTACCCAGACCACAACAGTATATAAGTGAGGATAAGGGAAAAGAGGGTGGAAGAGGGAAAAAGAAAAAAGGCATAGTGAAGGAGGGGGTAAGCATTATCCCGGATGAAGGTGGTGGGTGATGCTGTGAGAGTGAGGGGGTAGGCCGAAGGAAGAGACAGTGTGTAGATATGGTCAAGTTAGGGAAGGGGTAAAAGATCAAAGCGTGCAGAGGGGAGAATCATCTCTCTTAGTGTCAAAACGAGCATCATAATCGGTTTTTATTTACGTGCATTGCGAATATGCAATCCACAATATTTAGATGGAGAATATAATTACATTGAGGACTCACTCATAACTTTAAGATAGCATAGATATTTCATATTAAATGCTAGAAAAAAGCCCCCCCCCCAAATACATTCGTCTACTAAACTAAAGAATAATGTCACCACCAATCCCTCCACTCACAGACCCATCTCCCGACCCACCAACTCACAACAAACCGCTATACGACAAGTTAAATAAATCAGGAGTACCAGTCATTCAGACCACATCCTAAACTATCAAAAATCTCACCAACATCTCTAAACGTAAAACACCCTAATCACTTCCAACGCAAGCATTTAATCTATCCCATGTAATGATTGTGCTAAATATTACAACGGAGTGACCCAACGAAACTTAAACAAGCGAATCTACGAACAACAACGATCAATCAAAAGAAATGACCAACGAAACGCTCTCTTCTCCCACATGCTAGAATTCAACCACATTTTCAATTTCCCCCAAGCCACTTTAATTAAATCCGATCACTGCCGAAACCTTCGTCGTCTTTGCGAATCAGTGATCATTGCAAAATTGAAGACAGTCAAGCAGCGACCTGAACTTTTTTCAAATAGCAACAACCATAAGACACGAAAACAATATCAAGACAAAATAAAATAAAATAATCAACAAAAAAAAAACAACACAATCTCATCACCCACATACTGACTTTTCAATATGTTTTATATATAGTGGTACCTTTACTTACGTGTTTAATTTGTTCCACTCGTAACTTAATTTCCTCTTATATCTAATCAATTTTCCCTATTGAAATAAAATGAAATGGTGTTAATCCATTCCAAACCATTTCCAAAACACCGTACTTTTTTGTTACGTCTTTGAATAAGAAAAATAGAACTGCATTGGGCTAAACTTGCAAATCGGTCGGAAAATTAAAACATACTAAAGGGTGACAGAAAAAACAGAACCCAAATTATTCATTTATTTTCCCATTAAACTAACCCTAAACCCCAATCCTAAACCTAACCCCAACCTTAACCCAACCCTAACCCTATCCTCCTAGTTAAAATAACAGTTTTAATACAAAATGTGGGTTCTGTTTTTCTGGGTCACCCTATATACATAGTGACCCAGAAAAAACAGAACCCAAATTATTTATTTATTTTCCCATTAAACTAAATCTAAACCCCAACCCTAAACCTAACCCTAACCTAACCCTAACCCTAACCCTAAACCCTAATCCTAACCATACCCCCCTTAGTTAAAATTAACAGTTTTATTACAAAATTTGTAGGTTCTGTTTTTCTGGGTCACCCTAATTTTCCGACCGATTTGCAAGTTTTTGCCCTGCATTGTAGAAAAAATTAATAAAATAGAATATGATAAATTATATGTTGTCGTATGTTTTAATGTTTATTTTTTTATAGATATGTTTCTTTGGCGTTATAAATTTGGAAACTTAAGTGTTTTTTTAGAGAACTTATTAACATAAACATATCTGAAGCTCGCTCGTACCTCAAATTTGAACTCTCAACACAAAGCAAAATAATCGACAGAGTGACAGCTCGTAACTCGGAAAACTCGCAAGTCGGACAAAGTACCACCGTATACAAAATAACGATAATTATACAGATTATAAAAAAAAACAAACAATGATACAAATATTGAGTTGACGTCTTTGGTTTTATTAATCTTTAGTAAAAAAATGAAGAAAAAAAAAAAGGTCATAGATTAAAATGATTCTAAGGCAACTGTTTTATTCGAGTTTTTGTTTCAGTCATAAATATAATATCGAATAACATTATTCGAACACAACAACTACATAATAATGACATTGTTCGTAACGTACATTCTGCTCCAGATATTATTCGAACTCGTATCTTCACTATCCCCCCAAAAAACACCGGATGCAACATACATCAGAGGAAGGCTGGAGAACATATCAACCGAAACATTGTGATTAAAAAGATGAAGATGCCCTATATATATATATATATATATATATATATATATATATAGTATCCACTTGGCGCTTAAACTTTTCCGTTCCAGTGGCATTAGTAAATTATCCAAAAGTGCTCAATATATCAAAAACATACAGCAATGATAATATATATATATACATATATATATGTTGAAAAAATGAATAAAGGAAATAAAGTATAGAATGGATAATATAGGATATTTTAATGAATTTTAATTACACGTGTTTCGGTCAGGAGTTTATCCATGTGTACATTATTCAAACTATTATTATTTTTAAATAACGAAATGAAATGAAATGAAATAATGATAATAGAAAAAATGTAGAAATGTTCCGCACACAAAGAAAATTCGACCTTCATCAGAGTAAATCCTTATTTGAAATGAAATTCGTTGGAAAATAAGGATTTACTCTACATTTTTTCTATTATATTATTTCATTTCATTTGGTTATTTAAAAATGATAATAGTTTGAATAATGTATCAATGGATAAACTCCTGACCGAAACACGTGTAAGTAAAATTGTTCAAAAATATCCTATATTATCCATTCTATACTTTCTTTCCTTTATTCATTTTTTCAACATACCGTCGGATTCCCTTCCAGTTTCATTTTACATTATATATATATATATAATATATATATATTGGTGGGGCACTATTTTCCGAGTACATCTACTTTCAAAAATGACCAATAAAGGTTGAAAATACATGTACTCGGATATAACACTAGTGATTCCGGACAATCGTTATACAGCCTTCATCCTCATTTGTGACATCTCGCTCGCGAACATGAATTGGTTCAGAAAAAAACTCAAC
>CM042168.1:76994625-77005039 GCA_023376005.1 Doryteuthis pealeii
GAAAATGCATTCAACAATATTTTTGCTATAAAAATGCATTGGAAATAATTTTTTTACTATAAAATGATTTTTACTATAATAAATACATTGCAAATGATTTTTACTATAAAATTACATTAGAAATGATTTTTGCCATGAAAATGCATTCAACAATATTTTTGCTATAAAAATGCATTGGGAAATGAATTTTTTTTACTATAAAATGATTTTGATATAAAAATGCATTGCAAATGATTTTTACTATATAATAAATACATTGCAAATGATTTTTACTATAAAATTACATTGGAAATGATTTTTGCCATGAAAATGCATTCAACAATATTTTTGCTATAAAAATGCATTGGAAATGATTTTTTTTTTTACTATAAAATGATTTTAATATAAAAATGCATTGCAAATGATTTTTACTATAATAAATACATTGCAAATGATTTTTTACTATAAAATTACATTGGAAATTATTTTTGCCATGAAAATGCATTCAACAATATTTTTGAAATGATTTTTGCTATAAAAATGCATTTTAAATGATTTTGGTAATATCGAATCCCCCTACACGATATGGGCGAAATTAATAAAAATTATAACAAATTTCTCATTTTTCTAGGTAGGAAGAGTGTTGTAAATGAGGTAAATTAAACTAAGTCGCGTGAGTTCGTGTTTCTTTATCATACACCATATATGGCAGCCGTTATTGTGATTGATTATATGGAAAGTTATAAAGGACCTCTTTTGTTTTAGAAGTTTGTGTACTCGACAATTAGTTGAGTGAGGCTTGAATTTATTTTAATTATTTCAGTTTTACCTAATTTACGGCACGCATAAAAGTCGGTTATTTCCTATAAGTCTAACATAAACAAAGGGGAACCACTCTTGACTGATAAATTATTTATTGATCTACTAGGAAAAAAAGAAGACGGGATTAGGCTTAGGCTTAGGGTTAGGGTTTAGGGTTAGTTTAATGGGAAAATAAATAAATAATTTATCAGTCAAGAGTGGTTCCCCTTTGTTTATGTTAGACTTATAGGAAATAACCTAAAAGTCAGTTAAGTGATTCATCCTTTTTACCATTATTTCTGAGATCATCCAACATAATTTGATCTTTTACATTATTGATATTTCTTATCTGATTAGGCAAATATATTACTCTATTATCTAAAAGAAAAGAAAAGAAAAAAGAACGGGAACCAATTCATCAAAGCTAATATGATTTTTTTTTAATTTTTTATTCAGCACCCCACCCCACACCGGAATACCTTAATAGATACATTTTTTTTAAATTGGCAACTGAAATACTTTTTAGAAAAAATTTGGACAGAATCTAATAGTATATTGAGGTCAAATTGTAATTTCACAGATCTAAAACTAGAAGCAGCTACCCAGTGTCGTATATTGATTTGTTTACTTTTAAGATTTACAAATGCTGGACATTTTTAAGTTGAATTTCAATGCTATTTCTATGTGTATTTTAATTTTTAAATATATTTGAATATAAATCAAATCTTCATAATTTTTCACAAAAAGCAAGAACCGGTAATTTTTAATATGTATATATATTTAATTTGTTGTTAATTGTTGTATTTCATAGTTTCATTCGGACATACATAAATACATACATACACATCAACTGCCCTTTATACAAGGTGTGTCAAAAAAGTATCGAGATTGAAGCTGTATTTACCAAGATAGAAATGAAAAACGAATGGAACATTAATTTTTTTCAGCATACAAGGTGTGTCAAAAAGTAGCAAGTTTAAAGCTGTATTTACCGAGATAAAATGAAGGTTATTTCCTATAAGTCTAACATAAACAAAGGGGAACCACTCTTGACTGATAATTTATTTATTTATTTATTGATCTACTAGGAAAAAAGAAGACGGGGTTAGGGTTAGGATTAGTTTAATGGGAAAATGAATAAATAAATTATCAGTCAAGAGTGGTTCCCCTTTATTTATGTTAGACTTATAGAAAATAACTGAAATGAAGAATGAATGGAACTTTTTTCAGAATACAAGGTGTGCCAAAAAGTACAAACAATCTTGATACTTTTTGACACACCTTGTATATATATAGATAGGTAACTACAACCAATTCAGCGAAACTAATGTCATTGGGGGGGGGGGGTAGCGTCATCAAAATACCCTAAATACGTTTTTTTTTAATCCTTGGCAACAAATAAAAAACATTAAAAAAAAAGATGTGAGAGACCAGCGTAATAAGTTAAACTTGAGATCAAACTCAATGCTTCTTTTTCTTGGTCGATTTGACGGCCAACTTGTGGAACCGAGACATCTTGAACCTGTGATTTGTCGTGGATATTTGAAGATCGTTCATCTTACGGTTCATATCTTGCAGAATAACCGACTGGCGCGCCGTAATCCGAGTCGCCGCCGACCAGCCGTGAGTGACGACCGCGCTGAACATCTGCAGGCGAGCGTGAACGTCTTTTTTGAGCGCAGGGCCCAATATGCTCTCGAACTGGGACAACTGCAGCAAGATCCGCAGTTCCTGTCGATCCCGAGTCGAGAGATACCCCGAATCGAGACGCTGCTTAACGTACGCCGACATCGTCTGAATATTCCCATACTGCTTTTCGGCTTTATCGACGGTTGCCGGAGATCCAGTTCCGGTTTGGTCCTTATTACATTGGTTTTTGGCAAGGGGCGATTTCTGATTTGTTTGAGCGTTTGACGAGGGCAAAACACCGTTGCTCATAGGACTCGAGGTGACAGTTCCCGGTTCTGACTCATAGTAATACGACGTATTGTGTTGGTTTGTCTCGTCCTGGTTTTTCGTCGCCATGCTGGGATCGACCGGTGTTGAAGGGCGCGAATCAAGTCGAGATGCTTCCGGTGGACTTGTGGGCTGACTTCCGGGGCTGTTCAGCCATTCGTATTTCATCATGTTAATAGCTGATCTGTCGTAGCGGTATAAGCGTTGCTTGGTCGGCGGGGTGTTCTCGTAGCACTTTGTTGTTAAAGATTGGTTGATGTTTTGAACAGAGACTTTGGTGTTCGATCCTGACGCTGCAATTTCTTCTTCGAGCGTCTCTTCCACTTGAACCTTCTTGCAGTAGGTCTCATTTTGCCGGATCAGATGTCGAAAGATTTGATCCAGTTTCGATTCCAGGTTGGCGAGACGCAGTTGTTGTATTGGGCTCAGGTGGGTGATGATTCGGTCGAGCTTTCCTTCCAGAGCGGTCAGTCGACTCTGCTGGATGGGGTTCAAACGATGAAGGACCTGTTCCAGCTTTGCTTCGACGTTAGACAGTCGAATATTTGTTTGGGCGATCTCATCCTGTAGTTCAACGATTCGTGTGTCATCTGAGACAACTACCTTTGACATGACGATGCAAGGGTCTGACTACGCGTCTAGCGTTCACAAAAGAAAGTCTACGAAAATGTCTTTGTTTTCTGTAAAGTTATTTGCTGTTAAGAGAAAAATAGAAAAGAAATAATTAATTTAAAAACAAAAGGGAAAATCCCAAATTCTTAGCGTCCTTATATATATATATATATATACTAGAAGTGGCTACACGGCGTCGCCTGAGTAGAGGGGTGGGACAGAACCCTGATGTAGTGATTGTTTACTTTTAAGATTTACAAATGCTGGACATTTTTAAGTAGAATTTCAATGCTATTTCTATGTATATTTTAATTTTTAAATATCTTCGAATATAAATCAAATCTTCATATTTTTTGCACAAAAAGTAAGAACCTGTGATATTTAATGTGTATATATATTTACTTTGTCATTAATTGTTTTATTTTTGTAGTTTCATCCAGATATACATACATATATACAAAACATACATATATACACCAACTTTCCTTTATATATGAATAGATAATTTCATTTTTTAAAATTTGATTTAATTTACAATTTTCGTTTTTTGAAAAAGTCGGTATTTTTTTTTTTTTACATAATGATTCCCAAATTGGAGGCATTTGGCTTTTAGTTGAAGAATTTCAAATTTAGAGGAATTTTAGCGAAGGGGGGCGGGTAATCGGTAAGGTATTTTTTTCCAAAGAATTCCAACCATATATATATATATATATATATATATATATGTATATTTATAAGTATGATGACATTTTTAACTAGATGACAGTTCAAAAAGGGGGAGGTATTGATGAACCTTGGGATTGTAATGGGAGTAATATGACCCGTGAATCTGAGAACCCCTGCTTTAAAATAAATATCGAATGGGATATTTTTAACGTATAAAAAAAGAAGTATTCTCGTCTAAAATGAATTATTCAGTCTCTTTTTTCACTTTTATGCTATTAATATTCTAGCGGTAGTTCAAATAATCGGCCAACGAAAAAAGTACAAAAATCGCAACAGAATAGAATACAAAATGGCGAGTGGAATTCTTTTTTTTTTTTATCTAATTGAATTAAACAAAAAAGAAAAAAGTGAAATATAAATGATTATTTTTCCAGTCTTGGTATATCTTTTCTTTTCTTTTTTTCTTTTTTTTTTCTTTAAATTTAATTTTTTTTTCTTTTAAAATTAATTATTTTTTCTTTTTTTTGTCTTTAAATTTAATTCTTTTTTTTCTTTTAAAATTAATTATTTTTTCCTTTTTTTTCTTTAAATTTAATTCTTTTTTTCTTTTAAAATTAATTATTTTTTTGTAAATACTAAGTTGCTAGTCAATAAAAATTTGAAACTTTTTTTGAAACCTTTTAGTAAGTACAAAGTTATTTGGGCAATAAAAAATTGAGCTTTGTTTTAGTAATTCGTTTCTTTCTTTCTTCCTTCTTTCTTTCTTTCTGTTTTTTCTTTACTTTTTCTTTTTTCTTTTTTTTTACTTGTGTTTTATATAAACAAATAAATTGCGTTCAGCCCGTAAAATATGGCATCACAAATAGAAATTATATTGAACTATCTTTTATCTTTCACGCGTAACTTCTTTTTTTTTTTTTTTTTTTTTTTTGGTTCACTGAATTTTTTCACTGTTACCTACATTTATCTTTCTTTCTTTCTTTCTTTCTCTTTAAAGTATATCCAATCTTTCTTTTCTTCTTTTCTTTCAGGCGTTTCTCTTACTTTTCTTTATTTTCCCCTCTTTCTTTCTCTTTCTTTCTTTATTTATTTATTTGTAAACAAAGGTTTTAATGGTTCACTGAATTTTTTCCCTTTTACCTACATTTATTCTGTTTCTTTTTCTCTTTCTCTCTTTCTTTCTTTCTTTCTTTTTAAAGTATGTCCAATCTTTCCTTTCTTCTTTCAGTCGTTTCTTTAACCTTTCTTTATTTATTTTTCCCTCTTTCTTTCATTCTTCTTTCTTTATCTATCTATTTATTTGAAAAAAAATCCTTTGTTTCCGCTTCAAATACAGTTTCTGCTTTTATATTCATATTCAATTCTGCACTTTAATGTTTCCCGCCAATTTGTAAATCAAGATCTGTGTGGGCGATTTAATAAATAAACATTTAAAGCCAAAAAAAAAAAAAAGGCAGAAAAATAAAGATCTTATCAAAAACATTCAAACAAAATATCTAAAAGTACAGAAAACGAACAAAAGTTATTCTTTCAGTGTTGATGAGAAACAAGTTATCAAATTAAATGTTTTGTTTTGTTTTTGAAAAGGACCAAACAAAAACAAACGATGTCTTGCGCATGCGTGTTTTAAGGGTTATAATTACGTGGTTACTCCTAGAAAGTGACCGCGCAAAATAACACGTAAAGCAGACGATACGCACGTGCAAAGAGATGTAATAAAAAAAAATAAAGCCAACAACAACAACAACAACAACTGTTTCTTTGTTCGATTTTGCACAAAACAAAAGCTAAAATAAAACAAATAAAAAAACAAAAACAAATAACAAATAAACAGATTCTTACCGCTGTGAATAGAGGATCATGGGATAGCAATTATTTCCGTACACATACGTTTTTTTTTTGTTTTTTTTTTCAGTTGCGAAACACAAGTTTTAAGCCGTGTCAGAAAGATAACAAACAGTTTTAAGGCTTCAGCCTGAAAACTGTTCTTTTTGTGAACGATCTTTTCTGCAATCAAAAATACATTAACAAATGAAAACAAAATTAACAAATAAAATTATTTCTTGTTGGTGTGTGTGTGATTATATATAGATATATAAATATATATTATATAAAAGTAGAGGCTCTGTTTACTAATAAATTCTTTTTTTTAAATAGACTAAGGCCCCGATAAAGGTTTGATAAACAAACCGAAACGCTGTAGCATCGGCTTAATAAACATCACCCGTCGATGAAACTTGTTTTTTTTTATTCTCATAAAATTACACACAAATACATATATATATATATATATATATGTGTGTGTGTGTGTGTGTGTGTGTGTGTATTTTTTTTTTATATCAGAAAGTGCGTAATCCGAGAAATATTCACGCAAAGTTGAACTTTAAAACTTGAAAAAGAAGGTTCAAAATAAATCCAACGTTTTGAACGAAAGATGAAACAAAAAGAAAAAGAAAATAATCCAAGCAAGAGTAATAAATAAAAAATGTATATCCAAATCACCGGAGAAAGTTCCTTCGCTAAACAACAGTTTGTTCTTAAGCCAAAAGCCACGACAGAATCAATTGTCGTAGCTCTGATTCAAACTGTTTATGTCGTATATCTCCTAAGATCAGTTTGTGGCTCAATATCCTTTTTCGCTTTTTTCTCTTTTTCTTTTCTTTTTTTTTTTTTAGTAGTCGTAGAGCTTATACATACTGATTCTTGCAGAAACAGAAGACCACTGTTCTTTGTCTAACGTTTCTAACTCCATTCCGCGTCTTGCTTAAGATGCGGTGTGCGTTGCGTGTGCCCCCGTACGTACGTGATGAGTGCGGGCTTCAGCTGAGCGCTCAAAAATGCGTTTGGATACCGGCAGCAACAGACGAAGAAGAAAAGAGAAAAAGAAAAAAAGAAGAAGAAGAAAAAAAACGATGAAGATGAATCAACAAGGAAGAAGGAAGCAAACGAAGAAAAACGAAGAGTCGAACATGGGAGAAAATGCCGATATTCTATATCAAAATTGGCCAACAGTGATGTTTTTTTTTTTTTTTTTTTTGAGAAAGAGAAAGAACGGAAAGGAGGTGGGCGCACGTGCGATCGTGCGTGAGGAATGTTGTGTAAACTCGATGAGGCGCGTAGTGATGGTGGCGGTGGCGGTAGTCGTGGTTGGTGAATATTGGATGGGGGGGGAGGGGGGGGCGCTTCTAAGGCATCTGCTGTTTTGTGTGCGCGTGTGTGTGTGTGTGAGTGCAGCTTCTGGTGCAGCGTGCGATCAAACAGGCTTTTAACGTGTTGTGCGTCCGCGATGTGAAAGTGTGCGCGTGCAGCTACGTGTTGACGCATGCGTGTTTGACTGCGTCTCTCACGCAGATCTTTCTCTGTCTATCTATCTATCTATCTATCTCATTCTGTTGATATCTATCTCTATCTATCTATCTATCTATCTATCGCATTCTATTCATATATATCTATCTATCTATCCCAGTCTGTTCATATCTCTTCTCTTTTCTCTCTCCTCTCTCTCTCTGTCTCTCCCTCTCTCAATCAATTCATATCTATCTATATCAGTATCTATCAATCTCACTCTATTCGTATATATCCATCTATCTATCTCAGTCTATTCATATCTATCTATCTATCTATATATATATATATATATATATATATATCTCAGTCTATTCTATCTATCTATCTATCTATCTATCTCGGTCTGTTCATATCTCTCTCAGTGTGTTCATATCTCTTCTCTTTTCTCTCTCTTCTCTCTTTCTCACTCTCACTATCAAGTCATATCTATCTATATCAGTATCTATCAATATCACTCTATTCGTATATATCCATCTATCTATCTCAGTATATTCATATCTATATCTATCTATCTATCTATCTATCCATATCCATCTATATCAGTATCTATCTATCTTACTCTATTCGTATCTATCTATCTACCTCAGTCTGTTTAATATCTATCTATCTATCTATCTATATCAGTATTCATATATATATATATATATATATATATATATATATATGTCTCTCTCTCTCTCTCTCTCTCTCTCTCTCTCTCTCTCTCTCTCTCTCTCTCACTCAATTCATATCAATCTATATCAGTAAATATCTAGCTATCATACTCTATTCGTATCTATCTATCTATATATCTATCTATATTTTATTATTATTATTATTATTATTATTATTATTATATTATATTTTCACGTGCACCTTTCCAGTTCATCCAGTGCTTTCCGAAAACATCTCTTTTGCGCCATCGTTTCCATGCTCATCGTTTCCGCCTCTCTGTTCGTGTGCGCGAACGCACGCGCGCGCGCGTACGGACACACGCATTTCATGCTGCAGCCGTGTAAATTCGACTTGTGTGGTACACAGCCGTGTATACACATCTACGTCAGGAATAGTGGGGGGGAGGGGTTGACAAATGACGAATGACACAAGCAGATTCGCAGCTTCCCGATCACTCGTAGCATTTCGTCTTAAATTTCGGGTAAACCCACGTCGTGATTATTTTATGCCGAAGTCAGTTTTTGAATACTTCAGTCGATAGAGCGTTCGGCTAGAAACCACAAGTTACTAGTTCGATACCGGCCCTCGCCAACTCAGCGTATGAGTAGCACAAGGATCTGCGCGGTAAAGTAAGGAGCTGATGGTAGGTGTGGCGCTCCACCTCAAACGCAAAAACAATCTCCTTGGTCTAGCGCTAGTGAAAAGGGGATAGACTCCCTCGCTGATTGGCTGATACCGACATTGCGACAAGGGCAAGTGTATTTGGACCCTAACGAAACGCCTGGAGAATAAATTTGATGGGAGCTGCACAAGAGTGCTACGTGAAAAACAAGACGTGAAACAACAGCCCATGAGAAAACAGCTGTATGGCCACCTGCCCATATCACACAAACCATCCCTGTGAGGTGAACAAGACACGCTGGCACTGGTGGAGAAACAAGGAAGTGACTCTTGGAAGCCATCACATGGGCACGCCAGTGTGGGCCATCCCACAAAGACGTACATAGACCAGCTCTGCGCGGATATTGGATGCTGCGCAGAGCATCTCCCATGGGCGATGAATGATAGGGACGGTTGGATATCGTGATACCTGCGAGACATGGTGATGATGATGTATTAATTCAGTTCACAATCATTTTAAACTGTTAACACTTCATATTTAGTAACAATATCAATGATCTAAGGGTAAGTGTATTAATAATGTTCAGAATCATTTTAACGACCAACAGGAGGTCCCAATGGAGGTATTTTGCACCTCTGCATAGTGTTACGTATTACGAGTAACTCGAAATTGATTATAGAACGAAACTCGAAAGTTAAAAGGGAACACCCCCAGAACATTCTTAAACTCTGGTGGACTCAGACTGAGCGTACGTTATCCCATAAATGACCCCAATCTGGAGCAGAATTTTTTGACCAGTATTGTCACATAGGTTGGTCTTCTGAAGAAAAGGAGGCAAGAGACCCCAATACACACCATCTCTTCTGGGCGGGGAGGAAAGAGATCTCTCACTAGTTTAGTTTCACTCCGAGCCCCTTGCGCGAACCAGCCATGGGCTCGTCACCTCTTGAGGATTAGGTGACCGATAGTCTGCATATCTCTTAAATAAAGTACTACTATTGGTCAGTTGGATTCACGATGATCAACCTTTCATGCGGACAGTACCAGTAATAGACCCAGAGTATCATCCACCCAGCCAGGAATAGAACCACTAAAATAAGCGAAGCTCACCAAACGCAAAATCCATGATGAATCGACAAAATAAATAAGTGTTCCCATTCTGTCATGAATTCTTATAGAGATTACCAACCTCATATTTTGCTCCAACATGTGTAGTAGTGATTCAATTATCCCGACTATATTCCATTGCGATATATATAGATAATTATGCTTATTGAACCTCTCCATCTATTTCTCTACTCCCAATTCTCACTGCCTTAAATAAAACCGATTGTCTTAAAATAATTTTATATGTCTATGCTTCTTTGCCCAATTTTTGCATGTGCACTTTCACTTTTCGTTGTCTCTGATGGAACAGCGTGGAAAACGTTTGAAAGCGATTAGAGCGAACGTAACAATAGGTACAGCCGGTATTTTCTACAGCCCCAGCCGAGAGATCGGCACAATTATTGTCTCCAATTATGTACGGTACAATGATACATCTTCACAATCATTTTAAACAGGTAAACACTTCATTATTTTGGATTGTTTTATATCATTAAACTATTGTAGTTTCAAAAAAGTGTCATATAATAGTTACTGATAGTTTGGCGTAACAAGGAGACTCAACAAAATAGTGAACAGTGGGGTTTAGAATACACGACTGCACCTCTGCAGAAGAGAATAAGACCCCCACCCCTAATCGAGGGCTATCTGTTTAATCTCTCTCTTTCTTTT
>CM042168.1:77005139-77015139 GCA_023376005.1 Doryteuthis pealeii
TTTGTTGTTGAATGGAAACAGAGGATGATTAAATTGCCAATGGATTATGGGGAAACAAAAATTTAAAGGTAAGTCCACCTTCTATTGAAGCACGGCGGGTGGGTATGTCAAGAAGATGGACTCAATGAGCCGGTGTAGTTCCCATAAGCTCACATCAGTGATATATATATATATATAATTGAAATTGACTTACCGGTGAATAGGTCACAGTGTTAGATGGTTGCAGAATTGTATGTATTATATATCTATATATGTGGTGTGTGTGGGTGTGTAAGATGATCCAAATGACTGGTAAGTAAGGGATGATTCTATTTAGGATCATCAAAATCTCACTGTACATCCAGATATATGTAGGTGCAGAAATATATTATTTCATAAAGGATTTTTTACAAATCCCTCAAAAGAGCTCAATTATAATAATCAATAATTAAATTAAAACAGAGCAATATATATATTATATATATATATATATATATATATATATATCGGAGTGAAATGAGGAAATCATCCGACAGTATGTGAGAATGTAGACAAAAAACAGATGTTTACAAGGATGATATTTCTTTCTTTGGTGTAATGTGACGCTATAACGTTTTTGTCTTCAAACTTTCTTCAGAACGTGGGATGGTTATTGTGCGGAGAATTCAGTCTCTTTCTGACGCGTATCTTTGTCGCAGGTGGAGGAGGTGGTTGATCAGCGGACTGCTGATGTGGGGTGGATGTTTGAGATGAGATATGGTTGGTTATGGGGGCAGTGGGTAGTCGAGTAAGATAATATAATTATAATAATGTTATAACTTGTTGAAATGAACAAACTCCGACCAGTGTTAAAACATATACAGATGGACTTTATTAAAAACACATGGAATACGATATAACATGAAATACAAAGATACCAAGATTAAGTATAATAAAAGGACACATATCATGAATGGAAATACAATATTTAGGTATAAAAAGATACGTAAATGTACATAAAATATAGGAGTTAAAGATATAGGACTAAGGATAGTCAATGCCGTATAATTCACTCACTAGTGAGGTGGGAGCAGAAGCCCCCACCGAGAAAAGGGGTAGACAATTCTCTAACCATGTGAGTTCGTTTTGAGAAAAGCCCAAAAGAGCAGAAGAGTTTGAACCTCGCGCCTTAAATACCAAGACCTCCTGGTGGTCGGCGCGGAAACCCCAACGGAAGATAACTCTTCCAGGAAAGGGAAGATAAATCCCGAACAGTAAGGAATGGGTCAGGTAGTAGGCGTAAGGGATCTATGGTAAAATATAGGGGGAAGTGTGGTCAAATATACGTATTATATATATTATATACATAGTGTGTACGAAATAACCTACTCGAGTTTCACCAAGGATATTCAGGGTTAAATCCACTGAATTAATCAAAGATATTGATTAATTACAGCTAACTGCAGGAGATCGATGAAGTAGTAGACCGTTAACGTTTTTGGTGAGCACTAAGGGACGGGCAGTAAATGGCTGGTTCCATCAAATAGCCAAAATTCTCGCACGCGTATTGCTGAACTGTGGATGACTAATTTTCATGCTCCAAAACCGGGAGAGCTCTCTAGAAGGGACCTTAACTGACTTACCGTTGCGTAAGGCAAAGACTCATCTGTTTTTACGGATTCGAGCCTCTCTGGTGATTGTATCATACATACATAGCACACACACACACACACCACATATATAATAATATATATTATATATATTATATATATTATATATATATACCGAATGTAGCATGTTATCGGTTAAATCGTTTCCTTTTTTATTGTAAGCTGAAGACGGCTAGGGTTAAAGGATCGAGAAGTAGTTGCTTAAGTCTTAGCAACTGAAGAGATGTGAAAGTTGAAACACGCTGCCGTGGATATATATATATATATAATTAATTATTATAATCTTATTATAAATTGTGATGTGGGTTTGTCTGTCTGTAACCGAAACTATTTACTATACAAGTCACAATTCCCTGTTATTTACATTACATTCTACTGACTTATTTTATTTAAACCTCAATTATTTTGATAAAATTGTTTACATCATTAAGGCTGTTGACCATATCTGCGTACTAATAACATGCAATTGTATTTAAATAACTACCAAATAGCGGTTTACAGTATGAATGAAAGCTAATTTGCAATATCCTAAAAATCATTTTAATAAAATATGCTAGTATTCTTGATTTCTGAATGTTTGGTTTTATCTTAGATGAATATGAGCACAATCTCGACGAAAATCTTAAAAGGAAATTCATTAACAAGAAGAAATAACTGTATTTTATTCTACTTCCTATTTTAACTAAATAGTTAAATTAGAAATTTACCAATGAAAGACGGGAGTAATGAAAAGATGGAGATTTAGTTTCAAAGTTGTTCTATTTTCAATCATACCCCCTCTGTTCCAATTTTTTCTGCATTCTTATTCAGTTTCATTAGCGTTTCTAATTAATGGGATATTTCATTATATTAAAACTTAAATCTTGCACCCGGATGGGTGCATATATTTGCTAGTTTTAAAAATAAAATATAGCTCAAAACAAAGCCAAAGTTTGTATGGTTAATCAAGAACAAAAGTACAACACAGACACGTCAGTGTAACAAGATCATTACAGTGGATTATGAAAACAAAACTATTAAGGTAAGTCTGCTTTCTAGTGAAGGTACGGGGTATCGCTAATGGTTACCGTCGAGAAAATAGACTCAGCGAGCGAGTATCAAATTCGGGTCATGCTTTGTGTTACGATTTTAGTGACTATCCTTTAGGCTTCAAGCAAGAGCGCTTGTTCAGCGGATATCCTTTGTGTTAAGCAGAGCGCGATCTTTAATCAATAATCCTTTGGTTATTCCTTGCTGCACTTCAGTCTTGCATCTCCTTCGTGAATGATGCAAATGGACGTCTCTCAGTATCAGCGATTAAGTAGTTAACCAGTCACGTATTCAGGCTATTGATTGGCTGAGGTTTAAAACCACGCGACCTCGCTTAGTCTATAAATCTAAGTGGTGTGTGTTAGCACACCCTTATATACCAAAAAAATCCAACAGTTTGTTCATGGTAAAATAGTACCATTATTGTTCTTCAACAACGACAGCTTTGGCTTTGAATAACACATGAAAGTTGATAGCCATTAAAAACAAAAGAAACAAAACCAAGCTAATCTATCTCACAGAAGACCTCCAGTATCTTACAAATGTTTGTAAGCAGTCACCCATCTAAATATTATCTGTGTTCAGCTGCTTAACTTCGAAACCAGTGCTAATCCAACCAAACTAATCTAACAGACTCAAGATCTCAAATATCTTGTTTTAATTGTTTGTAAGCAGTCACCCATCTAAATATTAATCAGCTTTTCACACTGCTTAACTTCGAGAAACCAGTGTTAATCCAACCAAACTATCAGACTCAAGATCTCAAATATCGTGTTTTAATTGTTTGTAAGCAGTCACCCATCTAAATTATTAATAAACTTCTACGCTGCTTAACTTCGTGAACCAATGTTAATCCAACGAAACTATCAGAGACAAGTATTATTAGCGTTATTCGAACCATTGTCCCCATCTTCATTGTTAGATGGGGACAATGGTCCGAATAACACTAATAATACTAATCTTCAAGCCTCAATCTCAAACATTCAGAGAAATATCAGAGACAAGATCTCAAATAGGTTTGTTTAATTGTTTGTAATACAGTCACCCAACTAAATATTAATCAGCTTCTACGCTGCTTAACTTCGAGAACCACTGCTTTCAGCATGGACATGACGTAAGCGCAGTCTGCCTTGCACCTATAAAAATCTGCATACCCGCTGTGCACAGCCATTAACGTCCGAATCAATTTCTGCGCCACTGGAAACTTCCTTGCAAACCGTCGAGTTGACTAGAAATAATTCTACATACGATTGTTAAACGGAAGAGTTGGGTCACGCTGACCGTCAAAAAACCCCAAAAAAACTGACCTGCTTCTTGAATTGTAGTATTAAATGTAAACTGGAAGAAAAGACGCATTAGATTTAGTTTTAAAACGATAGGATTTCCGAGTTATTGATTGGTTAAAAAACATTTGAAATTATTTACAAAAGACGATGGCATAGACGAGCGAGGAATTAGATACTTAGCCAATTACGAAGACGAATGATGTGTCTTCCTATAATTAATTGGAAGAAGAAGAAGAAGAAGGGTTGACATGCTGTAAATTCCAACCAACCAACCAACCCTTGATAACTGTCATCTGTTCCAATTAATAGGAAGACACATCATTCGTCTTCGTAATTGGCTAAGTATCTAATTCCTCGCTCGTCTATGCTCATCGTCTTTTGTAAATAATTTCAAATGTTTTTTAACCAATCAATAACTCGGAAATCCTATCGTTTAAAACTAAATCTAATGCGTCTTTTCTTCCAGTTTACATTTAATACTACAATTCAAGAAGCAGGTCAGTTTTTTTGGGGTTTTTTGACGGTCAGCGTGACCCAACTCTTCCGTTTAACAATCGTATGTAGAAATTATTTCTAGTCAACTCGACGGTTTGCAAGGAAGTTTCCAGTGGCGCAGAAATTGATTCGGACGTTAATGGCTGTGCACAGCGGGTATTGCAGATTTTTATAGGTGCAAGGCAGACTGCGCTTACGGTCATGTCCATGCTGAAAGCAGTGGTTCTCGAAGTTAAGCAGCGTAGAAGCTGATTAATATTTAGTTGGGTGACTGTATACAAACAATTAAAACAACCTATTTGAGATCTTGTCTCTGATATTTCTCTGAATGTTTGAGATGAGGCTTGAAGATTAGTATTATTAGTGTTATTCGGACCATTGTCCCCATCTAACAATGAAGATGGGGACAATGGTTCGAATAACGCTAATAATACTTGTCTCTGATAGTTTCGTTGGATTAACATTGGTTCACGAAGTTAAGCAGCGTAGAAGTTTATTAATATTTAGATGGGTGACTGCTTACAAACAATTAAAACACGATATTTGAGATCTTGAGTCTGATAGTTTGGTTGGATTAACACTGGTTCTCGAAGTTAAGCAGTGTGAAAGCTGATTAATATTTAGATGGGTGACTGCTTACAAACAATTAAAACAAGATATTTGAGATCTTGAGTCTGTTAGATTAGTTTGGTTGGATTAGCACTGGTTCTCGAAGTTAAGCAGCGTGAACACAGATTAATATTTAGATGGGTGACTGCTTACAAACATTTGTAAGATACTGGAGGTCTTCTGTGAGATAGATTAGCTTGGTTTTGTTTCTTTTGTTTTTAATGGCATATCAACTTTCATGTGTTATTCAAAGCCAAAGCTGTCGTTGTTGAAGAACAATAATGGTACTATTTTACCCATGAACAAACTGTTGGATTTTTTTGGTATATAAGGTGTGCTAACACACACCACTTAGATTTATAGACTAAGCGAGGTCGCGTGGTTTAAACCTCAGCCAATCAATAGCCTGAATACGTGACTGGTTAACTACTTAATCGCTGATACTGAGAGACGTCCATTTGCAATCATTCACGAAGGAGATGCAAGACTGAAGTGCAGCAAGGAATAACCAAAGGATTATTGATTAAAGATCGCGCTCTGCTTAACACAAAGGATATCCGCTGAACAAGCGCTCTTGCTTGAAGCCTAAAGGATAGTCACTAAAATCGTAACACAAAGCATGACCCGAATTTGATACTCGGCTCGCTGAGTCTATTTTCCTCGACGGTAACCATTAGCGATCACCCCGTACCTTCACTAGAAAGCTAAGACTTACCTTAATAGTTTTGTTTTCCCATAATCCACTGTACAATGATCTTGTTACACTGACGTGTCCTGTGTTGTTACTTTTGTTCTTGATTAACCATACAAAACTTTGCTTTGTTTTGAGCTTATATTTTATTTATTTAAACTAGCAAATATATGCACCCTCCGGGTGCAAGTATTTAAGTTTTAATATAATGAAATATCCCATTAAATTAGAAACGCTAATGAAACTGAATAAGAATGCAGAAAAAAATTGGAACAGAGGGGTATGATTGAAAAATAGAACAACTTTGAAACTAAATCTTCCATCATTTTCCATTACTCCCGTCTTTCATTGGTAAATTTTCTTAATTTAACTATTTAGTTAAAATAGGAAGTAAAGAATAAAATAACAGTTATTTTTTCTTGTTAATGAATTCTTTTTAAGATTTTCGTCGAGATTGTTGCTCATATTCATTAAGATAAAACCAAACAATTAGAAATCAAGAATACTAAGCATATATTTATTAAAATCACATTTTTAGGATCAATATGCAAATTAGCCTTTCCATTCTACTGTAAACCGCTATTTTGTAGTATATATAAATACAATTGCATGTTATTAGTATGCAGATATGGTCAACAGCCTTAATGATGTAAAACAATTTTATCAATAATTGAGGTTTAAATAAAATAAAGTCAGGTAGAATGTAATGTAAATAACAAAGGAATTGTGACTTGTATAGTAATATAGTTTCGGTTACAGACAGACAAACCCACAATCACCATTATAATAAGATTATATATATATATATTATATATATTATATATATATATATCCACAGGCAGCGTGTTTCAACTTTTCACATCTCTTCAGTCTAGCTAGACTTAGCAACTACTTCTCCGATCCTTTAACCCCTAGGCCGTCTTCAGCTTACAATAAAAAGCGAAGATTTAACCGATAAATGCATACATCGGTATATATATATATATATATATATATATATATATATATATATATATATATGTGGTGTGTGTGTGTGTGTGTATGTATGTATGATACAATCACCAGAGAGCTCGAATCCGTAATAACAGATGAGTCTTTGCCTTACGCTAACGGTTAGAAGTCAGTTAAGGTCCCTTCTAGAGAGCTCTCCCGGGTTTTGGAGCATAAAATAGTCATCCACAGTTCAGCAATACGCGTGCGAGAATTTGGCTATTTGAATGGAACCAGCCATTACTGCCCGTTCCCTTTAGTGCTCAGCCAAAAACGTTAACGGTCATAACTACTTCATGATCTCCTGCAGTTAGCTGTAATTAATCAATATCTTGATTAATTCAGTGGATTTAACCCTGAATATCCTTATGGTGAAACTCGAGTAGGTTATTTCTGTACACACTATGATATATATATATATATACGTATATGACCACAACTTCCTCCCCTATATTTTACCATAGATCCCCTTACCACTACTACCTGACCCATTCCCTACTGTTGGGATTATCTTCCCTTTGCCTGGAAGAGTTATCTTCCCGTTGGGGTTTCCGCGCCGACCACCAGGAGGTCTGGTATTTAAGCGCGAGGTTCAAACTCTTCTGCCTCTTTTGGTGCTTCTTCTCAACGAACTCACATGGGCTAGAGATTGTCTACCCCTTTCTCGGTGGGGGCTTCTGCTCCCACCGTCACTAGTGAGTGAATTATACGGCATGGACTATCCTTAGTCCTATATCTTTAACTCCTATATTTTTATGTACATTTACGTATCTCTTTTATACCTAAATATTGTATTTCCATTCATGAATGTGTCCTTTTATTATATCTTATTTGTATCTTGTATTTCATGTTATATCGTATTCCATGTGTTTTTAATAAAGTCCATCTTGTTATATGTTTAACACCTGGTCGGAGTTTGTTCATTTCAACAAGTTATAACATTATTATAATTATATTATCTTACTCGACTACCCCTACTGCCCCCATAACCAACCCATATCTCCATCTCAAACATCCACCCCACATCAGCAGTAGCTGATCACCACCTCCTCCCACCTGCGACCAAAGATACGCGTCAGAAAGAGAATTGAATTCTCCGACACAATAACTCATCCCACGTTCTGAAGAAAGTCTTGAAGACCAAAACGTTATAGCGTCGACATTATCACAAGAATGAATACCATCCTTTGTAACATCCTGTTTTTGTCTACATTCCTCCACATACTGTCGGATTGATTTCCTCATTTCACTCCGATTATATTATATATATATATATATAATATAATAATATATATTGCTCTGTATTTAATTTAATTTATTGATTATTATACATTGAGCTCTTTTGAGGGATTTGTAAAAATCCTTGTATGAGTAATATGTCTGCACCTACATATATCATGGATGTACAGTGAGATTTTGATGATCCTAAATAGATCATCCCTTACTTACCAGTCATTGGATCATCTTACACAACACACACACACACACACATATATATATATATATATACATACAATTCTGCACCATCTAACCATCGTGACATATTCACCGGTAAGTCACATTTCAATTATATATATATATATATCACTGATGTGAGCTTATGGGAACTACCTACTCGGCTCATTGAGTCCATCTTCTTTGACGATACCCACCCCGCCGTGCCTTCAATAGGAAGGTGAGACTTACCTTTAGATTTTTGTTTTCCCATAATCCATTGGGCATTTAAATCAATCCTCTGGTTTCCATTTCAACAACACCGCCACCACCTCCACTACCACTACCACCAACAACACAACAACAACAACCACAACAAACACACACTCACCACCCCCCACCAACCACCACCACCACAACACAACAAACCTCCACCACCACCACCAACACAACACCTCCACCACCAACCTCCACCACCACCAACAACAACAACACCTCCACCACCACCACCACCAACACAACAACAACACCTCCACCAACAACAACACGTCCACCACCAACAACAACAACAACACTCCACACCACTACCACACCACACCAACAACAACAACACCTCCACCACACCACACAACACCACAACAACACCTCCACCACCACACAACAACAAAACACCTCCACCACCAACAACACACCACACACCACCACCTCCACACCACCAAACAACACCACCACCTCCACCACCACCACCAACAACAACAGCAACAACAACACCACCTCCACCACCTCCAACAACAACAACACCTCCACACCACCACCAACACAACAAACACACCAACAACAACACCACCTCCTCCACCACCACCACCAACAACAACACCACCTCCACCACCACCTCCACCTCCACCACCTTCACTACCACCACCCTCACTACCACCACCACCAACAACAACAACAACAATACCAACAACAACACCACCACCTCCACCAACAACAACAACAACACCTCCACCACCACTACCACCACCAACAACAACGCCATCGAGTCAATTCTTTATACGAAGATATAATGATTAACGATAAGTCACTATTTCGCACGTGCTTTTCGATAACAAACAGTAGAAAACTCTCTCGTGCGTTCAATATTGCTCGTATTCTTTAACAGCATCTAAAAGGCACTAAATGTACCCCCCTCTCCGCCCCCTTTTACCCCCTACCCCTCCCCCCTCTCTCTCTCTCACCCAAAATCCATTACTCTATTTGCATCGAACCATTAGACGCATTCTTCAGAACACATTTCGCAAGTGGATAGCGATTGAAAGCAGACTAATGCACCCCGTGGGTACCCATGTACCCATAAAGTTAAGTAACATTATATACTTATAAAGTAAAGTCAACAGGGTGGCCTAATGTCGATAATAGCAAGACAGCCTGGGAGTCTATCTCCTTTTCAATAGCGCTAAACCAAGAAGATTATTTTAGCATCTGAGGTGGAGCGCCACATCTACTCCTCAATTTACTGCACAGATCCGTGTACTACTCATACTCTGAGTTAGCGAGGGCCGGTATCGAATTCAGAACCTTGTGATCCTAAGCTGACGTTCTACCGACTGAGCTAATATATTATATGTATTCATGAGATGAGGCTTGATATGAATAATAACAGACCGAAATATCAAAATTATTCATAAGTAATATTCAGTTAGTTGTTTTACGGCATATCAACCCTTTCCGGGTCATTTAAAGCCGAATCAGTCATTGTTACTTACAATATCTGCTATTGCTTAAGTGGTCACCCAATTAAATATTGAACAAGCTCATCGCTGACGAAGCGACTAGAG
>CM042168.1:77020139-77030139 GCA_023376005.1 Doryteuthis pealeii
TCACACGTCACGTATTTTTGACTTAGTTAAAGCAGTTGACAGCCAGACCCCGGATGAAACAGACGTGTTTCAGCCCGGTTGTCAGCTCCGCCCGATGAGTTAAGAAACGACAAATAAACTTTAAAAAGCCACAAGTCTTGTTGATCAGTTGTTGCATGACCTAAACGAATGCCCTTAGTGAGAAGACCCAGGCAAGAAAATTGGACATTAGTACACCAACTTTAGCCAAAATCAATGTCGATCCTCGCTATTCAGTTTGTAATGGATTATCGAGACTAGCTTGCTACCCATTATACCACAATGGGCGCCAGTATGACCCTTGAAAATGATTCAATACTTATAGAAGTTAAACGCGAAGGATTGCTGTATTTGGTAATTTTAAAATATGAGGGAATTAAGGCATCTTTTTATATTACGTATCCCATTTCATAACATCAGAAATAGATGTTAATGGTATGGCAGTAAAGACTGTACCTCCCACCATTAACCTGTTATTCTTTTTGTTTTTTCTTCTTTGTTACAGATAGCCTCTGAGCAGCACTCTTGCAGAATGGCGTCTGACTTGAAAGCTGAAGCATGTCGCTGCGGAATTCCCCATGGGAAAATAAATCACACTCTTGATATTATCTAAGCTTGCTAAACGTTTACGGACATCAAAAAACAGTAACGGTTAGGTTTGGGTATTACGTTTAGCCAATCGCAGCGGTGATGTGAGAGACCGAGCTACGTACCGGGTGGATCTGCACACAGCTGTCAATTAACCAAATGCAAACTTCCTCGATTTAGCTCATGCTCACGAATCGGGCAGGTAAAAGATGGATAACGCCGATGTAAAATGGGCAACATATATATGATGAAATATATTGAAATGGTGAATAACAACACAAACAATCAGCTTAATCAATATTTCGCTCTCTTAATCAGAAACTTCTTCAGAACGACTTTATAGGTTTATACAGATTGCTATATGTTATGGATATTTTACCACGCACGCATGGACTCTTCCAACTATAAATAGCAGGCAGGTTCTGCACTTAAGCGAGAGTTAAATATTTCAGCGGATAGTTCATAAGATCGCCTCGCGAGTTACCTTCTAATTTTATATGTTTGTACGACTGTACTTTGTTAATATATTAGTTAACTCATTTCCTCTCCTGTGTTTTATTCTGGCCCCTACCCAGACCACAACAGTATATAAGTGAGGATAAGGAAAAAGGGTGGAAGAGGGAAAAAGAAAAAAGCATAGTGAGAGGGGTAAGCATTATCCCGGATGAAGTGGTGGGTGATGCTGTGAGATGAGGGGTAGGCCGAAGGAAGAGACAGTGTGTAGATATGGTCAAGTTAGGGAAGGGGTAAAAGATCAAAGCGTGCAGAGGGGAAATCATCTCCTTAGTGTCAAACGAGCATCATAATCGGTTTTTATTTACGTGCATTGCGAATATGCAATCCACAATATTTAGATGGAGAATATATTACATTGAGGACTCACTCATAACTTAAGATAGCATAGATATTTCATATTAAATGCTAGAAAAAAGCCCCCCCCCCAAATACATTCGTCTACTAAACTAAAGAATAATGTCACCACCAATCCCTCCACTCACAGACCCATCTCCCGACCCACCAACTCACAACAAACCGCTATACGACAAGTTAAATAAATCAGGAGTACCAGTCATTCAGACCACATCCCTAAACTATCAAAAATCTCACCAACATCTCTAAACGTAAAACACCCTAATCACTTCCAACGCAAGCATTTAATCTATCCCATGTAATGATTGTGCTAAATATTACAACGGAGTGACCCAACGAAACTTAAACAAGCGAATCTACGAACAACAACGATCAATCAAAAGAAATGACCAACGAAACGCTCTCTTCTCCCACATGCTAGAATTCAAGCACATTTTCAATTTCCCCCAAGCCACTTTAATTAAATCCGATCACTGCCGAAACCTTCGTCGTCTTTGCGAATCAGTGATCATTGCAAAATTGAAGACAGTCAAGCAGCGACCTGAACTTTTTTCAAATAGCAACAACCATAAGACACGAAAAACAATATCAAGACAAACAACGGATAAAATAATCAACAAACAAAACAAAACAACACATTCTCATCACCAATACTGACTTTCAATATGTTTTATATATAGTGGTACCTTTACTTACGTGTTTAATTTGTTCCACTCGTAACTTAATTTCCTCTTATATCTAAGCAAATTTTCCCTATTGAAATAAAATGAAATGGTGTTAATCCGTTCCAAACCATTTCCAAAACACCGTCTTTTTTGTTACGTTTTGAATAAGAAAAATAGAACTGCATTGGGCTAAACTTGCAAATCGGTCGGAAGATTAAAAAACATACTAAAGAAAACCCAGAAAAACAGAACCCAAATTATTCATTTATTTCCCATTAAACTAACCCTAAACCCAATCAACCTAACCCTAACCCCAACCTTAACCCTAAACCTAACCCTATCCCCTAGTTAAAATGAACAGTTTTAATACAAAATTTGTGGGTTCTGTTTTTTCTGGGTCACCCTATATACATAGTGACCCAGAAAAAACAGAACCCAAATTATTTATTTATTTTCCCATTAAACTAAATCTAAACCCAACCCTAAATAACCCTAATCTAACCCTAACCTAAACCCTAACCCACATACCCCCTAGTTAAAATTAACAGTTTTATTACAAAATTTAGGTTCTGTTTTCTGGGTCACCTAATTTTCCGACCGATTTGCAAGTTTTTGCCCTGCATTGTAGAAAAAATTAATAAAATAGAATATGATAAATTATGTGTTGTCGTATGTTTTAATGTTTTATTTTTTATAGATATGTTTCTTTGCGTTATAAATTGGAAACTTAGTGTTTTTTTAGGAACTTATAACATAAACATATCTGAAGCTCGCTCGTACCTCAAATTTGAACTCTCAACACAAGCAAAATAATCGACAGAGTGACAGCTCGTAACTCGGAAAACTCGCAAGTCGGGAACCACTCGTAGTCAAGTACCACCTATACAAAATAACGTAATTATACAGATTATAAAAAAAAACAAACAATGAACAAATATTGAGTTGACGTCTTTGGTTTTATTAAATCTTTGTTGGAAGGTCATAGATTAAAATGATTCTAGCGACTGTTTTTTATTCGAGTTTTTGTTTCCAGTTCATAATATCACATATCGTTTCCTTCGAACACAACAACTACAATAATAAATGACATTGTTTCGTAACGTACATTCTGCTCCCAGATATTATTCGAAACTCGTATCTTCACTATCCCCAAAAAAACACCCGGAATGCAACATACATCAGAGGAAGGCTGGAGAACATATTAACCCGAAACATTGTGGATTAAACAGATAAACAGATGCCCTAATATATATATATATATTATATATATATATTATATACACTAGTATCCACTTGGCGCTTAAACTTTTCGTTAGTGCCCATTAGTATTATCCAAAGTGCCTCTATAATATATATATAATATATATATATATATTATATATAGGCATTCATCTTTTTTCACAATGTTCGGTTGATATGTTTCCAGCCTTCCTCTTGATGTATGTTGCAATCCGGTGTTTTTTTGGGGGTGTGAGATAGAGTTCGAATATATCTGGGCAGAATGTCGCTTCGACATGCTTTTATGTAGTTGTTGTGTTCGAATAATGTTATTCGATTTTATTTTGCTGCAAAAACTCGAAAACAGTTGCCTTAGAACATTTTATCTTGACCTTTTTTTTTTTTCTTCATTTTTTACTAAAGATTCATAAAACCAAGACGTCACTCAATATTTGTATCAATTGTTTGTTTTTTTTATAATCTGTATAATTATCGTTATTTTGTATACGGTGGTACTTTGACTACGCGTGTCCCGACTTGCGACGTTTTCCGAGTTACCGAGCTGTCCACTCCTGTGTTTAATTTTTTTGCTTTGTGTTGAGAGTTCAAATTGAGGTAGCGAGCTTCAGATATGTTTATGTTAATAGTTTCTCTAAAAAACACACTTAATTTCCAAATTTATAACGCCAAAGAAAACATATCTTATAAAAAAATAACATTAAAACTACAACAACATATAATTTAATCATATTCTTATTTTAATTAATTTTTTCTCAATGCAGGGCAAACTTGCAAATCGTCGGAAATTAGGGTGACCGCAGAAAAACAGAACTACAAATTTTGGTAATAAAACTGTTAATTTTTTAACTAAAGGGGGGTTGGTTAGGATTAGGGTTAGGGTTTAGGGTTTAGGGTTAGGATTAGGGTTAGGTTTAGGGTGGGTTTTATGATTAGTTTAATGGGAAAAAAAATAAATAATTTGGGTTCTGTTTTTTCTGGTCACTATGTAATATAGGGTGACCCAGAAAACAGAACCACACATTTTGTATTAAAACTGTAATTTTAACTAGGAGGATAGGGTTAGGGTTTAGGGTTAAGGTTGGGGTTAGGGTTAGGTTTAGGATTGGGGTTAGGGTTAGTTTATGGGAACATAAATAATAATTTGGGTTCTGTTTTTTCTGGGTCACCTTTAGTTATGTTTTAATTTTCCGACCGATTTTTGCAAGTTTAGCCCAATGCAGTTCTATTTTTCTTATTCAAAGACGTAACAAAAAAGTACGGTGTTTTGGAAATGGTTTGGAATGGATTAATACCATTTCATTTTTATTTCAATAGGAAAATTGATTAGATATAAAGGAAATTAAGTTACGAGTGGAACAAATTAAACACGTAAGTAAAGGTACCAACTATATATAAAAACATATTGAAAAGTCAGTATGTGGGTGATGAAGATTGTGTTGTTTTTGGTTTTGTTTGTTGATTATTTTTCGTTTTGTCTTGGATATTGTTTTCGTGTCTTATGGTTGTTGCTATTTTGAAAAAGTTCAGGTCGCTGCTTGACTGTCTTCAATTTTGCAATGATCACTGATTCGAAGACGACGAAGGTTTCGGCAGTGGATCGGATTTAAATTAAAGTGGCTTGGGGGGAAATTGAAAAATGTGGTTGAATTCTAGCATGTGGGAGAAAGAGCGTTTCGTTGGTCATTTCTTTTGATTGATCGTTGTTGTTCGGTAGATTCGCTTGTTTTAGTTCGTTGGGTCACTCCGTTGTAATATTTAGCACAATCATTACATGGGGATAGATTTAAATGCTGCGTTGGAAGTGATTAGGGTGTTTTACGTTTAGAGATGTTGGTGAGATTTTTGATAGTTTAGGATGTGGTCGAATGACGGTACTCCTGATTATTTAACTTGTCGTATAGCGGTTTGTTGTGAGTTGGTGGGTCGGGAGATGGGTCTGTGAGTGGAGGGATTGGTGGTGACATTATTCTTAGTTTAGTAGACGAATGTATTTGGGGGGGCTTTTTTTCTAGCATTTAATATGAAATATCTATGCTATCTTAAAGTTATGAAGTGAGTCCTCAATGTAATTATTTCTCCATCTAAATATTGTGGATTGCATATTCGCAATGCACGTAAATAAAAACCGATTTATGATGCTCGTTTTGACAACTAAGAAGAGATGATTCTCCCCTCTGCACGCTTTGATTTTTACCCTTCCCTACTTGACATATCTACAACTGTCTCTTCCTTGGCCTACCCCTCACTCTCACAGCATCACCACCCACTTCATCCGGGATAATGCTTACCCCCTCCTCACTATGCCTTTTTTTCTTTTTCCCTCTTCCACCTCTTTTCCTTTCCTCACTTATATACTGTTGTGGTCTGGGTTAGGGGCCAGAATAAAAAACAAAGGAGAGGAAATGAGTTAAACTAATATATTAACTAAGTACAGTCGTACAAACATATACAATAGAAGGTAACTCGCGAGGGATCTATGAACTATCCGCTGAAAAATATTAACCTCGCTTAAGTTGGGCAGAACCTGCTGCTATTTATAGTTGGAGAGTCCATGCGTGCGTGGTAAAATACCATAACTATAGCAATCTGTATAAACCTATAAAGTCGTTCTGAAGAAGTTTTCTGAATTAAGAGAGGCGAAATAATTGATTAAGCTGATTGTTTGTGTTTTGTTATTCACCATTTCAATATATTTCCTCATATATATGTTGCCCGTTTTACATCGGCGTTATCCATCTTTTACCTGCCCGATTCGTGAGCATGAAGCTAAATCGTGGAGAGTTGCATTTGGTTATTGACAGCTGTGTGCAGATCCACCCGGTACGGTAGCTCGTCTCTCACATCACCGCTGCGATTGCTTAAAACGTAATACCCACAACCTAACGTACTGTTTTGATGTCCGTAAACGTTAGCAAGCTTAGATTAATATCAATGAGTGTGATTTATTTCCGCATGGGGGAATTCCGCAGCGACATGCCTCAGCTTTTCAAGTCAGACGCATTCGCCAGAGTGCTGTCAGAGGCTATCTGTAACAAAGAAGAGAAAAAACAAAAAGAATAACAGATTAATGGTGGGGAAGGTACAAATCTTTACTGCATACCATTAACACTATTTCTGATGTTATGATGGATAACGCAATATAAAAAGAATGCCTCTAATTCCCTCATATTTTAAATACCCAATACAGCAATCCTTCGCCGTTTAGCTTCTTATAAAGTATTTGAATCATTTTCAAGGGTCATACTGGCGTCCCATTGTGGTATAATGGGTAGAGCTAGTCTCGATGATCCTTACAAACTAGCGAATAGCGAGGATCGACATTGATTATGCTGGCTCTCAGTTGGTGTCCACTAGATTCTTTGGCCTGGCCGTCTTCTCACTAAGGGCATGCTTTAAGTCATGCAACAACTGATCAACAAGACTTGTGGCTTTTTAAGTTTATTTGTCGTTTCCTAACTCACGAGCGGAGCTGACAGGCCGGGCTGAACACGTCCGTTTCACCCGGGGTCTGGTGTCAATGCTTTAACTAAGTCAAAATCACGTGACGTGTGAGATTTCCGGTTTTTACCAATATCTTGTATTTTTCCACGGAAACTGCCGTCTACATGCTGATTTGAAAGCCCTATTCTAACAGGTGGCTTGTCAATATCTATGCTACCACAATAGATTATGCAACAATAGAAATTAAATTGAAAGCAAGAAAGAAGAGTCCAACATTAATGACTGATGACAGGTATACTGCTCGGGATCACTTTTCTTCGTTTCCTGTATGATACACTATAAATTATCTGAATGTGTTATCCCAGAGAAGAAAAGCCACTGATAATGCAATTCGGTTATTTTGTATCATGACCCTCAAATACCCGGGGCCTCTGATATAATTGTATTCTGGGGTATAAAATTCTTTCGAGTATCCTCCTTCCTTTTATTATTTATTTATTTTTTTTTTATTATCATCATGTGTGTATCAAACTTTAGCTTCCGAGTCAGTTTTGTACCCCTTTCTCGTTCACCTTCCCGTCCTCTTCCGCTCCCTGATCCATGGGCTTTGAACAAGCTAACTCTTTTGCAACCACCCTCTCATCATGGACCCTGAAGGCCCCCTACAGTTTTATTTGTTTCTCATCCTACTTTTTTTTCTCCCGGAAATGTTTTCCATTAATTATTTTTCTTAAAGAATGACAACAAATATGACTGTTACCCCCCCATTCATCCGATTACACCCCCAAGTTCTAAATACAGCAGTGGTACCTTGACTTACGCGTACCCCAACTTACGAGTTTTCCGAGTTACGAACTGTCACACAATCGATTTTTTGCTTTATGCTGGAGCTCCAATTTGAGGTACGAACGAGCTTCAGATACGCTTATGTTAATAAGTTCACTAAAAACATCCAAGTTTCCAAATTTATTACGCCAAAGAAAATCATTAATAATATTTTCTTTGGCGTAATAGATTTAGAAACTTAATGTTTTTAGTGAACTTATTAACATAAGCGTATCGAAGCTCGTTCGTTTGAACTTATAACATTGCACTTACTGTATAAAAACATGATAAAATAATGAATATGCTATATGTTTTTTAATGTTTTTTTTTAATAAATTATTATCTTAAAAAAATAAGCCCATTAAAACATATTGCAGCATATAATTCATTACATTATATTTTTATATGTTTTATACAATATTGCTATTTTTTTATTTAAAAAAAGGGGGGATGGAACGGATTAATGCATTTCAGTTTATTTCAAATGGAGAAAATTGATTTGAATATCGAGGAAATTGAATTATGAAGTAGAACACCATTAAACTTGTAAATAAAGGTACTACTGAGAGGGCTGGAACAGATTAATGGCATTTCAGTTTATTCAATGGGAAAATTGATTGATATACAGGAAATTGAATTATGAGTAGAACAAATTAAACTGTAATAAAGTACTACTGGGAGGCTGGAACAGATTATGGCATTTCAGTTTATTTCAACGGAAATTGATTTGATATACGAGGAAATTGAATATGAGTGAGAAAATTAACTTGTAAATAAACGTACTACTGGGAGGGCTGGAACTGATTAATGGCATTTCACTTTATTCAATGGGGAAATTGGATTTGATATACGAGGAAACTGAATTATGATAGAACAAAATAAAACTTGTAAATAAACGTACTACTGGGAGGGCTGGAACTGATTAATGGCATTTTCTGTTGAATTTCAATGGGAAAATTGAATTTGTATACGAGGAAAATTGAATATGAAGTAGACTATTTAAACTTGTAAATAAAGGTACTACTGGGAGGGCTGGAACTGATTAATGGCATTTCACTATTATTTCAATGGGGAAAATGAATTTGATAATACGAGGAAACTGAATTATGAGTAGAACAAATTAAACTTGTAAAAATAAACGTACTACTGGAGGGCTGGAACTGATTAATGGCATTTCTGTGATTTCAATGGGGAAAATTGATTTGATATACGAGGAAATTGAATTATGAGTAAGAACTATTTAAATTGTAAATAAAGGACTACTGGGAGGCTGGAACTGATTAATAGATTTCTGTTGATTTCAACGGGGAAAATTGATTTGATATACGAGGAAATTGAATTATGAGTAGAACTATTTAAACTTGTAAATAAAGGTACTACTGGAGGGCTGGAACTGATTAATAGAATTCTGTTGATTTCAACGGGGAAAATTGATTTGTATTACCGAGGAAATTGAATTATGAGTAGAACAAATTAAACTTGTAAATAAAGGTCTACTGGGGAGGCTGGAACTGATTAATGGAATTTCAGTTTATTTCAACGGGGAAAATTGATTTTGATATACGAGGAAATTGAGTTAAGAAAGCTAGCGTTAGAATGAAACTCGTAAGTCATTGTACAAACTGCAATTTATCAAATAAAATCTAGGAAATAAATCGATCACGATCTGTATCGGCCCGTCTCACTGAAACTTCCCGGGTTTCCATACAGCATATATGTTTTTGGAGGCGCTTCGTTGTGAAATGGATAACGTCATTGGAAATGAACTCGGTGCCCGAGTCCAAATCATGGACGGGGGTCCTTGCATTTCCATACACGCTAAACCGTGGGAAAGGTATAAATCCTAATTATTCTCCTTCCTGCTATGGGGTAAATTGTAGTGGCAGACTGGGATCTTTAAAATTTGGTATAGCAGCCGGTCTAGGAGAAAATAAACTCTGAATGCAAACTGTTTAACTCCGCTTAAAAAAATTGACCTTGTGTCACATCTGCTCATGCCGAGGGTTTTGTAATATACAAGTAATTGTACAACCGTTATTATTTCGCAACACCCCCTGTTTAAAAAATGAAGACCGTCCCAATGCAAAAATGTAAATCCTGATTATCTGGCGTTACTTATCCGCTGAATTCCTTATTTCTATTAGAGAGTCGTCACCTCAAGCTAATAATGGACAATTCCGTTTATATTAAGAGAGAGACAGAAAGAAAAGGGACATGCTACACAGAACAAATATAATAAGAGAAAGAGAGAGAGAAGAGAGAGAGGAGAGAAAGAGAGAGGAGAGAGAGTATGGGGGGGGATAGAATAGAGAGGGGATGAGCGCACGGAATCGATACGCTTGTCTGTTTGCATC
>CM042168.1:77035139-77038312 GCA_023376005.1 Doryteuthis pealeii
TCTCTACTCTTCGGATCGGAAGTGTGACTATATATATTGTACTACAGTATATATATATATTAGTATATGCTGTGTGTGTGTGTGTGTGGTGTCGTGTGTGTGTAAGGTAATTCAAATGACTGGTAAGTTAAGGGATGATTCTATTTAGGATCATCAAATCTCAACTGTATCCACACTGATAAACTGCTCTTTGTAGGTGCAGACATATATCTACATACAAGGATTTTTACAAATCCCTAAAAAGAGCTCAATGTATAATAATCAATACATTAAATTAAATACAGAGCAATATATTACCCGTTGTGAATGACATAGCACTACGGTAATGATTTATTGAATGTCAGTCTATGTCACTGTATGTAACGTCTTCTATGTGTGCGAAATATTTTCATCACAACATAAACTGACCGAAAACGATGTGTAAGTGATATGATTTAATGTGATTCGATTAATTCATTTTATCCACTACATTTCTTTTCTTTACTCATTTTTCCTCCATATTGTCGATTCAATTCCTTTTCCATTTCACACATATTTATAATACATATATATATATTATAATATAACTAATATATATACACTATAATACCATAATAGTATAGTATAGTACTAGCGTTAGTATATATAGTATAGGTATATCGGAGTGAAATGAAGGCAAATCAATCCGACAGTAGTGGAGGAATGTAGACACAGGATGGTTACAAAGGCATGAGTGATTCTCTTGGTTTTGAAATTTGTGACGTTTATAAACGTTTTGGTTCTTCAGACTTTCTTCAGAACGTGGGGATGAGTTCATTGTGTCGGAGAATTCATTCTCTTAGTTCTGACGAGTATCTTTGGTTGCAAGGTAGGAGGAAGGTGGTGATCAGCTACCTTGCTGAATGTGGGGTGGATGTTTGAGATGGAGATATGGGTTGGGTTATGGGGGCACGTAGGGGTAGTCGAGTAAGATAATAATAATTATACTAATGTTTATATTGTTGAAATGAATACAAACTCCGACCAGGTGTTTAAACATATAAACAAGGTGGACTTTATTAAAAGCACACTGGAATACGATAATCAACATGAAATACAGAATACAAATCTTATTATAGATGAGGATGTTGTGGTGTTTTCGATGTCTGTAACCGAAGCTATATTCGCTAACTCAAGTACAATTCTTCTAGTTTAGTTTGATCATCACATTTTCTACCATGATTTTATTTTTAATCTAAACTCAATTATTAAATAAAATTGTCTTACATTATTAATAATAAAAAAGAATACAATGAGAAGACATAGTCGCGTTCGATGTGCTACAAGTGCCAGAAGGAGTGATGGAAGAGTAATTCAGTTGTTCATTTTCTATGTATACTCTCTGTTTCAAATCTTTTTATCTGTATTCTTTTTTAGTTTCATTAGCCTTTCTAATTTAATTACAAATATTTTTATTACATTAAAACTTAAATACTTGCACACCCGGAGGGTGGCATATATTTGCTAGTGAAAGATTATAATAAAAGGACATATTTCATGAATGGAAATCATTAGTTAGGTTGAAGACGATACCTAGGGAAGTATGAAAGCCGCCCCGCATCGCTCAACTATGGGTTAGAGTAGTACCATACTTCTTCTACAAGTGTGGCTTTGGAATTAAATAAGACACAAAGTTGAATATGCCATTAATAAACAACTAAACAAACCACTATCGTGAAACATCCTACATAGTAGAGTCTTAAAATGTGCAAGAGAAAGTAGAAAACCATTATTATAAAATCAAGCTACCACTAGAGTCAAAATAACTAAAAATACAGTAAGAGATGAGGAAAAACATTTTGTGTTTCTGTATCGTTTGCAGAGGTTAAGAAATCTTCTCCAAAAAAGGGTGTCCTCGGTAATGAACGCTAAATTGCATATGAAGGTGAAGCTCTAAATTTTGGATGCTCTGGGAGGGTGGAGTTGCCTCTTTCATTTATCATTCATCTAAGGTCACCTCTAACCCAGAGTGGTTAGTACCGTTGAATCAGAAAGGGGTTAAGGTTGGTGGTAGACTTATGTCCCCTTTTTACCACTTGAAAATCATCCCTTCTTTTAGTTAGTGGGAACAGTTTTTTTTTCGCATTGGAACGGTTATAACGCTGGGTGTGTGGTTTGGTCTGGGGTTGATGATTTTTGGAGGTGGGCGGAGGCCTTTCTTAGTGTAGAGCATGTCACCAATATGCATGCTGTTTACACCAGCAATGAGTTTTCTGTTTGTCCTCTAAAATGCCAGTTTTTCTCAGGGATTGGGTTCAAACCCCTTCTCTTCTGAACTATACTGTTAAAAGATGTAACTCTGGGGACTATACCTCTTACCTTTTTTTCATAAAAGGTGTACCTTCCTCACTGTTCCTGAAAGAATACCAGGATGTCCGGGCGTTATTTTTCAAATGGAGAATGTTAAGATGGAAGCACCTTCATCCTGCTGCATCCCAAATTACTCCGGTTGTAACTGAAGTTCTTATTTGTAAGTTTTTTGTGGACAGCCTACTTACTTTCTAACAGAGGTTAGGTCTCTCTCTCTCTCTTTAACCCTTGGAGCCTCTTAGTGTTTGTGTTTGAGGCCTACCCAGGACTCAGAACTCCAGAAATCCTGGACTGTAGCTCTCTGCAAGTCTTGGTACCGGCTTTAATGATTTTCCATTAATGTTTAGTTCTTATTTTTGTTTAAAGTGCTCTTTCGGGAAGTTAATAGGTGTTGTAGGTTCCAGTTGGGATTACCCCCTTCTTTGGGTCAGTGTTGTCCAGGCAGGCAACAACGAACTGTTCTGAAACTTGTTCTGTGTCTGTTGGTTGCTCTAGGAAATGGGAGACCCAATGACGGTCAGACTCCACACCCTATTAACAATATTTGGGGCTCTTTGAACTATATCCGCTGATTAGTATTTGGGTGTTACTGCTTAAGTTTTTATTCCAGGTATCTGCCTTTGCTCTGTGGTCCGGTGCCACGGAGATCCACCATTAAACTAGGGGGGGGAGGGGGGGGGGGGGGGGGGGGTGCCTTTTTGGCCACCATGTGGACCGGATAACTTACCTTTTCTTTGGAATCTTGCTTGACTCACCTCGGATAGGCTTATCACTGTCCTCCTGTTGCCAATCGTTTTTTTATAAAGAATATATATCTAATTAGGTGGGTTAATCTTCCCTTTGGT
>CM042168.1:77038412-77058412 GCA_023376005.1 Doryteuthis pealeii
AAGAGATAATATAGTTTCGGTTACAGACAGAAAACACGCAATCTCCATTATAATAAGATTTACTCCTTTTGAGTTTTTCAACATAGCATTAGCTGAATGGGTCTTTCACTGGAGTCTGAGTGACAGCAAGTCTCCTCAGGTCTTCCAGGACTCTTTCTGAGTATTCTGGCAGATTGCAGCAGTGGCAGTGTTCTGAATGGTTCAATTCTTCCTCTGGATTTCCAAACTTTCCAAACCCTTTTCTAATCCTTGTGGGACTGTTCCAAGTGCACAAACCACAATTGTATCACTTTCACTTTCATATTCCATAACTTTTTCAGTTCTATGGCAAGGTCCAGATATTTGTCTATTTTTTCATTTTCCTTTAGCTTCACCCTGTGATCTGCTGGCACTGCAAAATCCACCAGTTGACAAGTTCTTTCTTTTTTGTTTATCAACCCTAGGTCTGGTCTTCTTGCTGGGATAAGGTGATCCGTTTTTATTTCAAAGTCCCAGAGAATTTTATGCGTTTACCATTTTGTTGTATGGTCAAAATTACATGTTTTGCATAATTCCCAGTGGATCACCTTCCCAACCCAATCGTGTCTAGTTTTGTATTCTCGTTATGCTAGTTTGCAACATTCGCAGAGTATATGGTTTACAGTCTCATCTCTATTACCGCAAAGTCTACATTTACTATTTTGTTGGGTCTTATCAATTTTCGCTTTGATGTAGTTTGTCCTTATGGCATCATTTTGTGCAGCAATTATAAGTGATTCAGTTTCTCTTTTGAGGTTTCCCTTTCTTAACCATGTCCAAGTCTTTTCATGTGCAACCTCTTCTATTTGTCGTTTGAAACGTCCATATAATTGTTTTTCTTCCCATTTTTGTTTTTTAGTCTTTGTTGTTTTTCTGTTTGTCCATCTGTCGCTTTATTATTATTATTATTATTATTATTATTATTATTATTATTATTATAGTTCTTAGTTTTTCACACCAGCATTAGCTGATGGTATCTCCCTGGAATCTGAGTCTCCAGGACTCTTCTGAGTATTCTGGAAGGTTGCAACAGTGCAGTAGTCTGGATGGTCTCAACTCTTCCTCTGATTTCCAGATTTTCCAGTTTTTTCGAAGCTTTTTGAAAGTAAGTCATATTATATTTCAATATTTTTTATTAAAATCAAATGTGTGAGATTTTGAATAAAGTCTGTATTTAACCAATCTCTCTAACACAGGAAGATGGATTGAGATTTAATGGATTGAGATTTAATGGATTGAGGTTTAATGATTTGAGATTTAATGGATTGAGGTTTAATGGATTGAGATTTGATGGATTGAGATTTAATGGATTAAAAAAAAAGGTTTCCCTTTCTTTAAATCAAATGTGAATTTTAAAGACAACAAATATTTTGACACCATTTCAATGTTGAATCAAATGAATCTTTGTCTTACACTAATGTCCTAAGTTTTTCATTTGATTGAAGAATTTAGAATTCAAATGTCCTTCCCATTCGCCTGACTTCTTTTTGTCGGGTTATTTAACTCTTTGCCTACTTAAAAAAGCGGCTCTCCCATCTTTGTGATCCTACTGTAATCTGCTGATGGATGGTTCATTATAATTGAACAGAAGGACTCAGATTACAATGATAGTAGGATTTGATTTGAAGAGAATGAATTCTGAGGTTAATAGATAGTGAACTTTGAAATATTTCATCTTACGGGTAAAATACCAAGAAAATTTGGTACAGCCGTGGGGGAAATTTGGTAGGCAAAGAGTTAAAAGTGTATATTGTAATATTCGCAGAGTTCCGTCCCGACCTACTGCCTCAAAAACCGCTAGCCGGTGGCTGCTGAAAAAAACACACAGCTACGATTGAAGTCCGTAGCCGAAGCGGTGTCACTTGAAAAAAAAAAAACAACCAACTTAGGGCGTTTTTCCAAAAAAAACAACCCTAACCCTAACCCTAAATCCCCTAGTTAAACAACAGGTTCTTTTTTGTATTTATCATTCAAATAATTATTTTGAATATTTTACACATCAATTTTACACAAAATCATAGATATTTATTTATTTGTTAACTTTTTAGTTAACTTCTTGTTACTGAAAAAAAGGGCGAGAGTTAAAAAATAATTTTGAAAATTGATTAGAATTTTTGAAAATAATTATTTTCATTTAAAGTAATTATACAACTTTTTAATTAATTTCATAGTTAATTCATTTAAAATTTCATTATTACAATGGAAAGGATTCAAATGTTTAATCATAAGGAACGGTTTTTGTTTATTCTATTAATATTAATATTGAATATTTAAAAAAGATAAATAAAAAGATATATAACACAGGGTTATTCTTTCAAAGCTTTTATACATGTTCGAGGTAGGATGAGGTCATCGGGGTTATACAAAAATATTCTTATCAAATCCTCTAATAAACATTCTTACACCTCTAATAAATTTTAACAAAATACACAAATATTTTTAACAAATAATACAAAGAATTATTCAGCAATGCTGACAAATCTGGGAGCGAAGATTCACTGACTACCAACCAATATTATTATATATATATAATATATATATATATATATATATATATATATATATTAAATTTTTTACTTGAAGGCACTTACAACGCATGTATCGCATAAAATTCGATACTTTTTCTATAGAAAATGAACTTGACAAGTGTAATCTCAGTAAAGGATGGCTCATATATATATATATATATATATATATATATATATATATATATATATACTAGCAAAATACCGGACTAAAAAAAATTAGGAACACCAGAGAGTGAGTGAGGAGAAAACAGGAGTAATGGAGAAAATAAGAGGAAAATGATTTATCAAATTAAAAGAAAAATCGCCGAGAATTTGTATAGTAGAATGTTTGTTTATTTTTTTAAGCGAGCTTCCTTGCCTGTTGATTTCAAATGGTAGAAATGAAATGTATTAGTTTAATTCCTTCTTTTTTTTACCGTATTAAAATGTAACAATAAAATGCTAAGAATTAAATATTTACAATTGTTTGTATTACAATTTTTTTTTCTAAAACTCTTTTGTAAATACGAAAAATTAGATTCAGTTCGTAATTCCTTCTTTGAGAAGTTTATCAGTTTAATTTATTTCCTTTTTCGACCCCTAAAATTAACAAAGAAAGTAACAAAGAAGTGCATATTAATTTAATAATGTTTATTTCATGAATTGTTTCAAAAAAGGTTTGAGTTATACTGATTAAAAATGGATACATTTTATTCTAAAATGAAAGTATTAATAATAAAAACAAAGTTGAGTAATTATTAATCGTTAAATGTTTTCGTTTTGTGATTTAACTCGCTGTAAAAATAATTCAATCGATAAAACATACACAAATTACATATTTAGAAAGATTATTTTCTTTTCTTTCTAACCAAATAAATATTTCTAAGATTAGACCGGTGATACGCGAGAAATTCCGAGCTGAAACGATTAGGGCACAAATTTGTCAACGTCATCGAAGACAATAAAGATAGACAAACACGGGATGTTGTACAAAATGGATGTTTATTGTGGGTAGTGATGTCGACGCTATAACTTCTTTAGGACTATTAGACCTTCTTTAGGACGTTGGATTGAGTACTTGCTTCAACGGTGAACATTTTCATACTGGTGAATTAGGAGGTCGTGAATAGGGGAGGGGTGGTCAATTGTTGGTGTTAGAAGGAGTTGGTATTGGGAGTTCTATGTATTTCTCCAGATGGGGTGTGTAGCAGTAAGGTTCTGATAATGATGCCACAGGTGTTAGGTGTTGAGAGGTCGTAGGTGGGTCATATGCAATGGGTTTGGTGAAGATGTAGTGAGTCATGTACAAATGGTAAACAGTAGTAGGAATTGTTATGAGTGTGTGTATATATATATATATATATATATATATATATATATATATTTATGGACTCTCTCGTCGATTTTCGACGCATGAGGGTTCACACACACAATGAACACCCACACAGCGATTTGTTTATAGTGGTGAAGGCTTGTGTTGGACCATCCACACTTTTTGGCACAGTCGATAGGAAAGAATTGGTGCATCAAGGGTTGCCACAAACCCAATCATTGACCGACCTCAGGAATTTTTTGAATTCAGAGTTATCCCTCTCCTAGACTGGTTACCTACCTAAGATTGAAGGGCCCAGTCTGCCCTGCTATTTAACCCATAGCTGGAGGGAGATTATATATATATATATATATATATATATATATATATATATATATATATATATTGGCACGCATTTTAAATGCTATTTTCTCAGATTCGGAGTTCTTCGCTCCCAAGATGCCAGCTTCTCACCGCGGTAGAAAACCTTTTGGGCTTGGGGTTTTATTAATAAAGAATAGACGTCTTATAAAACAAACCAATTCTTGTTTGTTTATTACAAACCAAGAAATAAGCAAAGAGGACGACCAACTCAAAAGAAAAAAAAGAAAAATCAGCCCAGAAGGAGATGGTAGCAACGAAGTAAGAACCCCTCGCCTCTCACATTTCTCCCCGTTATACACCCAGCAGATAAACGGGTATATAACATTATCCTATAGCTACCTAGCGTTATATACTCATATACCCCATCGTCGAATATCGTTGGGTATATAATCGTGAAAGTGGACTCGTGTAACTTAGAGAGACAGATTTGAGTTGAGACTTACTTGTTCTTCATTCTCCTTTCTATCTTCTTTGGCCGGTCGTTCTGTCGTCTAGCTTCTAGATTCATTTTTATCGTCTTTTTGTTGCTGTATCTAACTAAGGGCCTCTTCTGTGGTCATGTGATTTCGGGTGGTAGAGACAGACAGACAGACAGACAGATACAGAGTTGAGTTGAGACTTATTTGTTCTTATTTCTACTTTGCCCATTTTCATTCACCGTGCGGTTGAGATTCGACCCCAGCAGACCACATCTATATCTTATTATAATGGAGATTGTGTGTTTTTCTGTCTGTAACCGAAACTATATTCCTACTCAAGTCACAATTCTCTTAGTTATTGACATCACATTCTCCATGATTGTATTTTTTATCTAAACCTCAATTATTAATAAAATTGTCTTACATTATTAATACTGTTAACTATGTCTACATACTAACAACATGCAATTATATTTATATACACAACAAAATAGCGCTTTACAATGTGAACGGGAAGGCTAATTTGCATATTAATATTAAAAAATCGAATTTAATAAATATGTGCTTAGTATTATTGATTTCTAACTGTTTGGTTTTATTTTAATGAATATAAGCAAAAATCTCTTCAATGAATCTTAAATGAAATCCATTAACAAGAAAAAATAACTGTCATTTTATTCTTTACTTCCTCTTTTAACTAAATACTTAAATTAGAAAAAATAACAATGAAAGACGAGAGTGATGGAAGAGTAAGTTTCAGTTGTTTCATTTTTTATTATACTCCCTCTGTTTCAAATCTTTTGTTATACTCCCTCTGTTTCAAATCTTTTTATCTGTATTATTATTTAGTTTCATTAGCCTTTCTAATTTAATACAATATTTTATTACATTAAAACTTAAATACTTGCACCCGGTGGGTGCATATATTTGCTAGTATATATAATTGAGAGAGTGGACTCGTATAACACAGAGAGAAAGATACACAGACAGAGCTGACTTGAGACTTACTTGTTATTCATTCTCCTTTCTATCTTCTTTGGTCGGTTGTTCTGTCGTCTCAGCTTCTAGCTTCATTTTTATCTTTTTCTTATTGCTGTCTCTAAGGGCTTCTTTTTAGGGACTAGTTCTTTTCTCATTCAAATAATTAACTCACAGACTGATTTCTTGTACAAGATTTATTTATACATTGCCCATTTTCATTCATCGCGCGGTTGAGATTCAACCTCAGCAGACCACGTCTAATCTACTTCCATTTCTGGTTGAAAACTGATTTCCTAACTAGTCACGTGTTTCTCGTGACGTTTTCTCTAGGGGCCAGATGGGGTTACCAACAGTTATGGTATTTTTCCAACGGAAATCTGCCGCCTACGCTCTGATTTGAAAGCCAATGGTCCCTTATTCTACAGGGTTTGTCAATAATCTATGCTACCACATAAATTATGTAACACTAGTTCTTCCCGCTAGATCAGCGAAGTTAAGCAACGATGAGCCTGTTCAGTACTTAGATGAGTGACAATTTAAGCAACAACAGGTACTGTATGAAACTGAATATCAAAATGACAATTCGGCATTAAATGACCCGAAAATGATTGATGTGCCGTAAAAAAAACATACCTAGTTCTTCGGAACCTGTATTCAGTGGCTTCGGTCTCTGGACCGGTAAGATATTAATGTCAGCATGATCCCAGAGGGCTATTCCCCCAGGTTACACCTGTTCCCGCGTCTAAAAGTCACCACGTGACTTCCGGTTCCGGTCAACACCCGAAACTTCCGGTTGACATTCAATTCTCCATTCGGTGGGGGGGGGGGTCCACGCCCCGGTCAAAATCACGACAACGGTTTTGTGCTCATCACAATTTTTTTAAACCTTTACTGTCTCTTATTTTTTCTTCCACTCTTTTCTAATATAGTAGTTCTCGCTCAGGATAATCCCCATCTTGCTACAATATTGTCATTCGACTTATACACAAGTACATGTGGTATATCTTCATTCGACCAATACACAAGTATAAGCGGTACATTTTCATTCGACTTATATACAAGTACATCCGGTATATCGGCATTCAACCTGTACACAAACATATATAGTATATTTTAATTCAGCCTATATGCAAGTATATGCGGTACATTTAAAGGGACAAGGCTAAGTTTATTGTCCAGTGCCTGGGGCGCCTCAAAAGAGGGGGGATACACGCAATTTTTAAACACTAGCCATGAATGAGCTTCGGTTTGTGCGTGGTTCCCCACTATAATAATCCTTGTGTTCGACTGACATGATGGGATGTCAGTAAATACTTACTTCTTACTCTTATCTTTGTTTGATGGCATATCAACCTTCATGGTTTATTTAATTCCAAAGCCATCCTTGTAGAAGAACAGTAGGGGCACTATCTAACCAGTAGCTGGAGGGGATCAGGGGTTCATACCTTTTCCAAGTGAACGAAAGTGAACATAATAACTCTAATTTCTGTTCTCATGCCTTCCTTTAGCCAACCATCAGTCAGGCCTGAGAAGGTTAAACTGCCGTCAATAACTTTTTTTTTCAACGGTTAATGGTAATTTTCCATTTTCCCTTATTTGTATTTTAACTATACTTACATATATAATTTGTATGCTATGAGGTACCATTATAATATGTAGCCTACCTTTTGAATGTGGCCTACGAAATCATGTCTCTCTTATAGTATGTGGCCTACCTTTGAATGCGGCCTACGAAAATGTTCTTCATGGTATGTGCCTACCCTTCTGTCTCTCTTATAGTATGCGAATGCTACGAAATCATGTCTCTCTTATAGTATGTGCCTACCTTTTGAATGCGGCCTACGAAATCATGTCTCTCGTATATAGTATGTGGCCTACCTTTTGAATGCGGCCTACGAAATCATGTCTCTCTTATAGTATGTGGCCTACCTTTTGAATGCGGCCTACGAAATCATGTCTCTCTTATAGTATGTGGCCTACCTTTTGAATGCGGCCTACGAAATCATGTTCTCTTTAGTATGTGGCCTACCTTTTGAATGCGGCCTACGAAATCATGTCTCTCTTATAGTATGTGGCCTACTTTTGAATGCGGCCTACGAAATCATGTCTCTCTTATAGTATGTGGCCTACCTTTTGAATGCGGCCTACGAAATCATGTCTCTCTTATAGTATGTGGCCTACCTTTTGAATGCGGCCTACGAAATCATGTCTCTCTTATAGTATGTGGCCTACCTTTTGAATGTGGCCTACGAAATCATGTCTCTCTTATAGTATGTGGCCTACCTTTTGAATGCGGCCTACGAAATCATGTCTCTCTTATAGTATGTGGCCTACCTTTTGAATGCGGCCTACGAAATCATGTCTCTCTTATAGTATGTGGCCTACCTTTTGAATGCGGCCTACGAATCATGTCTCTCTATAGTATGTGCCTACCTTTTGAATGCGGCCTACGAAATCATGTCTCTCTTATAGTATGTGGCCTACCTTTTGAATGCGGCCTACGAAATCATGTCTCTCTTATAGTATGTGGCCTACCTTTTGAATGCGGCCTACGAAATCATGTCTCTCTTTAGTATGTGGCCTACCTTTTGAATGCGTACGAAATCATGTCTCTCTTATAGTATGTGGCCTACCTTTTGAATGCGGCCTACGAAATCATGTCTCTCTTTATAGTATGTGGCCTACCTTTTGAATGCGGCCTACGAAATCATGTCTCTCTTATAGTATGTGGCCTACCTTTTGAATGCGGCCTACGAAATCATGTCTCTTATAGTATGTGGCCTACTTTTGAATGCGGCCTACGAAATCATGTTCTCTTATAGTATGTGGCCTACCTTTTGAATGCGGCCACGAAATCATGTCTCTCTTATAGTATGTGGCCTACCTTTTGAATGCGGCCTACGAAATCATGTCTCTCTTATAGTATGTGGCCTACCTTTTGAATGCGGCCTACGAAATCATGTCTCTCTTATAGTATGTGGCCTACCTTTTGAATGCGGCCTACGAAATCATGTCTCTCTTATAGTATGTGGCCTACCTTTTGAATGCTACGAAATCATGTCTCTCTTATAGTATGTGGCCTACCTTTTGAATGTGGCCTACGAAATCATGTCTCTCTTATAGTATGTGGCCTACCTTTTGAATGCGGCCTACGAAATCATGTCTCTCTTATAGTATGTGGCCTACCTTTTGAATGTGGCCTACGAAATCATGTCTCTCTTATAGTATGTGGCCTACCTTTTGAATGCGGCCTACGAAATCATGTCTCTCTTATAGTATGTGGCCTACCTTTTGAATGCGGCCTACGAAATCATATCTCTCTTATAGTATGTGGCCTACCTTTTGAATGTGGCCTATGTAATCATGTCTCTCTTATAGTATGTGGCCTACCTTTTGAATGTGGCCTACGAAATCATGTCTCTCTTATAGTATGTGGTCTACCATAAAAAGCATATTATAAGGTTATAATAATAACTGCTAACCCTAACCCTAACCCTAACCCTATTTCAGAATTTTAGAATATTTTAGAATTAAATAGATCTCTGATTCATGTAAATTATGGATACATTCTTTTTTAATTATTCTTAATTACTATACACAGCTTATGACTGAATTGCATTTCTTGAAATTGAATATATGTGAAAAATAATTAGTTTCAATAAATTGCTTACTACTTATATATATTAATATACTCTTACTGATGTAGGACACATTCAAACCGGGTAGGCCACATACTATAACTGAATCAAAAAGGTAGGCCACATACTATAACAGAATAAAAAAGGTAGGCCACATACTATAATGGCACCGGCTACGAATTATGTAACAATAAGAATAAGAAATATGTAGCGACGGCAATGTCAAAAATGAAAAACAAACGTCTTTTATTATTCACAAGAAGTGACTACCCAGCGTTGCCTGGGTAAAGGGGAGGGATAGTCTCGCAGATCCATTATTGTTGAATTACAAGTTGGATCTTCGCAAGATGCCCCATTAGAATCCCTATGTAAAATAAGACCTTGCGTTGATCCAGACACTGTGAAAAGAAAAATTAATGTCTCCAAAAATTAATGTCTTCAAAATACTAAATGCAAAAAAAAAAATGTCCATGCTGTTATCATTTAAATTCTATTTTCTAATTATCTTAATGTATATGAATCAAACCTTCATTATTTTTGCTCCAAAACCAAGATGTAGTGATAGTGAATGTGTATCTATATCTACTTTGTCATTAATTGTTTTATTTTCACCGGACATACATACATACATACATACAAACTGCTCTTTATATATGTATAGATAGATAGATAGATAGATAGATAGATAGATAGACCAAAGGATTTATTGGATTACTGAATCCATGTTAGAAAACAGACGAATCAGTTGTCGATGTCTCCTCGGCTGTTATTTTTGTATTTAATGGACGCACGACATCTGTTTACGAGATAGGCGTTGGGTTTCTGCATTTGATCTCTACGAAGAGCTCTTTTTTGATGTTCACGGGGAGTCTTTTGTTTGTGACTGGTTGGTGAGGCGGAGGTGATGTTACCGGTTCCCTGATATTTAAGAAGCAGTAATGGAAGGTTTCAAAATACACTTTTACACTAATTGCTTTGTTAGGATCTCCGGTAACATAAAATTCTAATTGCCATTTGTAAATACGGAGTTTATACACTGAGGTTATATCATATGTTACATAATTTTATAAGCAGCTTATAAATTATGTACGTACCTGTAGTTAGAATATTTGTAGATACAGAGCTTATACATTGAGGTTATATCTTATGTTACATAATTTTATTAGGAGCTTATAAATTATATACGTACCTGTAGTTAGAATATTTAAATAAAGTCCGTTAGAGTTAAAATCGGATTTGATTCCTGTTGGGATTATGATTGGCAAGACGATGATCCCAACTGACCTTCCGGTACAGGCGTGCGAATAAGTTTTAGTTTAGTTAGTTAGGCAGATATTTCAGTGTGAGTGGACCTGTACGTTGCCGCTCTGGGTCGGCATAATCTCCCCCGCGGCAGAATCATGAGCTGGGTTTGGAAAGAAGATCAACCTCCCAGAAGAAGCTCTGAAGAGAAGTTAGCCTCGAGAAAATGGCCGACGAGTTAGAACCAGTAGAATCAGTAAGCAGTGAGACAACAAGCAGAATGTAAAAAGTAAGAACCATCATTTATCATATGATTTCATCATCTATCATCTTTACTACCCTCATCATCTGTCTGTCTGTCTGTCTGTGTCTGTATCTGTGTCTCTCTGTCTCTCTGTCTGTGTCTGTCTGTCTGTCTGTCTGTCTGTCTGTCTGTCTCTCTCTCTCTCTCTCTCTCTCTCTCTCTCTCCATTATATACCCGACGTATTATGTGGGTATATATGAGTATACAACACTTATTATAATGGAGATTATGTGTATGTTTGTCTGTAACCAAAATTACGTCACCCACAACGTCACAATTTCCTTAGTTATTTACGTCACATTCTCCATTATTATATTCATATTCAAATCTAAATTAGTGAGAAAAATATTTAATATTATTAATACTGCTGGCTTTATCAACATACCAAAAACATGTGTTGGAATATTTGTATATAAGGTGTGATACAATTCCCCACCTAAACTTTATAGACATGGCGAGGTCACGTGGTTTATTCCTCCGCCAATCAACAGCCATAATGCGTGGCTTGTTAACTACTTAAACAATGATACTTTCATAGTCCATTGACGAAGGAACTTACAATACTAAGGATTCTTTTACCAAAGGATTGCCAAGGATTTCCGCTTGACAAGCGCTCTTGCCTGAAGGCTGAAGAATGGACTATAAAAACGTAACAACATGTAGATTATATTATAAATTTATTAATATTAATTAATAATTTCATTGCAAAATATTAAATCTAACTACAGAACACCTTTTTATTTTTTTAAAACCCTGTGTCAATGAATCTGAAAAAAGAAGGTGAGGGGATAAGCGTGATTGATGAAAGTGTCGCCAGAGGGAGTATATATATATATATATATATATATATATATATATATATATATATATATATATATAAATCTAATGAGTCAGACGAACCTACTATTAGTTTCGCTTAATAGTAGGTTCGTCTGACTCATTAGATTTATCTTTATTATTTGCTCTACTTAGGTATTGAGCACTTTTTACTTATTAGCTATTCTCCTGGCGGTTATATGAATATATATATATATATCTTATATACATATAAATTGTTTTTTTCTTTTGGCCAAATACTGTACCAATAGATTATTTTTTGTTGGTACGACTATCTTGGTCTCTTCTTTTTTTTTCAAAAATTTTTTTTCTCCCCGGTTGATGTTTGGTAGTATATTTTTACAATCAAACTATTTGCTGGGTTTTTTCTCACCGCAAGGATTTACCAACATGCTTGGTATATTAAATTATATATATATATATATATATATATATAATATATATATATATATATATGGTAAAAGACAGATTGGTCGCCCCAACTGCGATTCAAGGATGGATGCAAGAATGATCTCAGGTGCTTTGGCATTGCCCCTTCTAGCTGGGAAAATTTGGCTCAGGAGCGACCTCGGTGGCGACAGAATCTCCGTAGAGGACTGTTCATGTCAGAAGTCACCCTGGCGCAACACCATGAAACTAAGAGGTCTAGAAGATAGCAGCGGCAACAAAGCACCGGCACATCAACATCTTCTGGGACAGCCTTCAAATGCGATTGGCATTAAATGACCCACAGAGGTTGATATGCCGTTAAACAAAACTCAAACTTAAATGCGAAATCTGCGGTCGAGAATGTTTTTCAAACATTGGACTTCAGTCACAGGAGGCGCTGTAACTTCAGGGGCACAAAAACTTTATTATAGTCTTCCGAGACTGAAATGCCAATACAATACAATACAATACAATACAATATATATATATATATATATATATATATATATATATATATATATATATATATATATATATATATAAGTGTATTTAGGCAGCATTTTTTCTTTTATACAGGTTTCGTTGAATTGAACATGTCCCCTCCCTCCAAAAAAATCACCACTGCTTTGATCAAACTACTACCATTCCAAAAACCTCCCACTACCAATTGATATTACCTCCCACTAATTCCTTGCTTCTACTCGTTCTCCTTAAAAACGAGACATGAAAACTATTCCATCGTTTCCCACCTGAGGATGGCAAAGTGTATTGCCGAAAGCGCTAGTGACGAAACATTCGGTGGACTGGTATACCAGTTCCACCCTGACACCAGAAGGATGGCCCGAAGATTAGAACGGATCAACGAAAGACTTGTCAGACAGGAATTGTCTGTTCAATTCAACGAAACCTGTATATATATATATATATATATATACATATATATATATATATATATATTGTTAGGGGGTTATATTTAAGCAGAGAGGGTAAGTTTATTTACTAACATACCAAAATGTCAGTTGAACACAAGGATCGATTAACGTGAGGAGCCACGCATGAACCGAAGCTCATACTTGGCCAGTGCAAAATAAATGCGTGTATCCCTTATGCATTTCCCTTTTGAGGCACCCCAGGCACTGGGCAATAAAACCAGCGCTGTCCCCTTTTGGACAAAGGGAGCAGATGTTGCCTGGGGCGATGGCCCCTGGGATCATACTAATAGTATATATCTTACTGGTCAAGAGGCCGAAGCTACTGGAAACAGGGCTCAAATGCTAGGTAAATATATGCTGTCGTCGTGGCGCAGTGGCTAACGTGTTGGACTGTGACATCGTAGTAAGAGCTATTATGTTCACTTTTGGATTAATGCCTTTTATCTTCCCAGCTATGTGTTAGATAATACCACTACAGTTCTTCTTCATGGATTTCCTTGGCATTAAATAACCCACGAAAGCTCATACTTGGCCAGTGTATAAAAAAAATGCGTGTAAAAAAAATATGTCATTAAACAAAGAAACCAAACATCGCAATGCATTTCGTAGACTTGTTGATAAATCTCGAAAAAATACGTATCAGTCAGTTCACCATCCAAGCTCGTGCGCATTGCAGAATTCCGGCTTTGCATCCTGGAGGCAATATACATAAGATTTGCTCAAACCAAAGTTCTACAAACAGAAGGAATTCGTCTACCATCTACAACTCAGCGGCGGTTTCAGTAAGAGGCTACCTGACCTGGGTAATCGCAATGATTTTTGTCCTCTCTCTTCTCTCTCTTCATTATGACTTTTTGGGGGGGGGGTTCTATATCGTAGTTCTTCTTCCTGTGGTAATCCTCTGATGAGACTCGGGTGAAAGCAAAAGTTTTTGTTAAGGATGAATCTGCTTATGATTGCAATTCTAAAAAAGGAAAAAAAACTATATTGTGGAAGCAATCAAGTTTTCGTTTTCACCTGAATCTAATCAGAGGATTACCACAAGAAAAAGAACTACGATAGAGAACGCAGGAAAAGTCATTATAAGGTGGGGGGGCAAAAACGAAATTATTGCGATTACCGAGGATCAGGTTGCCTTATGCTCGAACCGCCACCTGATCTAGGGTAATCCCAATAATTTCTTCTTTTTTTTTACCCCTCATTATAACTTTCTTGCGTTCTCTATTGTAGTTCTTCTTCCTGTGGTAATCCTCTGATGAGACTCAGGTGAAAACAAAGAATTCTTGTTATGGGGGAATCCGCTTATGATTGCAATTCTGAAAAAAGAATTAGTGGGCGATACCAAACGTTGTGGAAGGCCAGTGAAGTTATCGGTTGATATTTCTGATAATAGACAGAAGAGTCCATGAAAATGTTTCCGAAAATTAGCCCAGCAACAGGATATTCTTGGAACAGTTCAAAAGGCCGTCAACAAAGTACCAACGAACATGAAAAGACTAATAAAACCTCAACTGTAAATCATCTTTAAATATATGATCATCATCACCATCATCATCATCATGACGTTTTTTTACCATTTGAAACTTTTTACATATTCTGACCAGTAAGCGAGCCTTTTTACAAACAAAGGTAGGGCTTACTAGGTCTGGGCATTATAAACGTGTAGTCTCGTATTTTCCTCCCAATTTAGGGACAAAAGAAAGAATTACCCTCTTCTTTTAATCATAAATATTTAATCTTGTTGGCGTTTTTGGATATAGTTATTTACTAAGCTTCGCTTAGATGTGGCACAAGGCCAGAAATATGGAGCGCCCAATGAGAATCGAACTCACTAACAATGGTTTGCGAAACGAGCTTGCTAACCATTACACCACATGAGGTGCCCGGCGTTTTTAGATATAGTTATTTACTAAGCGTAGCTTAGATACGGCACAAGGCCAGAAGTGTGAGGCGCCCAGTGAGAATCGAACTCACAAACAATGGTCTGCTAATCTAGTTTGCTAACCATTACACCACGCGAGGTGCCCGGCGTTTTTAGATATAGTTATTTACTAAGCTTAGCTTAGATATGGCACAAGGCCAGAAGTATGGGGCTCCCAATGAGAATCGAACTCACTAACAACGGTTTGCGAAGCGAGCTTGCTAACCATTACACAACCTGAGGTGCCTGGCGTTTTTAGATATAGTTATTTACTAAGCTTAGCTTAGATATGGCACAAGGCCAGAAGCATGGGGCACCCAATGAGAATCGAACTCACTAACAATGGTTTGCGAAGCGAGCTTGCTAACCATTACACAACCTGAGGTGCCTGGGCATATAAGGCGTGTAACAAATGCTCACTTCTACTTATAGACTCGCCGATAACCACGTGACCAACTTATTGGCCAGTCACTGGCAGTACTCTGCTGCTGATATTGTTATTTATACTGGCTGTTCTGGTCATACCTAATCATAACTACTTGGATCTTCGTGGACGACGGAACATAGGATTATAACTCAGGACTTATTCACTTACCAAAGGATTCTCTACCACAGGACTTACTTACTTATTTACTTTAAGTTCTTTACAACTGGCCAAGGATGGCGGCCAGATACTTAACAAATCTTACTCGTCCCAAATACATGGTGTCTTAATCGTTCTTAGTTAACCTTTACTTTCCTCGATATTTAACTCTGTCTAGCGAGGAGCGAAACTAGTGAGCTAGCTCACTGTCTCTCTCTCTCTCTCTCTCTCTCTCTCTCTCTCTATCTATCTATCTATCTATCTAAATATATATATATAATATATATATATATTAATTAAGAAATTTGAAAAAACAAGTGTTCCGAAAATATGATGAATTTATTTATCGATGTTTAAACATTTCGGTTTCTTTAAACCTTCATCAGGATGTATCTTGGGGTGAAGAAATTGATGGATGTTTTATAAAGATTTTTATAAAGATGTTTTATAAAGATGTTTTCATAAAGACTTTCATCTCCTGTTATCTATAAAACATCCATCAATTTCGTCACCCCAAGATACATCCCGATGAAGGTTTAAAGAAACCGACATGTTTAAACATCGATAGATAAATTCATCCTATTTTCGGAACACTTGTTTTTTCAAATTTCTTAATATTGTCAGATTTATTCTCCATATTTACTCCCATATACATATATATATATATATATATAATATATATATATATATATATATAACATCATCAGTGAGGAGGATCGGTGTTGCTATATAAACCGTATAGAGAAAGGCCCCGAAACGGTTTGCACATTCTCTCCTGATGAACCCATGCATTTGTAAACATCCCTCGTTTTTCATATATCATATTTTACACTGTCGGATTAAGTTCCAAATTTATTTCACCACACACACACACACACACACACACATATATATATATATATATATATATATATATATATAATATATATTGTTTTCTTGCTTTTATTTCCTTTTGACGATGAACAAAATAATTGGTCTTTTTATACCAATAACATATATATGAAGTGGGTTGTAAAAAGCCTGGAAGCACGTGTTGCATATTGTATATTGTATAATAGAAATCAATGGAAAAAAAATTAAAATTGGAAACACTTGTGGAGTTCTCTCGTTGGATCTACATAAATCTTTACATATAAATAAGATAAGGCCACAAGTGGTTTCAATTTTGGTATTTGTTTATATATATATATAATATATATATATATATATTGTGTGTGTGTGTGTGTGTGTGTGTTACTCTATAAGCGTATATTGGAAGATGTATTCGTGTATGTGTGCGCGTGTGTAATATAAGTGTAGTACACTCTTATTGTTTCATATTTTGACACTTCTCTTTTATTCGTTCTACATTTTTTGTTGTTCGTTCGGGTATTTTATATCTGCGCATGCGCCTGTGCACGGCATTGGCATGTTCCTCCTCTTTCTCCTTCTTCTCTTTCTCCTCCTCCTCCTCCTCACTGTTCTCTTCTGCCTGAAGCAAGTAAAAGTACTGAGGTTAGCTATTTTGGTGATGGAATTGTATGCACACACACACACACACACACACACACATACACACACGCGGTGCGCACACACACACATTCATAGATATATATAGAAGTGTTATCGATGTTTAGCGTCTTTCTTTGTTCTATTTCTTGATTTTTTTCTCTTTTAATATTAAACAACGTCTTGCAAAAAACGACAGAAAATTGATTGAAAATGGTGGAATTTTGACAGTTGCAAACGAGAAACGAATGTGTAAAGTGATTATTGAGAGTGTTTAACAGAGAGAGGGGGAGGGGAGAGGGAAGGGGAGAGGGAGAGTGAAAGAGGAAGAGAATAGGAGAGGAGATTTGATATAAGAGAGAAAAGAGAAATAGGGGGGAGAAAGGGGAGAAAATTATTGGGGATCGAGGGAATGAAAAATGAAGAAGAGAAAAGGGAGGAAGGGAAAGAAAAGAATATAAGAATAAAAGAGAGAGAGAGAAAGAGAAAGAGATAGTGGTAAAGATAGAGAGAGAGAGAGAGAAAGAAAGAGAGAATTAAGAGAGGGTATTTGATATGAGAGAGAAAAGAGGGGGAGAAGAAAGGGAAGAAAATTATTGAGGATCGAGGGAACGAAAAATGAAGAAGAGAAAAGGAAGGGAAAGAAAGAAAATGTGAATGAGAGAGAGAGAGAGGGGGCCAGCAGAGAAAGAGAGAGAGAGAGAGAGAGGGTGAGAGAGAGAGAGAGAGAGTGAGAGAGAGAATAGAAACGGAAAAATTGTTGGCGATCGAGGGAATGAAAAATGAAGAAGAGAAAAAGAAGGAAGGAATAGAAAAGAAAATGAGAAGAAGAGAAAGAGAGAGTGAGAAGGGGGAAAAGGAGAGGATATAAGGGAGAAGAGAGAGAGAGAGAGAGAGAGAAGAAGAAGAAAAAGAGAGAGGGAGAAGAAAGGGGAGAAAATTGCTAGGGAGCGAGGAAATGAAAAAGACAAAAGGAAGTAGGAAGAAAAGAAAATGAAAATAAGTTGAAAAAAAGCAAAGTGAAATTACCAATAAACCCGTAAAGAAAAAAATATCGAACGATAAATTAGGAGGAATAGAGAAGAAACGAAGAGGACAAGTGAAGGGAAGAAAAATGAAGAAAAAGAAAGAAAGAAGGAAAAAAGGAAGAAAGATGAAAAGGTAAAAAAGAAAAAGATTTTTTTTAAAAGTCAGTGAATAAAAATGAATGAATGAAAGAAAAAAAAGAAAGAAAGTGACAACGATAACAAATACAAAATAAAGTCAGAAAGGATAAGCGAAAAGAAAGAGACAAAGGTTGACAGAAAAGAAAGAATAGAATAAAGAAGAACCGAGAGAAAAATAAAGTGGTAGAAAGAACGAAAGAAAGAAAGAAAGAAAGAGAAAGAGAGAGAGAGAGAGAGAGAGAGAAAGAAAGAAAGAAAGCATGACAATAGAAACACATACATACATACGTAGTGACAGACAGACAGACAGACATACAAACAGAAAGAAAGAAAGAAAGAAAGAAAGAAAGAAGCGGAGAGCCAAAAGAAAGAAAGGAATAAAGAAAGAGTGAAAACAGAGGAAGAGAGAAAGAAAGAATGGCAGAGCGAAAAGTAAGAAAGAGGCAGCAAAGAAGACATGGATAGAAAGAAAGAAAGAAAGAATGAAGAAAGAAGAAAGAAGAAAGAATGAAAGAAAGAAAAAAGAAAGAAAGAAAGAAAGAAAGAAAAGGCAAAGAAAACGTGGAAAGAGGCAATGTGAAAGAATGACTGTATAGAAAGAAAGAGAAAGAAAGAAAGAGAGAAGAAAGAAAGAAAGAAAGAAAGAAAAAGGAGAGTATAAAAAGAAAGAAAGAAAGAAAGAGCGAAAGCAAATGAAGAGAGAAAGAAAGAAAGAATGGCAGAGCGAAAATTAAGAAAGAAAGGGTGTAAAGAAAGAAAGAAAAAAAGAAAGAAAGAAAGAAAGAAAGAAAGAAAGAAAAGAGAAATTGATTTCTATTGCTTTAATGCTTGAAGTCAAAAATAATTATCGCTAGTCTGATGCCCGAAGATCTGTCCCCAGGTAGTACTCCCCATTGAATTAAAAGTGTAGGGGTAGGAGTAGGGGTAGGGGTAGGGAAAGATCTCATAATTACACCAAAATACGATGGGTTCTCTGCACGCAAAAGAACAGTGTCACATATATCTCTGTGGGTTGTCAAATTAATATTAATCATCAAAGAATAAAAAGGGAGAAAGTGAGAGAGAGAGAGAGAGAAAGAGAGAGAGAGAGAGGGGGAGGAGAAAGAGAGAGAGAGAGAGAGAGAGAGAGTAGAGAGATGGAGACGGGGAAGGGGGAGAGGGAGAGAGAGGGGGAGAAGGAGAGATAGAGAGAGAGAAGTAGAGAGAGACAGTAAAAGCAACAAATAAGAGTTAGAAAAAAAATGGAAAGAAAGGCTACAAAAATAATGTATAGAAAGAGAATGAAAGTAAGAAAAGGGGAAAGAAAGACAAAGAATAAATGATTAAAAGAGGAAAAGAAAGAAAAAAAGAAAGAAGAGGAAAGAAAAGAAAAATTGAAAAAAAAAGTGTTTACAGAAAGAAAGAAAGAACATGAAAAAAATAACCAAAAAGAAAGAAGAAGAAAAAAAACATAAAAAAGATTGTGTACAAAAAAAAACGAAAAAAATTATAAAGAAAAAAAGAACATGAAAGAAAATTAGGAAAAATAAAATGTGTAAAGAAAGAAAGAATGAAAGAAAGAATGAAGAAAGAAAGAAAGAAAGAAAGAAAGAAAGAAAGAAAGAAAGAAGAATATGAAAAAATAAGCAAAAAGAAAGAAGAAGAAAATATAGAATACAGTATGTACAGAAAGAAAGAAAGAAAGAAAAAAAGAAAGAAAGAAAGAAAGAAAGAAAGAAAGAAAGAAAGAAAGAAAGAGAAAAGAAAGAACATGAAAGAAAATTAGGAAAAAAAAGAAAAAAACGAACCTAAAATAAAATTAGGAAAAAGAAAGTATGTAAAGAAAGAAAGAAAGAAAG
>CM042168.1:77063412-77080912 GCA_023376005.1 Doryteuthis pealeii
CTCTGGTTAAAAATGAGACCGTCCAAATCGTCCAATATTAAATTCAAAAATGTAAATCCTGATTATCTTGTGTTGCTTATCTACCGAATTCATATTTTTTATGAGTGTCGTCACCTCAGCAAAAATAATTGGACATTCCATTTTTATCATAAAGAAAGAAAGGGAAGAAAAGTACATGCTACACAGAAAAATAGAATACAAAAGAAGAAGAAAGAAAGTAAGGGAAATATAGAGAGAGGGCCGAGCACGCGGAATCGATAACGCTAATCTGTTTCAAACGAACATAATGAAAAGATAAAAATAAGGAAAGATAGAGAAAAAAAAGTAGTGAGAGAGAATTAAATTAAGATTATTATACTTTTTACATATTGAAGTATTTCGCAATATCTCTTAAGTAAACATATCAAACGTTGTAATAATCAAATTATCATACTGTGGTATATCCACAGGTCCTACTAGTAAAGAGTGTTAAATCAAGATTATTATACTTTTTACATATTGAATTATGAAAAGTAAAATGGATATGAATCCGACAATGTGTGTAGAAAGTTTGTAGAAAAAAACAAGATGTTAATAGTTTCGCTGACAGAAACCTGTTTCGACCATATAAAGCGGTCTTTATCAAAGCAACTATGTATAATAGGAAAGACGAAATAAATAGATCGTTAATCACGAGGCACAAAACATTGTATACACTTTTTACTTCAAACTCTTTTGAGCTTTTTTAATGATAAAAATGCTTCTAATTTTTAAAAAAAAATTTTTTTATTTATTTTTAACATAGAATACGCATTAAAAAAATTTTTTTTTTTTTAAATTCCGGCCCTGATCGAGAGTGTTTTGTGCCTCGTGATTAACGATCTATTTATTTCGTCTTTCCTATTATACATAGTTGCTTTGATAAAGACCGCTTTATATGGTCGAAACAGATTTCTGTCAGCAAAACTATTAACATATTGTTTTTTCTACAAACTTTCTACACATATTGAATTATTTAGCAATAGTTCTTAAGTAAACATATCAAACGTTTCTCTGAATGTTTGAGATGAGACTTGAAGATTAGTATTATCTGCGTTATTCGGACTATTGTCCCCATCTTCATTGTTATTTGTACAACATTTCGGTCGATATACCCTCCGGCCTTCTTCAGGTATTTCTTGTCGGACTCGGGGACCTTCTTATATCAAACGTTGTAATAATTAGATTATCATACTGTGATATATCCACAGGTCCTGCTAGTATTTAAGAATACTGTAGTAGCAACCATAATCTGTCAATCAAGAAAATTGAAGTTCATCCATCCATGAATAATGATGTCACGGCAATGTTTCCCACCGGGGGTCCGTACCGCTATATATGAGTGAGGTTAGGGGTTATGTAGGTGGGGGTGACTTACACGAGAGCATAATTTGGGGACAGAAGATTGGCTGTCAATAGACGCATAGGAAAGGGGGGGCTGCTATTGATAGATTATTGATCATATGGAAATCTGATCTCTCTGATAAGATAAAGCGAGAACAATTCTTCATATGCTGCGGTCGTGTCGTTGCTGCTGTAGCAGTGTCAATTGGACTCCACGAAAACTTACAGAAGGGTAGGTGGGAATTACCGATTTGACAGCATATATATATATAATTTACGCAAACCCCTTTCCGACGAGCAGGATCGCTACAACAAGTCAATTTCTTCGGGAGTTTAACAGGTTGATTGCAGAGTTTCCCTTCCCTAGAACTGATTACCTAGGCCAATGGTAAAAGAGTCCAGTCTGNTTCGTTTTCGCTTTCTCTTCTTTTTTTCTTTTTCTTCTTTATTTTCCACGTTTTAATATTTGTTCTTTCTTTTCTTTTATTCACCCATATATTTTTCACGGTTGTTTATATTTTTTTTCTGCTCTTCTTTCCTTTACTATTCTTTGTAAAAGGCTGCTATTTATACAATGCCAAACACATATGGATGAATTTCTAACAAATTTCGCAATTACGGGGATGGGTGTGCATTATTCGGAGTTGTATCAATGAATGCTAAATTGTAATATAGCGTTGGGTTTTTTTTTGGGGGGAGGGGGTAATTTGTTGTTTTGTGTTTTTATTTTGTTATTGGTTGCTGTTTGATGAGCTTGTTTTTTTTTTGTTTTTTTTTTCTTGTTATTTTTTTCTAGGCAGTCTTGAGGAACAAGAACAGTTTTTAATGTAAGCATGTGTATATCGTAATGTATTACACTTTATATTAGTTTGTACAGTTATCGATTGAGATTCATTTTCGTGTGGCACAGGTTGAAGTATGGAGCACTCAGAGAGACTCGGCATTATGTATATGTATTTATATATCGAAATAAATCACAAAGTTTAAATCCGCTTTTTCAGAAGTTTTTTCTTGTTTTTATACACTCTTTCTTTTTTAAAGTGTTATCATTCACGAGTATCAACAAATAAACGAGAAAGTTAACATATAGAAAGAAAGGAAAGAGAAAGGGAAAGAACAAAGAAACAAAGTATGAGATAGTGGATAATATACACTAGGGACTGGCAAAAAAATTAAGCTTCTAATTTTAAAAGCGAATTAAAAATAATTAAATCTATTATTTTAAGGTCAAACTGTTAAATCGATAGTAGTAACATAATGACACATCATTAAAAAAGAATATCATTTATATGTTACAGTTTATTTTTTATACATTTTAAGGGATTTGTATTGGTCTCATGTGACGCGATCCGCATTTGTCTCTTTTTCAAGGGTTTTAAGCGCTTGTTTAGCAATGTTTAATATAAACTTCGCGATTGCAAAAAAAAAAAAAAAATTACTAAAAGAGTCAGGTAATTATCGTTTTATGAATTTTCAGTATTGATTTAACAATTAAATGAATTTATCATGCATCAGTTATTTATTTCAAACTTAATTTAGTTTTTTCTATGAAAAGAATTAATCTAAAATTCATTTAAAATTGAAAAATCTGATGTTAAATTAAAATGTTATTTTTTAGATTCTAGGAAATAAATATACTATTTAATGAAACTTATTTGATTACATCAATCAAAGTATACTTTTAAAGCAGAAAAAAATATCCGATGTTAATTTTTCTTTTATAAGATAATAGCCAATTAATAATATCGAAATGAGTAAAAAAAAGTTCTCAAAAAATTAATTATCTATTATTTTTAGCATTTTATTTTCGATTTCGGTACTTATTTTCTCAGTAGAAAAGCCACTTAAAAACAACTTTTGTTTTTCTATCAAATTCGGTCTTTTATCTCTTTTTATACTGTATTAGTAAAATATAAGACCAACTTGAAAAAAATGTTAGCCCCAACATAGGGTTCAAAATTAAGTACTAAAAAAAAGAGAAAGTTTTGAAATAAAATGAATATGCATTATAAACATCATTAATGTGATAATAAACACTGAAAATTGTTCATTAAAAATCCGATAATTCCCTATTTTTGATAAATTATTTAGGGGGGCTAAAGTCGTTTTGCTAAAACGCATTTAGGCTCATTCTGCCATAGCTATGCACAGCCAGCGTAGACGCGCTATCTTGTGTTCTACTGAGACAGCGTCGTTCTACCGGCTGGGCCACGTCCAACTCTATGCAGAGCTTTCGTCTCGTAAGACAATTGATGCCCCCAGCTGCGATCAGGATGTCTGCAGAGATCGATCATCGGGCTTTGGAATTTCCCTTCAGCTGGAAATTTAGCTCAGCGCCCCTCGGTGGGCGACACTGGCTTCGTAGCGACTATCATCGTCTGAAGTCACCTTGGCGCAACACCATGGAAGCAATAGCCAGAAGAAAGGCGACGCTAACAAAGCACTGACACATTCAACAACCAGTGACAGCCTTCACATGCACGTTTAAAAAATATGAAATCTAAAACTTATATAAAAGTATCATAATATGTATGTCGTTGTAAAATACCATTAATTCCGGTATGTATGATGTTTACACTTATTATTTACCGGAATATAAACCACTTACAGGCTAACACAAACAAATAGACTAGGCTAACGATAGGCTTGATATTCACCAACATTTACCAATTACATTGCTAACATTAAAAGAGACTAGGCTGGCTAGGCTAATCGGATAATATGTGGTCGAGCTGTTTTTGGAACATTGGCTCACAGTTCACGAAGGCGTTGTAACTTCTGACGCTCAAAATATTATATATCTTCAGAGACTGCAGTGCGATACGGTACTGCGTGTTGATCACGCTATGCGTCACCTCCGATAAAATACTGACCTACACGTGTGTCCATGTGATGTGTCCAAGGAATCGTCACTCAAGTTCGTTCTTAATCTACATACGCGCCAGTAGGTAGGTCGAGTTTATACTTTTAAGATACCAAATTGTTCCATCTTATGCAAAACTTTTGTGTTTGTATACTGATACTGATCAACAATTAGATTCTTTTACTCTGACCATTGTTTGAGTTTATATGTTTACTATTGTATTGATTCTCTCCCTCCCCACTCGGCATAAGAAAGAGAGAAGAGAGAGAGAGAGAGAGAGAGAGAGAGGAGAGAGAGAGAGAGGAAGAAGAGCGCGTTGAAGAGAGCGTTCCTTTCATGGGCACAGCTGAAAAACTTATAAAGCTCCTTGTTATGTCCCTTTTACGATCTATTTCATCCTTCGAAATAAATACAACCCTAACAATTCACATGAGGAAACTAGCATCAAAGATCGTCTACTAAATGCGACTAAACATCCTCGTTTTCTAAAGGTTAATTTGGGCGAAAACGTGGATTTATTGCATTTAGTAGAACGACTCTTATGCTATTTCCTCAACAATGATGCAAGTAAAATATCTCATTTTGGTATCAGTATTCAGTATCTACACACACTTCGCATAATGGACAATTTTGATATATAAAAAACGTGAAAATCGACCTACCCTACTCCCCAGCATACCTGTTAGTCTTACACTATGGTTTGGTGATAGGTGATTGTACAGCTGTTTTTCGGCATGGAAACCTCAACATTCCGTTCGATCCACCTCGCAATCAGCGTATGAGTAGCACAGGAATCTGTGCGTAATGAGGAGGCTGATGGTAGTATGCACTCCTGCTCAGTGCTAAAAACAATCTCCTTGGCCTCGCTGTGAAAAGGGGATATACTCCCCGATGATGGCTGAACGACTTTAGCGCACCATGACGACTTACTTACTGCTTCCAGATTTATTCAAGAGAGCGTGCAACATCTTATGTACCGTATTTGACGGCATATAGGAAGCCCTTTTTGTCCAAATTTGGGCTAAAAAATTGCCGCTGCGTCTTAACATGTAGGTAAGGTAGAGACCCCTGTAGGCTAGCATAATATTATTATTTCCTGCTATTGAACTGTCTTGTGTATGCTTATTGGTGCGTCAGTATTGCCAAATTGCTTTTATCAGCATATGTTCTTGCTTGTTTATGCACAGCTAATGTTTTTCAACATATACGCTTAATACGACTAAACCTTTTTTACACTGTATACTGACTGCTAATGCGGTGGTCTTATATGCCCGTGCGTCTATTATGCGATCAAATACGGAGGCGCGTGGTCTAATGGTTCAGTCGTAGGAAATGACTCGTCACGCGAGTTCAATTCTCGACGAGCGTGGTTGAATTTCACATGGCGCTAACCTTGGGAAAGGTATGAAATCCAATTCTCCCTAGCTATGGTAAATAGCAGGGCAGACTGGACGCTTTATCCATGCTAAGTAATCGTCTAGGAGAAGGAAACTGAATTCAAACCTGTTAGAACTCCGCTTAAGAATTGACGTTGTGTCGCATCCTGCTCGTGCGGAGGGGTTAATATGCTGTCAAATCGATAATTCCCACCTACCCTTTTCTTGTAAGTGTTTCGTGGGTCAATTGACACCGTATAGCGCTGCAACACACGAACCGCAGCATAGAAGAATTGGTCGCTTTATTTACGCAGAATCAGATTTCGCATAATATCGATAATCTATCAATAGCAGCCCCCTTTCCTATGGTCTCATTGACAGCCAATCTTCTGTCCCAAATATGCTCTCGGCTGTAAGTCACCGCGCCACCTACATAGCCTAACTCTCGACTCATAATAAGCGATACGGACCCCCGTGGGAACGATTGCAGTGACATCTTTTCATGGATGGATTAACTTCAATTTTTTGATTGACACATATATGGTTGCTACTAACGTTTCTTAAATACTACAGGACGTGTGGTATATCACAGTATGATAATCTAATTATTACAACGTTTGATATAAGAGCTCCCCGAGTCCACAAAAGAAATACCTGAAGAAGTGCGCGGTATATCGGGCCAAATCGTAGTAAATAACATGAAGATGGGACAATAGTCCGAATAACGCATGATAATACTAATCTTCACAGCCTATCTCAAACATTCAGAGAAACGTTTGAATGTTTATTTAAGAATATTGCTAAATAGATTCGATGTGTTAGAAAGTTTGTAGAAAAACAAGTGTTATATAGTTTGTGTACAGAAATTGTTTCGACCATAAAAGCGGTTCTTTAATCAAAGCCACTATGTATAATATGAAGACGAATTAAAGATCATAATCAAATGAGCAACAACACTCTCGATCAAGGGGAATTAAAAAAAACACTTTTTAAGAGATGCGTATTGCTGGGATGTTAGAAATAAATAAAAATATTTTTTAAAATTAGAAGCATTTTTATCATAAAAAGCTTCAAAGAGTTTGAAGTAAAAAAGTGTGTACAATGTTGTGCCTCGTGATTAAACGATCTAGTTTATTTTGTCTTTCCCTATTATACAGTAGTATGCTTTGGTAATAACCGCTTTTATATGTTGTCGAAACAGATTCTGTCAGCGAAACTATTAACTCTTGTTTTTTCTACAAACCTTTCTACACATATTGTCGATTCATATCATTTTTACTTTTCATAATTCAACTATGTAAAAAGTATATACTTGATTTAACACTCACTTAGTAGGCCTGTGGATATACCACAGTATGATAATTTGATTATCAAACGTTTGATAGTTTACTTAGAGATAATGTACAATTTATAATCTTAATTTAATTTCTCCACTACTTTTTTTTTCCTTATCTTCCTTATTTTATCTTTTCGATTATGTCGTTTGCAAACAGAATTAGCGTTTCGATTCCGCAGTGCTTCGCCCTTTCTCTATATTTCCTTCCTTTCTTTGCTTTCTTGTATTTAATTTCTGCTGTGCATGCATTTTTTTCTTCCCCTTTCCTTTTTATGATAAAATGGAATGTCCATTATTTTGCTGAGGGACGAACTCCAATAAGAAATAGAATCGTAGATAAGCAGCACAATAATCAGATTTACATTTTGTATTTATATTGGAATTGGGACGGTCTGCAATTTTTAACCAGAGGGTGTTGCCAGATGATCAAGGTTGTATTTTTTAGCAGAACTTGGTTTATTATATAGAATTTTAGAATAGGATTGTTCAGCAGGATAGTACAGTTGATTCTTACACTTATATGCCATATCAACTTGCGTTGGTTATTTAATGCGCTAAAGCAAATTCTTGTTAAAAACACCGTGGTACATCTACGCATAGCTGACGTGGAAGAAGGCATTTTCATATCTTTCCCAAGAGATTTTATCGAAGTGATAATAGCCCCACTGGAGTCCGAACTCGCTTATTACAAATTTCAGTCGCAGTTATTAGCTTGAAATGAGTTCTTGGAGCTTTGGAAAATGGTGGAGTAAATACTCCACTGTCGTATGTCCTTATTTCCCAGGATGTCGTTCTGCACCAGATTGGTAGTAGATGTTAGCGTCCCATGTATGGGTAAAAAAGAAGGGTTGTTGTGAAAATACATGTAGTCGCTAGTGTCTTACCGAGGAAGTGAGATAGGAGTATCCGTGAACTATTACACTGAGTGAACTGTTGTATTTGATATGTGAGATTTTTACTGTATATAGGCTGTGTGATAGACGCCTGCTTTTTAAACCCCCCCCCTGCCACCCCCCCGCCCCTTATAGACTCCGCGGGTCAAGAGGACGCATAGTGTGACACCTCCTTGGCCACTCACTAGTGGAACTTATAGTAAACGCTAAAGCGCGGACGTTGAGTATAGGCGATAGGATTTATTCACTTACAAAAAGGATTCTCCATAACTCAGGGAAGACTTTTGTTTTTTCTTACTTTAAGCCTTTTTCAACTGGCAGGTGTTGGCAATTTTAAAAGAAAAAAAAAAAAAAAAAACCTTAACGGGAAAGAAAGAAAGAAAGAAAAAAGAACGAGCAAAGAAAACGAAGAAAGAAAGAAAGAAAGAAAGAAAGAAAGAAAGAGCAAATAAAAAGTGGAAAGAAAGAAAAAGGAAAAAAAGAAGGAAAAAAGAAAGAGCAAAAGAAAACGAAAGAAAGAAAGAAAGAAAGAAAGAAAGAAAGAAAGAAGCAAAGAAAAAGTGGAAAGAAAGAAAAAAAAGAAAAGAAAGAAAAAAGAAAGAGCAAAGAAAACGAAGAAAGAAAGAAAGAAAGAAAGAGCAAAGAAAAAGTGGAAAGAGAAAGAAAGAAAGAAAAAAAAGAAAGAAAGAAAAAAGAAAGAGCAAAGAAACGAAGAAAGAAAGAAAGAAAGGAAAAAAGAAAGAAGGAAAGAGCAAATAAAAAGTGGAAAGAAAGAAAGAAAAGAAAAAAGTAAGAAAGAAAAGAAAGATCAAAGAAAACTTGGAAAGAAGCAATAGGAAAGAATGAGTTTATAGAGAAAAAAGAAAGAAAGAATTAAAAATGAAAATAAAGAAAAAAAAAGAAAATAAAGATGTAAATAATGAGAACGAGAATGAAGAAAAAATAAAGAAAGAGAAATATTCAAGGCTGGTTGGTTGGTTATATTTTACGGCATGTCAATCCTTGTTGGCTTATTTTATACTGAAGACATTTTATTTCATTCATTCTTGACAGGTAGTCAAATGTTTTTAAACTCATTTTTTTAAAACTCATATTGAAAAATATCAAAGATGAGTGGAAAGAAAGAAAAAAATAATTAAGGAATTATTTTTTTTCTATTTTCTATTTTACTTTCTCATTTTTATTTTATTCTCATTTTTAATTCTTTTCTTTCTTTCTTTCTTTCTTTCTTTCTTTCTTCGTTTTCTTTGCTCTTTCTTTTTTTCTTTCTTTCTTTTTTCTTTCTTTCTTTCCACTTTTTCTTTGCTCTTTCTTTCTTTCTTTCTTTCTTTTTTTCTTTCAGGTCTCAGAAGAAGAAAAATGAATCGAAAGAAAAAAAAGACTAAAGAAGAAATAGCTTTTGAAAGAGAGGCAATAATAAGAGAAACACATGCACTCATAAATAGACGCACACACACACACACACACACACACCACGTTCATCTCTCCATCCCTTCCCCTCCCCCACACACGTGCATCACCCACACTCTCACCCACACCCACTCACCAATGCAACACAACTTTTAGGAATTCTTCGATCGCGTACAAAGATCTGCATATTTGTGTCTTATAAACTCTAGCACACCTGCCCTCCCCCTCCCGCTGACCGCCCCTCCCGCCTACCCTGGCCCCTGACTCACGTGATCATGGCCTCAACATCAGCACTAAACAGCCCCCCCCCGCCACTCCCCCCGCCATCATCTGATTGACATTACGTATCAATACTCGATCATGTTTTAGCCGACCTGCTTGCTGTCTTTTGTCTTGTCTCAAAGAAATTCCGTAGAATGCCTAAACGAACACACAGAATAGAATTTCATAATTCCAAGATTATGAGAGACAGACGCCAACTGGAAATGCAGACGATAGACTTTTATGAAAAGAAAGAAAAAGACAGAAAGAAAGAAAAAAGAAAGAAAGAAAGAAAAAAAAAAGAGCAAAGAAAAAGTGGAAAGAAAGAAAGGAAAAAAGAAAGAAAGAAAGAAAGAAAAGAAAGAAAGAAAGAGCAAAGAAAACGTTGAAAGAAAGAACTGGAAATGCAGATGATACACTTCTATAAAAAGAAAGAAAGAAAGAAAGAAAGAAAGAAAGAAAGAAAGAATTAAAGATCAGAATAAAACAAAAATGAGAAAGCAAAAGAGAAAAAAGAAAAAAATTTTTAAAAATTGATAATTCCGAGACCTGAGAGACAGACGCCAACTGAAAATGCAGACGATAGACTTTTATTTAAAAAAAAAATTAAAAAAGGAAGAAAAGAAATAAAAAAAGAAATGAAGAAAGAAAGAAAGTAAGAAACAAAGAAACAAAAGTATTAAAAATGAAAATAAAGTAAAATTGAGAAAGTAAAAAAAGAAAAGAAGAAAAAGAAAAAAATTAATGGAAAAATTAGTCTTAAAAAGATTTTTTTTTAACCATTTTTTATCAAGAAATACTACACAGTTTCTTTTTTTTTATTGATTTTGCGTGGCTTATTTATTAATATTAATGTTTGTTTACGTCTTTTCGATTTCTTCATCTTCAGACTCCATTTTTTTCTCTCCTTATCTTCTAATCTCATCTCAATTGTAGTACCGATAAGATTTCTTGCTCCGAGTATCAGTCATCATCCTCATCATCATCATTATTATCATCATCACTATTTCCACCAAGTTGTAAACAGGTGGCTTTCAGCTGAGATCAAGGGACAGCAAGGAGTACCGAGAAAGTAGTCCTTTCGCCATACTCGCTGATTTTAGTAACTTATATGACACAGGGCTGTAGGAAGCGCGTGGTGTAATGGTTAAAGTCATAGAGAATAGAATCGTCGCCCAGAGTTCAAATCCTGGACGTGGTAATTGCGTTTCACTTAACGCTAACACCCTTGGGAAAGGTATGAATCATACACTCCCTCCAGCTATGGGTAAATAGCAGGGCAGACTGGGTTCTTTAACCATAGCTAGGTAACCAGTCTAGGAGAAGGAAAACTTTGAATTCAAACCTGTTGAGAGAAATTGACCTTGTGTCACATCCTGCTCGTGCGGAGGAGTTGGTAAATATATATATGACCCAGGGCTTTCGGGCCCTGTGTCCTGTGTCCAGTTGCTTCGGCCATTAGAGCGGCAGATATTTAATCTTTGTAAATAACTATTTTATACTCATGGTTAAGAGATGATTTCGTTCGGGTTGTTTGTTTTACGGCATATCAACACTTTTCGGGTCATTTAATGCCGAAATAAGTCATTTTGATAAAAGTTTCTATGTTTCAAGTTCTTAATATCTTCAAATTGGTATAAATGATTTTCATTAATTTTATTTTGTTCGGCTTGTTTGTTTTACGGCATATCAACCCTTTTCGGGTCATTTAATGCTGAAACAAGTCATTTTGATAAAAGTTTCTATCTTTCAGGTTCTTAATATCTTCAAATTGGTATAAATAATTTTCATTAATTTTATTTGGTTTGGTTTGGTTTGGGTTCGATTAGTTTGTTTAATGGTATAATAACCCTGTGGGTTATTTGATGCCAAAAACTGTCAGAGCGTGAGACAAAAGTTGGCACTCAAGCTCCTTTTACTAGTGTAATTTTTGTAGATATATTTCGTGGATTTATCTCATATTGAGAGAGGCAAAATAAGTCACGTGGTCCCAAGGAGTCGTCCCCCGATGCAATACCTGTCCCTTTGCAAAAAAGGAGTAAGGACCGGGTTTATTGCCTGGTGCCTGAGGCGCCACTCAAAGGGAATGCCGACCGGACCACGTATTTTTGTACTGTTCTTTGTACGAACTTCGGTTTGTAGGTTGCTTCCCTCGCAAAAAAATTAATCCGGCCTGGGAGGAGGTCAGGAAAACTACTACTAGACGTAAAGTCCCGGTTGGAATAGCGGTCCATGATTATATTGATGCTTCTGTTGAGGGAGGGTGAATATATATATATATATATAATCTAATTTAATGATTATTATAAATTGAGCTCTCTTTAGGGATTTATAAAAATCCTTGTATGAATATATGTGTGCACCTACAGGAGCATACGATATGATTATAAAGTGAGATTTTGAGGATCCCGGGTGGAATCATCCCTTACTACCAGTCATTTGGATACCTTACATATATATATATATATATATATATATATATATATATATATATATATATATATATATATCGGAAGTATATGTGGGTTCAACTTGGTTTAATTTTGAGTAATGTGGTGTATATTGTGTTTGTTAGGGTAAACTATTAGAATGTCATCAATATATCTAAAATAATGTATTTCGTTAGGTAAAATATAGTTAAAAATGTTTAGATTCTAGGAGTTCAATAAACAGACAGGCCAAAATGCCGCTTAATGGTGAACCCATGGGGAGCCCACACTTTTGTTGGTAGAAGTTGTTTGTGCATAATTCAAATATTTTGATTATTTTATATAGGTTCTGTTTTTGTCTATGAAAAAATACATTTTGTAATACCTTTCTGTAAAATTTTGCCGAGCCAAAAATGTAGGGGGGAGTATTTGTTGGGATTATCTTCCCATTGACCTGGAAGAGTTATCTTCCCGCTGGGTTGTCACTTGTTCTCACCATGGGCTACTGTATTTAAGCGCCTGGTTTAAACTCTTCTTCCTCTTTTAGCTACATCTTCTGGACCGACCACATGGGTTAGACCATTGTCACACCCTTCTCGGTGGGGACCTTCTGTCCCCAACGCTATGTAACTCTCCTGGGGTCTTCGGCCCCCATCACTAGTAAGTGATTTTGTATGTACGGACTCTCCGGTCCTTTTATCTCTACTCTTGTATGTTTATGTTTATGTACATGTATTTTATTGTTATTGTATCTTGTCTTATTTCTGTGCTGTTTACAATATAAAGAGTTGTCTCCAACAAACGTGTCGGAGTTGTATGTTCATATATTAACCATGGATCTTACAGGACAATCCGTGTGTATGAATGTACGGAGAAAACTACGAAATTAAAACAATTAATGACAAAGTAAATATCATCATTCACTATCATCATATCTTACTCTTTGAGCTAAAATAATGAAAGTTTGATTCATATTCATGAAGATAATTAAAACATAGTATTCGAATAGGAACAGCATGGATTTTTTTGCATTTAATATTTTGAATAGGAGACACTGATTTTTTTTTTCAGAGTGTATGTGCACTTTTTTTCTGACACCCCCACCAGGTTGGATCATCACAAGATCTTTTTACGTAGGGATTTTAATGGGGCATCCTGCTAGGATCTAACTCGTGATTCAGAAATAATGGATCTACGAGACTAACTTTTTTGTCTTCTCTCTACCAGAGTGACACCGGGTAGCCATTTCTAGTATATATATATGTTGTGATGTTAGTTCAACAGTAAAAAAAGAAGTCAAGTCGAGGTAGGGTAAAAAGAGACAAGTGTATTTACAATAAGGTACAAGAACGGCTAGCTTGCCGCTAAACAGTAACAGTACGGTAACAGTACGGTAACAGTCCAACCTTTTCCCTCGGTGTCTCACTATTTATAGTGGGAACCGGTGTATATTCTCCACTGTAGGAACGGCCGGTATAACAATATATATAAAGCGCTACGGGTACTATGTAATCCCGTACTACCTGTTTCACAGTCGGATCATCGGCGACTAAACAGGTAACCCCACCAAGCTTGCCTGGTGAGGAGGGTGGCTAGACTCACAGCAGGACGAAAATCAAGACCTGTCAAAGGGCGGAAGAAGCTTTTTGCTCAACGGCCATCTAGCACATGCTCCTGTTTGTCTTATCACTTTTGTTTATTTGTTTTGTTTTGTTTTACGGCATATCAACCTCCGTGGGTCATTTGATGCCGACAAAGTTTTGAAATAAACTCATTCTTAATGGATACTCAATTTTTTTATAAACACATTTTTTTATGTAACCCATGTATGGGACCCTAACAGATACTACCACCCCGGGTCAGAGTGGACCCACAATCCCCAGACCTCTAGAACTGGAACCTCACCATCAGATTTTAATGTAATTCCCAGGACATGAAAGGCCCTAAGCCACCGCCTTCTAGCACATATATGATAAAAATGGTTGGGGCTTGCCATATCGGCAATAGGATTGGGACAATCATATAGGTACTAGGGCTTGACGTGACCAGCCGTTTGGTCGGAGTAGGCCTCTCCGACCACCCGTCTATCCTAAGTAAGGGCCTAAGTGGAATGTTGCATGTCATGGCAGGATTCCGTCCTTAAGCATCATGGGTCGCCACCCAGGACCAACAAGTGGCCCATTTGAGGGAGTCTTACCCCTCTTCCGAGGTGCAGTCGGTGTATTCTAAAGCGCCTGCCGACAGGACTGATCACTTTTGTTCTCCACACACACACACACACACACACACACACATATATATATATATATATATATATATATATATATATAGCCTAAGGTCGAAACTAGTTGAGAACAAAAAAATAATGGCATTATTTTGGTTCACTTATATATATATATATATATATATATATATATATATACGTTATAATACCAATAATCTACTTATATATAAGATAGAATCTGACTTTGTTCAGACATTTCTGCTATATAAGATAAATACTCCCGTTTGTCTTACCACTTTTGTTCACCTCATATATATATATATATATATATATATATATATATATATATATATATATATATATATATATATATATATATATATATATATATATAATCTACTTATATATAAGATAAAATCTGACTTTATTCAGACATTTCTTATATGCACTGACCTTTTTCATAATCCAAATATTTTGAAGGAACGGTCGAGAGAACATCTGCTCAAAAGAATTATTTTTGGATAACCTCTTCTTCAGACGAAGCCATTTTGAGATTTCTGCTTAAAATGGCAACTTCTATACAATCCAATATCCACCTATTGTTATGTGATCTCTACGCGCCAATGATGCATAAGGACCTACATTATTGACAATGGGCAAATATATATTCAAATTTATTTTTCCAATCTTCGTTCTATTATTATTATTATTATTATTATTATTATTATTAGTAGTAGTAGTAGTAGTAGTAGTAGTATCTAATTTTCAGTTTTACTTTCGGTTTCTTACAATCCTTCACCCAGTCGTTACCCAAGACCTAGGGTGTGGGAAGGTAGTGATTGTAGGTATTCTATGTATTCATGTCTTTCACTTCCTCGTTTGGGCGCTATTTTTTTCCACTATTATTATTATTATTATTATTATTTAATTTTCAGCTTTACTTTTGGTCTCTTACAATCCTTACCCCAAACCTAGATTGAGGGAAGGTAGTAATATTCAATGTATTCATGTTTTTCGCTGCTTTTTGCGGGCTATGTTTTTTCTATTATTATTATTATTATTATTATTATTATTATTATTATTATTATTGCTGTTGTTGTTTAAATTATGTAAAACTATTTTCGAATTTCTAAGTATATTGATTCTGAAATTTCATTTTTGTGTGTTCGTTCAAGCATTCGAATCAAAAGATACTAATTTTGAAAGTTTTATCTCCCATTATTATTATTCGTTTGCATATATATATATATATATATATATATATATATATATATATATATATATAAAGAAAAGAACAGATTAGAACAATCCGAAAAAATGTGAAAAATATCAATTATATATATACATATATAAGGCTCGCAGACTTCTTACCTTTTCCTCAAACTAACGAAAGTCCTGATGAAGATCTATCGAAACAGATCGAAACACTGCAGCGTAGGCGAAATAAACATTATTCGTTTATGAACTTGTGTTTTTTCATTTTTTACAATATTACATACATATATATATATATATATATATATATATATATATATATATACATACATACATATTAATCATCCACAGACATCGTGTTTCGACGCATAGCGTCTCCTCAGTGCGGCTAGACATTGCAGATTACCTCCAGCAGCGATAAAAACCCGACTGATGTGTCATCAGTCACTGGAAAGTGACAGGAAGTCTCATCAGGTTTCTAGAACTTTTTCTGAATATTCTAGATGATCTTAATGATACTGTTGTCTGTATGGTCTCGATTTTTCTTCTGATTTCTAATCCCTCCAAATTTTCCCCCCAATCCTTTGGGGATCGTTTCGTCGCTAGCTGGTAGTCTTTCACTAGAGTCTGAATGTCAGCAACTCTCCTCGGCTCTCCAAAACTCTTTTATCATTTTATTCCTTGTAAGTTTTTCGAATCAGCTCTAACTGGTGTGTTTTGCCTTCAAAGAAAACTATTTCACACAAACATATCTTCTAATTGTGACTGAACTATGAAGCAGGTCAAAGTTACTACCTACATACATAAGACACTTCTCAAAAAATTCCCTTCTAACCCCCCTACATATCCACCTTAGTCCGACCAGAATCATACTTGGAACCGCCGATTCCTAACGCGGCCACGTCACCGAACTTTCCCGCTTGTTTTTCGATTCTCGGCAGTTTCTTCCGGTCTGTCGATTCATCAGGACGCATCTTCACAACTCTTGAAACATCCACATTCACTAAATCTTTTTTTTTTTTTTTACCTGAAGTTAGTTAAGAAAGACATTGAACTCTTATACCCTTTTCTTGTAATTTCTTATTCTAAAACTTACGTATTTGTATACAATACATAACCGTTATGTTACATTTATTGTCTTCAGTTTTGCTTTTTTGTTATTTTATTTCATTCTTTTATGGGACCATTATTTACAAACAAGAAATAGCCGCATAATCTTCGACAATAAATTTGAAGATGTTTGTGATTTAACTAGATCCTGTTTAGGTTTGCACATGTCCGCTTTTCATTACGAGTTTAAATTTAACGACAGGTGATCCCATTGATTGGGGAGGGGGGTTATAACACATAATAGTTGATATTCTGCCTTCTCACTTGTGCAAAGGGGTTAGGGCAACAGTTAACCAAGCGGTTAGCGAAAGAACATAAAACGGACCATATGACCTTTAGGCACCCCTTTTTGATCTCGATTCATAAGGACATGTTTTTCATTTACACTCTCAATATCCGGTTGTTTGTTAACAGACGATTTTTAGTGTTTTTGTTTTAAATTTAAAACTAATCCCTAACCCTAACCCCTAACAAACAACCGGATATTGACGGTGTAAATGAAAAACATGTCCTTCTGAATCGAGATCAAAAAGGGGTGCCTAAAGGTCATATGGTCCGTTTTAATGTTCTTTCGCTAACCGCTTGGTTAACTGTTGCCCTAACCCCTTTGCACAAGTGAGAAGGCAGAATATCAACCATTATGTGTTATAACCCCCCCCATCAATGGGACCACCTGTCGTTAAATTTAAACTCGTAATGAAAAGCGAACACGCGCAAACCTAAACAGGATCTAGTTAAATGTACAAACATCTTCAAATTTATTGTCGAAGATTATACGGCTACTTCTTGTTTGTAAATAAGATTTCCAGCCGACAAGAGTGGTAAAAATAAATGGCCCATATGACATTTAGGCACCCCTTTTGCTTTGCTGATTCATAAGTACATTTTTTCATTTACACCGTCAACATCCGGTTGTTTGTTAGGGGTTAGTTAGGGTTAAGGTTGGCTTAAGGTAAGGGGTTAGTTTTATAATTTAAAAACCCTCGAAAGATCGTCTGTTAACAAACAACTGGATGTTGAC
>CM042168.1:77083412-77143412 GCA_023376005.1 Doryteuthis pealeii
GGATGAGTTTGAATGCGCATGCGTGCCGCCTAAATTCTCAGCAAGGTTATTTGCTGTTGTCCGGGTTAATATTAAAACGGATAGAAATTAGCCATTCTTCATTCGCTTATCCAGCACTAAATTTAGTCAATATTTGTGAAAAGAAAACATTAAACAGAATTACCGTATTTGACGTCATATAGGACCCACTTTTTTTTCCCAAAATTTTGGCTCAAATGATTGCCCTGCGTCTTATACATCGCCACTGAGCACATACGTGCATACAACGTATGTGCACACAACTCGGCATGTAGCCTAAAACTGGTATATCACTACACGGATCTATCTAGCTAGGCTCACTCTGGTTTACAAAGAAATTGAGGCAAGCACAAAAATAGCTGTTTTAACCTAATTTGGGGGTGCTGAATTCAGATTTGAAATCCGTTTTTACTCATCACCTCTAGTTTTTTAGATATGCATATTGTACATTTTGTACACATACTGTATTTAAAGGCGTATATGCATTCAGGGTTAATTTCTAATATTGTGTGACTTATGTCTTCTTTTTTAGTTATTATGCAGGAAACTGAGAGCATGGGAAGCATTTAAGTCAGTCTGTAGTGGCTTCCTAGGTAACACACGCGTACCAAATTACCAAGCCTGTATTGAGAAGTTGCTAAAGACTTATGAGGATATGGGATGCTGAATGTCACTAACAATTCATTTTCTCCATTCCCACCTTAACTTCTTCCCTCCAAACCTTGGAGCAGTGAGTGATGAGCACGGAGAAAGATTCACCAAGACATTACGAAGATGGAGAGCAACTACCAAGGCAAGTGGAACCCCGGCATGATGGGAGACTTCTGCTGGATACTCTTGCGTGACATCTCGGAGGCAAAATACAGCAGATCATCTAATAAAACACACCTCTAACTGTCTGCGGTACTATGAATTGTGTACATTGTGTCATCCAAGTATATTTGTTCCGTCAATGTTCTTTATCTATCCTGTTTTATCTGTAATAAGCTGTTGCAACTGTTGAAATAAGCACGTATATACTCTGTATATACTAAAATGAGACTATTTAAAAGACAGAAAACTAGAGGTGATAGAGCAAAACTGTTTATAAATTTGAATTCAGCACACCCAAATTAGTAAAAAAAAAACAACAAAAAAAAAACACCTATTCATATTCTTGCCTCAGACAAAAAACTATTTTTTTGTAAACCAGTGTTATGATTATTTTTATTATTATCATTATTTCCTGCTATTGAGATGTCTTGTGTATGCTTATTGCTTGCCTGTACTGCCAAATTGCTTTTAACAGCTATGTTTCTGTTTGTGTAATGCACAGCTAGACTGTTTTCAACAATATATCGGTATCAGCCAGTCAGCGAAGGAATCTATCCCCTTTTCAATAGCGCTAGACCAAGGAGATTGTATTGGCGTCTGAGGTGGAGCGCCACACCTACCATCAGCTCCTAACTTTACCGCACAGATCCCTGTGCTACTCATACGCTGAGTTGGCGAGGACCGGTATCAAACTAGGAACCTTGTGGTTTCTAGCCGAACGCTCTACCGACTGAGCTAACCCGGCCGTCAAATACGGTAGATAAACTAGCAACAATATGCACCCTCCGGTGTATGTATTTAAATTTTAATGTAATGAAATATATCAAATTAGAAAGACTAACGAAATTAAATAATAACGCATATAAAAAGATTACACTTATTTTAATTATATCTTAATTGGTTTCTATATAACATAATTCATAGCATTGATTTTAATACATTGGGAAATGAAATAATATTAGATATCAATAACGTCAAGCAATTATCTATTAAACTCGGTTTTGTTAAAACCAGTATGCAAATTTGCAACATCATATAATATGTAAATCTCTATTTCTTAGTAATAAAAAATGAGACCGTTTAAATCGTCCAAGATGAAATGCAAAAATGTAAATCCTGATTATCTGGTGTTGATTATCCGCCGAATTCTTATATCTTATGAGTGTCATCAAATCAGCTAAATAATGGTAATGGAATACGAAATGGAGCCACCTGTTGGTCGTAGGTTGCGACTCGTGATGCTTAAGGACGGAATCTCGATGGCTGAATAGTCCTGACCTGCAATACACCACTTTGGCCCTTACTTAGTCTACACGGATATTCGGAGACAACCCTTCCGATCAATCGGTTCGTCACGTCAAGTCCTAGCATCTATATGATTGTCCCAATCCTATTGCCATCGTGGCAACATCCCAAACCTTTTTATCATATATGCACAAGAAGGCGATGGCTGAGGGTCTTAGAGTCCTGGGAATGATGTTAAACTGCATCTAGTGGTGAAGTCCAATATCGCTATTACTCCCAGGTCCACTCTGACCCGGAGTGGGTTAGATAGATTAAAAGATGAGTATTAAAAATGTGTTTTAAAATATTGAGTTTGAAAAAAAAAATCGAATTCCCAACAAGAATGAATAAAGCAAAATGTCTTCAGCATAAAATAACCCAACAGGGTTTGACATGCCGTAAAATCCAACCTACTAATCGTCAGCTGCTCCAGAACAATCACTGTCTCATTGTTCCAAGCATTATCTAAAAATATCCTCAATCGACATCCAATTTACTGTCAGGAAAATAAGACCCGGAAGAAGAAGAAAGGAAGTTTCTCGCGAGATATCTCGTCAGCTCCTCCCTCTCGCCAAAGGAGAAAGGAAAGAAATTGGTTAATCTTAATCCTAATTATTCACCGATTATTGTGACATGCCTGGCAGATGGATTAACAATAGCATACAGGATTATATATGGTGGGTGGATTCTTCCTAAAACAATGTGAAACCTGTTGTTTGTTTTTTGTTAGGGAGAGTTATCTCCCCCTAACGAATCGAACCGGAAAAGGAGGTGGGGAAAATATATTAGCAGCAGCAGCAGCAACGGAGGGCAGAGCAGAACCGGGGATACTACGTGACACACGTGTATCTTACATCAAGCCAGAACTCTAATCCAAACCCATCCACTGTATTCCCTGTCAGTGAAGAATAAATAAAACAAGTATTGTTATTGTTAACAATTTCCCTGTTTTTATTATCATTTCTGTTATTCCTACATCTCGGATACAACATTTTTTTTTTTTTGTTTTTTTTTGTCGGTAATTAATAGTGACAAAATCATCTGGCAAGATATCACATGTAGAGATGATGCTATATATCATCATCATCATCATCATGTCGCGCTGTTAGCACGGATATCCATGACAATCTCTCTCCATCCGTCCCTATCACTCATCATTCTCGGGAGGTCCTCTATGCAGCATCCAGTATCCACACAGAGCTGGTCAATGTACGTCTTTGCTGGCGTACCCATGTGCTGGCTTCCACAGGTGGACGTCACTTATGAGTATGTCCTTGCTTCTCCAGCAGTGTCCTGCGTGTCTTGTCCGTCTTACTCGGATGGTTTGGGTGATATGTGGCAGGTGGCCGTACAGCTGTTTTCTCGTGGGGTGTTGCTTCCACGTCTTGTTCAGGATCACACGCAGCTTTCTTGTGCAGCTCCCATCTATTTTATTTTCTAGTCGCTTCGTTAGGTCCAGGTGGTGCAGCCGTACAGCAGTACTGACACGACAACGACCTGGAAGAATTGACACTGACCTCTCATGGATAAACTATAGCATCATCTCTACATGTATATATATATATATATATATATATATATATGTATATATAATCCAAAAGTCCAAAGAAGAAATCTTCCTTACGACACAAGAGTGTTATTTTAAAAAACCTGTCGCAATTTGAGAACTCAATGTGTGCTCTTAATGTTAGAGTCACAGAGCAAATATATGAGTAAAGAAATAACAAAAGACTTAGAGATTTAGCATTATAGTCTATTTCAGGGAGCTTAGACAAAGTGTCTAACTCTCCCGACTCATCAGATGCGAATGATGAATTCTTTATTACTTTAAAGGCATTTGAAAACAGATTTTTTTTTTAATTTTATAAAGTCCTGATATGAATTCTAAACGAAAACCTTGATGTTGCAAAAAAAAAAAAAAAAAATTATGTAGTTTCAAATATGAGCAATTTTTATTATATATATATATATATATATATATATATATAAGTAAAGTCGACGGGGCGGCCTAAAGTCGGTATCAGCCAGTCAGCGAGGGAGTCTATACCCTTTTCAATAGCGGTAGACCAAGGAGATTGCTGAGGATCGGTATCGAACTAAACCTTGTGGTTTCTAGCCGAACGCTCTACAGACTGAGCTAACCCGGCCACTATATATATAATGAGTAAACAAAAAGGCTTAAAATCGGCCATTTTGCAGACCGATTTTTAAGCCTTATTCTTTACTAATTATATTGCTCTGTTCAATCATATTGAACCTCGAGCTCTCAAATTGGACCTGAACGACTCTAACATTCCACTGTTGGAAGAAAGGTCTCACTTAGAATCATCCTAATACCAACTTACAACTTACCTGGTATCCTACCTACGGACACACACACACACACACACACACACACACACACACACACACACACCATAACACACACAATGCACGGTAACAATGGTGGTGTGTGTTGACTGTATTTTTTATTATAAAAAAATACAGGTCAACACACACACCATTGTTACCTATTCCAAACTGCATTGTGATGGCCTTCTAAATCAATATATATATATATATATATATATATATATATTTACCAATCCCTATGCCCGAACACGATGTGACACAAGGTCAATTTCTTAAGCGGAGTTTTAACAGGTTTGAATTCAGAGTTTTCATTCCCCTAGACTGGTTACCTAATCAAGGTTAAAGAGCCCAGCTTGCCCTAATATTTACCCATAGCTGGAGGGGGGAGTAGTTAAATTCATATCTTTCCCAAGAGTATTAGCACTATGTGAAATGCAAGGAGGCTCGCCCAGGATTTGAACTCGGGACGATGAGTTCATTTCCTACGACTCTAAATATTACACCACGTGCCTATAGCTTAAAAAATGGAACAATAGGAGCCACATTAATTACCTGACACAGTTTTTTACTATTTGACGCTAGGGGACACGAACGGTAATTAACTACTGTGTGTGCCAATAGCCACTATGTGGCGTGATCAACATGGTATAAAAAAACGCGTCAAAAGTCAAAGACTTTCTGCTTTGACAATTAAGTCGCAAATCCGTGCGTTCCCTGTCGGCCATTGGGCAGGGGTTTGCCCCCCCCTCCACAGCAACTGGTATTCGACACGAGCCGGAATCCCTAAGGTGGTGTGATGCTGAAATACCAGTGCTACCATCAACTGCGACACTACCGTTGCCAAACTGCATTGGTCCCTTACCTTTCCTTTGGATCACAGCGACAGTGTGGAGAGGGGGGATTTGCTGCATGGGCAACAGCTCATCCTCCATATGAACCCGCCCAGGCTATGTAGTTCAAAAAAAGAAGAAAAAAACACTTGACACTACTCCTTCGTCTCTTGTAGACTCTATTCATTCTCTTTAAGTTTGCTCAGGTAATAAAAATGTTCTTGTTAATTTGTCGTGTATTGTTTTTGTATATGTATCCACACGAGGATATAACATACACCCCCCCCCCTTGTCAGCTGGAGCAAAAGAATACACCGACTGCAACTCTGCAAAGGAGTAAAATCCCCTCCCCCAAATGGGGCCACCTATTGCATTCTGGATTTGTACTGTAAAATCAATTAAATGGTGAAAATATATTCGACTAGACGATAAAAGGGAGATAATTCAATATATTTGAATGCTGATTTTACTTATCAATTTCACACATTGCTCGTTCTTCTTAATATCCGTCAAGTTCTGCTCGTCCGGGGTTAACTTCGTAGCTGCCAGTCCTACGATGATAACGAGGCCGGGAAGAAAATATTTTCTTCCAGAACGACCATTTTCCTTTAGTCTCACTCTCGTTCATACTCTCGTTCATAGTCTCGATCACTTTACATTCATTTTTATCTTCGTTCTGATGTAAGTCAAAGGGCGGTAACTCCGTGTTGAGCGCTTTACGGATATAAGCCGCGCCATTTTCAATCTGAAAAGATAAAGAAGAAACAAGAAAAGATCATTCAAATTTATTGTAGGTAATATTTCTTTTCGTCTCATTTGTTTTGCGCGGGAAGTTCGAAAAGACAAAGGAAAATTGAACAAAGAGACTGGAAAGGGAAGTAAGGACTTCCGGCTGGGGGACAAAGAGAAAGATTAAAATGCGTAGGCGTGTCGTCAATACAAAAGCGAGAGGGTTAAGCATTCAGGGTCAGTGGGGACAGTGAGTCGGTTGAGTGAGTTCATTCGGACAGCAATCGTGGGAGAGAGTTGACATGCTCTCCCCTCCCCTATCTACCCTCCCGTACCCGTTACTTAGCCACCATTCAACAAGGCCCCACGTGTGGCAGATAGCAGTTTTGTAGTCCCATCTTGACTTCCTCATTTAGTAGCCTGCAACCATAGTAGTAAAGATTGTCAACGCTTGTCCTCACCACCCACCACCCACCAGGAGGGAAAGAAATAAACGTTCAAAGTCCTACTACATATGCCTACTTGTGATCTTTATACTCTACTGCTAACATACACGATTTAGCAGCGTGAGTTATACAACGTGAGCTATATAACGTATATAGAATTTGATGCCAGTATATAACATATACGATTTAGTGCCGGCGAAGAAGGCGCTACGCAACATACATCTGATTCGATGGCTATGCAACACTTTGAAATGTTTTTACGTGAATTATTTGCATAGTTATTTCGTTGTGATATAATGATGGATTGATAATAAAGATTAGAATAGATATTGATATAATCTATATGCAGCGATTGTCTTCTCTTGTAGGATGAAGTTGATATTGGAAAAGGGTCATCTTCCCTTGCCGCCAGGGCTTGCCACTAGATGGCAGTACTACCTGGCTATTTAAATTCATCCCGGGAAGCTCTCTCTCTCTCTCTCTCTCTCTCTCTCTCTCTCTCTCTCTCTCTCTCTCTCTCTCTCTCTCTCTTATCTGGCATCCACAAAGATGCACTAGACAAGTTGTGTCTCTTTCCATTAAGGCTTGGGGGCCTTGACCCCAAACAATAGGCTCGTACCCATGTATGTACGTAGCTCTTTCTAGACCCTAACCACGTGACTCCTATACAGTGACTCTTTTATTCTCTGGTTAGTAACCTCAGATTAACTCTACAAGAACTCTTTCTTTCTTTCGGACGTTCGTCCTAACTGTTTTGTATGTGTATTTTATATTACATGAGCTCAGACAATAAAGTCTGTATTGTTGCTATACGTACCTCTCTGTTGGATTTATTTGTATATGTTTACCTACGTTAGAGACTTTTCCTTGAAAACTCCTAACGTGTTATAAGAAGCAGTTTTAGCCATGGAAGTTAAAACTACATTTATATGTATATATGTATTAATAAACTACATATATATAAAGCGAGTATTGATATGTATATATAAGAATATATATATATATATATATATATATATATATATAATATATATATAAAGCGAGTATTGATATGTATATATAAGATATATATATATATATATATATATATATATATATATATATATATATATATATATATATATATATATATATATATACTAGCTTTCCTTAATTGTACGACCGTTATCATCTTGCACCACCCTCTGGTTAAAAATGAGACCACCCAAATCGTCCCGATGAACTGAAAAAAAGCAAATTCTGATTATCTGGTGTTGTTTATCCATCGAATTCTTATTTTTATGAGTGTCGTCACCACTGCAGAATAATGGACCATTAGGGAAGAAAAAAGACATGCTACACAGAAGAATATAAGAGAAAGAAAGAAAGCGAATAGAGGGAAGATAAGAGAGAGAGAGAGAGAGAGAGAGAGAGAGAGAGAGAGAGAGAGAGAGTTGCGCACGGAAGCGATAAGGCTAATATGTTTTATTCGAACATAATGAAAAGATGAAAAGAAGGAAAGAAAGAAAAAAAGAGTGCGAAGAGTTAAATCAAGATTATTATCATTTTTAAATAGTGAACTTGTATTATTTGGATTGTTCGGACTCTTGTCCTCATCTTTATTATCTGTACAACGTTTCGGTCGATGTGCCCTCCGGTCCTCTTCAGCTATTATGCAATAAACATATCAAACGTTGAAATAATTAATATTATGGTATATCCACAGGTCCTGCTAGTGAATAATAATCAAGGATTGATTTGGTAAAAACTACTTATGGGTAATTCCATGTCAAATCATCCAGAAAAAAGTAAAATTGTTACCCACCCCCTTCAATTTTTTCCAAGTGTGGACTATGTTAACATTAGATGATCTCCAAAATTTGAGCTTCCAATTCCAAAAATTGGCGGAGTCATGTCGATTTTTATCTCTCCAAATTTAAGGGGGGTTGGCGAATCCCGGATTCTTGTGAAAGGGAGTTTCTCTTCACATCTTGACCTTGAAAAAACACACACGACGAACAAGGAAAACTAACAATTATGGATAATCTCACTTTAATCCGGAAATATAAGAAGATATTCATCTCCGCAAACTCCCTAAAAAACAAGAATTTTTCTTACCAACTGCCTACGGGAAAAAGTTATACCAAACAGTATCCCAAAAGTTTTCACACCTTCCCAACACATTTTTCCTGGATACATAAAAAAATTTCCTAGAATCTTCCATAGAAGATTTAACTTGGCTGAATAAATACCACTCATTTTATTTGAACCTGTGTTTTTTCAAAATTTTTCACTATATTACATACCGTCGGATTCACTTTCATTTTTCTCTTCACACATATAATATATATATTGTAATATATTAATAATTTGAAGGCAATTACAATGCGTATAAAAAATAAAAACAAAAAGATGTTTTTTTGTCTTATCGATTTCAAAGTAAACTTTATCATTAGAGACGAAAATCAGAAATGAACGTGCTTAAGTTTGTTTGTTTTTTTTGCGTGGTGATACTTTTTTTTTCCTCTTCTTCTTTTTCTCCTTTCTCCTCCCTTCCCCCTTCTTACATATCTATTTATTTGAACTCCATATTGGTTTCATGCGATGCATTTGAAACATCTTCCCCTGATGAATGCATCGCATGAAACCAATATGGTTGTGAATGTTCCTTTGATATAACAGCTCTATTTTATATTGAGCACTCTACCAATTAATACATAGTACGCCATTCCAGCAAAAGCTGAAATAGTGACCATCACACTACATATATATATATATATATATATATATATATATATATATATATATATATATATATATATTTCGTGTAGAGGGTTTGAGTAAATTCGTATATGCCGTAGTTTGATTGATTTAGATGCCGAGGTTTTGTGGTTAACTCAACCACGGAATACCAGTCTCAGCTCTTGAAAAAATAAATTCTTTCAAAATAGATTTAAACCGTCGTTCCAAACACAAAGAAAGTACAGTTTACAAGAGAAGTTTATTTTCACACGACGTCACTCCTAAATACATTAAAAACCTTTACACAAAAAAAATCCTGATAAAATAATTAGAGAAAAAATTGAACTTGCCTTATCTTCTGAGTTTTCTTTCTTTTCCCCCGGAATAATCTGCGGTCGAGTAAGTTTAATCCGTTAATCAATAACGCTGATCTACAGACAAAAAGTTCGAGCTTTAATTTTATTGTAACTGACTTAACCGGATCAAAAGAAACAGAACGCTCACCGGTGAACGTGATCATCTCAGTTGAAAAGACGCGAAGATTTTCCAAATCTCGTGAGACGCTCCCAAACAGAACGAAAAATCAAACAACTGTGATTTATCTAGTCTCTAATCTATTAATAATGGAGATTCGCTTCCGATTTTTGTCTGTAACAAAAATTACGTCACTGCTTAGGTCACAATACCCCAAATCGTCATAACAGAATAGATACACTCAAAATTTGAACATGCAGCATTAGTCAGTCCTCATTGTTTTTTTAAAAACAAGTTTTAATAAATACATGACTGGTATTATATATCTATATATAGTTTGTTTTATTTTAATACATATTTAAAGTTTACATTTCAAATTGTTTTATTTTTTAATCCTTTAATGAATTTGATGATTTTACTTACTTAGGGTACAAACTAGCTGACATTGAATTTTTTACTCCCACCCCTCAGGCAATACGTTTCAAAAATCTATTTTTACATCGCCCGGAGGGTGTTTTTTATTTTGTACTAGTGGCTTAAATGTAAAATGTAACTGTTACGAAATAAAAAAAATTTAAGTAGAATAAAGCCATAGAGCGAAAGAGGCATTTTGGTGAAAGTAGGCTGCACAAGGAAAGAATGCAAGAGTTTATTTATTCTTGAATTGATCGGTCGGCGAGTGAACCTAGCTAAATAGATCCATGTAGTAGTATGACTAGTTTTGTTAACCCCCCCCACACACACACACACAAAACTTCCGGTTTATGCCGAGTTGTGTACACACTCGATGTATCTCGCTTTAAAATGAATAAAACATTTTGTATTGAGTGCACGTGTATTAATACAACAACTGTTACGAAATACACTTCCATTCCTCTGAACAGAGGCCAATGAGAAGGGGAGAGTTAAAAATGTTAAATTGCCCAACTAGGTCAGAGGTTAGTAAAAAGAGCCCAAAAGGGGGCTAAAAAAGTAGCATAAAAATCAAAGCTGCCCCAGAGTAGGGACGCAGGTGCCAAAAGGAATTGTGAAGGAAGAGACGAAAAACTGCTACTAAGCAGGAGGAGTTAATTTTTTTCCTGGCCTGTAAAAGGTTGGGAAAAAGGAGTAAGTCTTAAACCCGACCTTCTACAGGTCGAGTGGCAAATGAATTAAGATTTCAAAAAATCAAAAAAAAATGACTTGAGAAAACCAACCCGCTGAGGTGAGCTTCGTTAGGAGTTTCGTTATCAGTCCATATTCATATATCTAAAAAATTCATATGGTTTGCAAAAGAAAAAATAGACGTGAAGGTTTGGATTAATTTCGTTTATTCAAAATAAACAAAAGCTGCAATTGTTGAGATGGTAATTCCTTTTCGCTGCTTGGTGAAATGAGGGCAGGTGTGTGATTGAAAGTCAGTTCTGGCTCTGCGTGACGCGAGGTGTGGTGTGGTGTGGGTATAGTATGGCGGTTCTTTTACCTCGGCCCGGTGTGTGTTGGCTCTGGTTGTCTGTCGTTAACTGATTTTTCGATTTTAAGTCGGCTTGTATATATAGCAAGTGATAGGCTCGAGAAGGCCTTTGAAGGATTTTGGGGGGAAGATTTTTTATTGGTTGAAAAACATTAAATAGGAAATATTTTTAATTGTTTATAAATTTTGTTTTTTCGACCGGAAGTTTTGCTGGAGCCTATGCGTAGAACATTTGTTTTTTTTGTTCATTTTACTTTCGCTGCCATGGGTTAACATCCATTTGGTGTCAGCAGCTTATATAGAGTTTTGTTTTGTTTTGTTTTTTAAATTTGTTTTGTTAGTGAGTGGATGTATTGTGTTAGTAAAGATTGTGAATCATAAGAGATATCTATTTCTGTTATAACAATATGTAATACATGTGTAAATTTGGAAAGGAAAACAAAAGATGTATGAAGAGATGTTTTAATGCTAAACAAACATCTCCCTATATAAAAGTTTTTAAAAAATTAAAAAATAATAATTACAATAACAAGTAAATGTATAACAATAATAACAATAACAACATTTTTAAAGTCTTGGCCTTTTTCCAAAAACTAGACATAACTTAAAAATACGAGGTAGTTAAATAACTTATATGAAGAAGCTTATTCCCATCTATTAATGTAACGAATGCAAATTGTCAGCTTAAAGTAATCAGGAATTTCCTTAATAAGCTAATGTTTCGTTACATTAATAAAACAACATAAATTCCGACTCAAAACCTCGGCTGCCTTTCAAGCAAATGTTAGGGGAGTAAAGCCCGAAAACAAATCAGGAGCTGGAGCCCCTAAGGTGGTGTGATGCTGAAATCCAGTTCTACCCATCAACTCCTGCGACACTACCGTTGCCAAACTGCATTGGTACCTTACCTTTAATTTGGATCACAGCAGCAGTGTGGAGAGTGGAGATTTGCTGCTTGGGCAACAGCTCATCCTCCACATGAATCCGCCCAGGCTATGTAGTTAAAAAAACTTGGACACTACTCCATCGTCTCTCATAGACGGAAGGATGCAACAATTCATCTACATTTGGTTGTTCATGACGACGAAGACGTCGTCACTCTGCAGTCCTGTTTACCTCATGTAGATGGGAATTTCCCTTGCAATGTGTGTGACCCCAGAATTGGACTAATGAGCCACCAGAGGGTCCACAATTGTTGAAGACATGGAGTGACGTCATTGTCGTCTGTGACGGACTTACAAAATAAGTATGAAGAAGTTTAACTTAACATTTCGTAAATAAACAGTAAACATAAGATTTGTACATCTCTTATTATAATGGAGATTGTGTGCTTTTCTGTCTGTAACCGAAACTAAATCACTACTCAAGTCACTAATTCCCTTAGTTATTGACATCACATTCTCCATGATTTTATTTTTATTTTAACCTCAATTATCAATAAAATTGTTTTACATTATTCATACTGTTAACCATATCTACATACTAACAACGTGCAATTATATTTATATATACAACAAAATAGCGGTTTACAGTATGAACGGGAAGGCTAATTTGCATATTGATATTAAAAAATCGAATTTAATAAATATGTGCTTAGTATTATTAATTTCTATCTGTTTGGTTTTATTTTAATGAATATAAGCAAAAATCTCTTCAATGAATCTTAAATGAAATCCATTAACAAGAAAACATAATTGTCATTTTATTCTTTACTTCCTATTTTAACTAAATAATAAAAAATTTATTAATTAAATTAAATTAGAAAAAATAACAATGAAAAACGAGAGTGATGGAAGAGTAAGTTTCAGTTGTTCTATTTTTCGATTATACTCCCTCTGTTTCAAATCTTTTTATCTGTATTCTTATTTAGTTTCATTAGCCTTTCTAATTTAATAAAATATTTTATTACATTAAAACTTAAATACTTGCACCCGGAGGGTGCATATATTTGCTAGTGATTCTAATGTATTTAACTTGAATAAGAAAAATTGCTATTTAATAAAGAATATAATTCTAATAATAAATAAAAAGACAGATTTTAAAAAATGAATAGACAGATTTTTTTTTTTTAAAGTCACCACTTCCCTTTTTTTTTCTTAAAAAAAATTTAAATACATCGCTTCCTAGAGCAACGAAAAAGTCGACCATTAAAAATATACGGATGTATTTTAAAATATTTAGTTTGGTAAAGGCAACCACCAGAATGTATACAACTTTTATTATTATAATATATATGCATATATAATATATAAATACAGAATAGCGCGCAAGAGATATCATTAGAATCACATTTTACGTATAAATAGTATTAGATTACGTTCTGCTGATTAATCAGTTCGCCTTTCATGTTGTATACCCTTTCTTACTTCTAGTCGTCTTTTCTTCTGGCCGGCTTTGGTTCTTTTATCATCTTGACTTGGTATATCTTCTAACATTTTGCATCTGGGTCTGGAATCTTCTAAGGTCTGGACTTTCTTGGGGACTTCGGGTCTGGTCTTCTATTGGGGATTTCTCTTTATCAGAAGCCCTGTGTCATTGTTAGTTTTTAGAGGTAATAAACACAAGACTTCAATTTACTTTTGATCTTATTTTATTGTTAATCCCTAAACCAGACGTATGCGCAGATCCTTACATCCTACGAGCTCGGCTTCTAACTTCTAACTGACTGAGAGTTACTTACTATCCTTAAACCGGAAGACAGGGTCTTCTATGCCTTCCGGTTCTCACGATTTATCCCCGGAAGCAAGGTGAGAGTGAGGTCAAGCGCCGTCACTCACTCTCAAGGCCATCAGCTGCACTAATCGCCATTATGATTCTACACTACCTTATATAAGTATTAGGGATCCAATAATTATGTAACATTCATTCTTCATCAAAAATCCTAGTTAATTTCCACTTTTATCTACAGGCAACTTAGAATTTTTTTTACGTGTTTAGCTCAGTCGGAAGAGCGTGCGCCTGGGATCCACAAGGTTCCTGGTTCGACACCAACCCTCACTAACTCAACATATGAGTAGTGCAGGGATCAGTGCAGTAAAGTGAGGAGTTTATGATAGGTGTGGCGCCCCACCTCGGATGCTAAAAAACAATCTCCTTGGTCTAGCGAAAATGGGGTAGACTCCCTCTCTGTCTGGCTGATACCGACTTTAGGCCACCCTGTCGACTTATATTACATGCCGAAATCATATCGAGAGCCAAACCAGATAAACTGAGAAAATCACCGACACGTTACGCTTCATCGATCCCGACATACAATACTTTTGAGGAACTACTTTGTCTCCAAAATGTTAATCAACACTTTTCTTCAAAACTCACATTTGCATAAATTCGGGGGTGATTTAAAAACGAATAGCGCACAAGAGATAATATCATTAGATTACGTATAAAAAGCGTTACATTTCACGGAAACACCCAAAACCTTTGAAACGCTATGATGAGTATTAGGGTAAGGGTTTGGGTTAGGGTTAGGGTTAAGCTACTTAGGGAGTTTCCGTAATCTAATATTATCTATACGTAAAATGTGATTCTAATGATATCTCCTGCGCGCTATTCTGTATTTATATATTATATATGCATATATATATTATAATAATAAAAGTTGTATACATTCTGGTGGTTGCCTTTACCAAACTAAATATTTTAAAATACATCCGTATATTTTTAACGGTCGACTGAAATTAATTAATTAATTAAGAAGAAGAAGAAGAAGAAGAAGAAGAAGAAGAAGAAGAATTACATAGTTTCAATTAGTAGGCAGTGCAAAACTAGTAAAACATGGAAAATGAATATAAATGCATCGTTTTAGATTATGTTGACTGATAAACTTCATAAACATTAATTCCTTTGTCTCTCAGTCAAATAATACAATAAAATTATTTATAATCCAAGTCAGAAGAAAACATCAATGAAAACAATGTTTTTAAAAGTTGATTAACAAAGAGGAAACAGAAAACGGAAGAAAAATGAAAAAAATTACTTTCATAGTTTGATCAAAACCAAAAATCTACAAATGTATTTATTTCTTACCGTTCAATAAAATCAAAGAATATATTCGAATGAGTTTTTTGTCAAAATGTTTTTTTTTTTGTTATAAACGTGTCGTTAAGGAGATTACATGTTATATAAAGGCGCAAAGTATTATGACGTCATTGTGATGTAATTTGAGAGATTCAACCATATTCAAATTAAACGGGGTTTTTTTTTGTCTTTTTTCCTTTTTAGATAAATGAAAAGTTAAAAAGTTAAATTAATTTTAAATGTTCTGTTACATAATCTATGCATAGATTATTGTCAACCCCCTGTATTTCTGAAGGGATGGCCCCTTTTCATATCACGGGCGGGACTTTCCATGGAATATTACAGAAAGCCCGCGAAATACGTGAAGTCACGTGGGACCTGGTTGGCTCTCAGTTTCAGCTTGGACGTCAGGCAGATAGGGTCTTTCTGCCTTAGCTAAAGCTCACTGCACACGCGTTATGTTAGTTACATGAAATGTTTAGTTAAGTAAATAAAAGCTTACATAAATAATATGGTTTTGTGGTTGATGAATTTCTTGGCAACAAGACTGATCAAGAAGAAGAAATGAATTAAGTGCGACCGACCACCAAGATGAAGTCCAGACGCTAGAAGATGAACGTAAGAGTATACTGAAAAACAGAAGAAAAGGGGAAAAGTACTTTTCATAGGTAAATCAAAATCAAAAATCTACAAACATATTTCTTACCGTTCAATGACATCACAGAATTTATTCAAATGAGATTTTATTGAAGGTAGACAAATTTATAGTAATTTGCAAATCCGTCAGATTCCTTCAAGAAGTTATTAGGAATATAGTGGCGAATGTTTTGGTTTTAAACGCGTCGTTACGTGTGTCGCCAGAGGCGCTAAGTATTATGACGTCATTTTGATGTTATTTGTGAGATTCAACCATATTCAAATTAAACGGTTTTTTATTGTGCCTTTTTTTTTTTTTCCTTTTTTAGATAAATGAAAACAGTTAATTTTTTAAAAAAATGGCGTCAATTTTAAATGTACATTTTTGCCCCGAAGAATGGAATCAGAAATTCTTTGCAATGGACATTCATCTTCATGGAGTTCATTCATATCAGTAGATTATGTATAAAAAGCGTGTGGTTTCATTACATTTCATCGAAATACACAAAACCTTTGAGACTCTATGCTTTGTGATAGGTCAAGAGTCAGCATTAGGGTTAGTGGTTTCCCAACCTAAATCAAATTAAACGATCGGTCACCTAGGTGACCTAGGTGACCGATCGTTTAATTTGATTTAGGTTGGGAAACCACATGAGTCATGCAATTTTGACATCATCATCCTGTCTGGTGATGACTTGATCTGTTGCCGATTTATATCTCGTAAAGCTAATCGTGTTAAAACCAACGCCTAATTTGCCATTAAACAAGGAAAGCGTTACCCCATTATTCCAATATACTCTCCTCTCATTTGAGGTCTACAGCAATTTGGAGCTCAACCCATGAATGTTGAGGCCTCTTGTGGATGTAAGTAAAGTAAAGTCGTCGGGGCGGCCTAAAGTCGGTATCAGCCAATCAGCGAGGGAGTATATTCCCTTTTCAATAGCACTAGACCAAGGAGATTGTTATCGAACTAGGAACCTTGTGGTTTCTAGCTGAACGCTCTACCGACTGAGCTATCCCGGCCCCTTGTGGATGTGGTGGGTGTCAAATAAGCCGAGAAAACTACTTTGAATGTTGAACGGACTCTCAGATTTCTGAACATCGGAAGAGGAAGCTTCAACTGCTTCCGGCCAGTGTCGCTGAAATTGGTACTGCACATGATTTTGATGCAAGCCACAATCGAAATATTAGGTTCGTCTAGGATTTCCGATTCGGAAAATCAAGGAGCTCTTTGAAAATCGAACAGATACTTTGTGAGGGCAAAACAGTTCTACGAAAGAAAGATTTGTATATGTAAATCGATGAATCGTTGTGTGTCGGTAATTTTGGCAGTTTGTCTCGATTGACTACCAAACAACCGAGAAAACGTAACAGATTGAGTACATCAATTGTATTCTTCCGAGGTCAGTTGGGGAGGGGTCTTTTGTGATCGATATATTGTGTAGTAACATGGCGGAATTCCCATATCCGGGTCCCGTCAGTCCCTTACTGACCAAAGGGGAGCAACTCTATTTTTGTTTGGTCTACCTAACAGTACGGAATTATCGAACTCGGTTACATCGTAAATCTCGTTCATTTCCTCTGATTCCAACCTGATAAAGTGAGGATGATTCAACAGAAATCTCCCACTCTGAATTCGACTGTTCCTCCAAATACTAAACACTGATGGAAGAAAGAATTGACCGTGGGTCGTCAGCGATATCAACTGCCAAAGTTTGAAACTCAACTCTCATGACTGACGTCATAATATTATCGTTAGAAACTTTAAGATATGTGTCTCTCAAGTCAAATAATTTAAGCTCCAAAGAAACATAAAAAAAAAGCATCGATGAGAACAATGTTTTTTTAATTAATTAACGAAGAGTATACTGAAAAACGGAAGAAAAGTGGAAAAAGTACTTTTCATAGGTAAATCAAAATCAAAAATCTACAAACATATTTCTTACCGTTCAAGTGACATCACGGAATTTATTCAAATGAGATTTTATTAAAGGTAGACAAATTTATAGTAATTTTCAAATCCTTCAGATTCCTTCAAGAAGTTATTAGGAATATAGTGGCGAATGTTTTTGTTAAAAACGCGTCGTTACGTGTGTCGCCAGAGTATTACCAAATACCCGACAATGATGGAAGAAAGAATTGACCATGGGGTCGTAGGAGATATCAACAACCATGATTTGGAACTCAACTCTCATGACTGACGTCATAATATTATCGTTAGAAACTTAAGATCTTTGTCTCTCGGCCAAACAATTTAAAATCAAAATAATCAGGAAAAAAAACCTCGTTAACAACAATGTTTTTTTTTTAAATAATTAAAGAAGAGAATACGGAAAAAATGGAAGAAAAAGGAAAAAAGATTTTTTCATAGGTAAATCTAAGCAAAAAAACTACAAACGTATTTCTTACCGTTCTATGAAATCAAAGAATTTATTCAAATTGGTTTTCGTCAAAGATACACAAGTTTAGGGCAATTTGTAAATCCATCAAATTCCTCCGAGAAGTTATCAGGAATATAATGGCGAATGTTTTGGTTAAAGGCGTCGTTAAAGGCGTCTCGAAAGAGGCAAAGTATTATGACGTCATTTTGATGTCATTTGAGAGATTCATCCATATTCAAATTAAACCGTTTTTTTAAAGTGCCTTTTTTTTTCCTTTTTTAGATAAATCAAAACAGTTAATTTTTAAAAGAAATGCCGTCAATTTTAAATGTACATTTTTGCTCCGAAGAATGGAATCAGAAATTCTTTGCAATGGACATTCATCTTCATGGAGTTCATTCATATCATTATGACGAGAAGGCTGACGAGCGCTTCCCATTCACCTGTAGCACTGCCGTGGGGGATCGATATAAGATGCTAATCCATCAGTGGAATTCCGATTTGAATCCGGCAGTCTCCAGAACAGTGGTCAAAAACCGATGGTCTACCCCATCAAATGCCTTGGACTGATCTAAATTGATAATCGCGGCTTTTTCGTCGTCTTTTAAGTCCTCTAGGATCGTGCGAATCAAGTGCAAGTTATCCTGGGTGGATCTTCCCTTCACAGCGTAGTTCTGCTCAGGTTTGATCAGATCCCCAATGACAAGCTGCAAGCGATTGGCAAGGACCCGGGCCAAAATCTTTAACTCTGTGTTGAGCAGAGATATGGGCCTGTAATCGTCTAAACCGTCCCAGACATTCTTGCCACTTTTCTTCAGTAATGTGATCACACCTTTGGTAACGCAGTCGGGGATCCCTCCCTGCTCGAACCAATTGTTGAACACATCCGTCAGAATAGGGACAAAAATGAGCGACATCCTCATGTACAATTCGTAGGGCAGACCATCCGGGAATATAGTGGCGAATGTTTTGGTTAAAAACGCGTCGTTAAGGACGTCGATAAAAAAGGCAAAGTATTATGACGTCATTGTGATGTTATCGGAGAGATTCATCCATATTCAAATTAAAATTTTTTTATTGTGCCTTTTCTCCTTTTTTTAGATGAATGAAAACAGTTAATTTTTAAAGAAATCCCATTAATTTTAAAGTATAATATCTATTTATTTTATATCCTTTGGGTTAACTATATTATTTTACATTTATTGTAAAAACTAAAAATTTTGGGGTCTGAAATTCAATATAGACAGTGAGAATAAAACAGATAGAAAAGTTTATCGCAATTTTAAAATCCATCAAGAAATTATCAGGAATTATGGTGGCGAATATTATGTTAAAAACGCGTCGTTAAGGACGTTGCTAAAGAGGCGGTAAGTATTATGACGTCATTGTGATGTCATCTGAGAGATTCAACAATATTCAAATTAAACGGTTTTTTATTGTGCCTTTTCTCCTTTTTTTAGATAAATAAAACAGTTAATTTTTAGAAGAAATCCCATTAATTTTAAATGTATATTTTTGCCCCGAAGAATGGAAACAGAAATTATTTGCAATGGCTTTTCATCTTCATGGTGTTCATTCTTACGGTCAACCATCTTAGAAGTAATTCGTCGGATTAGAGATGCAATTTAAGGGCCTAAAGTGATCTGAAATAGGGTGGGAAACCACATGTGAAGGTTTTAAACTAACACCTAACTTGACATTAAACAAGAAAAGCGCTAGCCAATCCTTTTAATATACGGTTCTCTCATTTGAAGTCTACAGAAATTTGGGGGCCTAACCAATGCGTGTATGTTAAGTAAGTGAAGAAAATTACTTTGGATGTTGAACGGACTCTCAGACTTTAGAACTTCGGAAGAGGAAGTTCCAGCTGCTTCCAGTCAGTGTCGCTGAAGTTGGCACTGCGGTGATTTTGACGCAATGTAAATCAGCATGTTCAATTCTTCTAGGATTACCAATTCGAAAAATCAAGGAGCTTTTCGAAAATCGAACAGAAACATTGTGAGGGCAAAGCAGTTCTCCGTAAGAAATATTGGTGCTAATGCGGAATAGCGCGCAAGAGGTAAAAGTATTAGATTACGTACAAAAAGCATTGAATTTCAGTACATTCACGGAAATTCCCGAAAGCTTTGCGACGCTAAGACAAAATTTTAAAAAAGAGCACGCAAAAACGTTTTATAAATTTTCACAGCAAAAAAAAAAAAAATTTTGAAATAAAAAATTTGTTTTTTTAAATTAACATTCACCTTTTACTTTTTTTCCCAGTTTTTTCTTTGAATGGGGGTTTATATGTAACAGAGACTTGAATTATGGTCATATTTTCACTATTACTACAAGTCGAAAAGTTGTTGTCTGCCGGATCATACCACCCGAAAACCCTGAGCGGAACAGTTGTTCTCCTGACGTTATACTTTCTCCTGTTGAAAACAGTCTCGTTTATTTCAACCGTGTGCCTCGGTCCACGAATAATTCTGGGGTTGTTGATGAAATCAATACATCCTTCTACGGATGACGAAACTTTAAATACCAACTCTGAGAAATTCATTTTTAAGACCGTTTTCCTAGCGTTCTATTTGTAAAAAAGAAATCATAACGGCTCTCTAACTTCGGGACTATCCGTCATATAATGGCTTTTTATACGTAAAATGTGTTTCTAATTCTTTTATCACTTGCGCGCTGTTCTGCATTAGTACCGAAATATTTGTGTATGTGAATCGATGAATCGTAGTGTGTCGGTAATTTTGGCAGTTTATCTCGATTGGTTACCAGGCAACCTAAAAACAACAGGGAAAACATGACGGACTGAGTAAGTCCACTGTATTCTTCGAGGTGAGTTGGGGAGGGGTCTTTTGTTATCGATATGTTGTATTGTACGACATTATCGAAGTCGGCTACATCGTAAATCACGTTCATTTCCTCTGATTTGGATCAACTTTTCTCGGGTTCCAGCCGTGATAAATCTCCCACTTTGAATTCGTCTGTTCTTCCAAATACCCGATACTGATGGAAAAAAGAATTGACCGTGGGTCGTCGGAGATATCAACAACCATGATTTGGAACTCAACTCTCATGACTGACGTCATAATATTATCGTTAGAAACTTTAAGATCTTTGTCTCTCAGCCAAACAATTTAAAATCAAAATAATCAGAAAAAAAACCTCGTTAACAACAATGTTTTTTTTTTAATAATTAAAGAAGAGGATACGGAATAAAACGGAAGAAAAAGGAAAAAAATATTTTTTCATAGGTAAATCTAAGCAAAAAATCTACAAACGTATTTCTTACCGTTCTATGAAATCAAAGAATTTATTCAAATGGGATTTCGTCTAATATAGACAAGTTTATAGCGATTTGTAAATCCGTCAGATTCCGTCAAGAAATTGTCAAGAATATAGTGGCGAATGTTTTGGCTAAAAACATGTCATTTATAGCGTCGCTAAAGGCGCAAAGTACTATGACGTCATTGTAATGTTATTTGAGAGATTCATCCATATTCAAATTAAACGGTTTTTTTATTGTACCTTTTTTATATAAATAAAAAGTTAATTTTTAAAGAAATGCCATCAATTGTAAATGTACATTATTGTCCCGAAGAATGAAAACGAAAATTCTTTGCTGTCGACATTCATATTCATGGGGTTTATTCTTACGATCAACCGTCTTAGAAATAATTTGTCGGATTAGAGAGACAATTTAAGGGCCTAAGTGACCGATCGTTTAATCTAAAATAGATTGGAAAACCTACATGAGTCATGCAAGTTTGACATCATCAACATATCTGATAACGATGACTTGATCTGCTGTCGATTTAATAACGTAAACCTCCAGTGAAGGTTTTAAACCAAAGCCTAACTTGTAATTTAACAAGAAAAGCGTTACACCATCCTTCCAATATACTGTCCTCTCATTTGTGGTCTACAGATATTTGGAGGATCAACCCATGAGGGTTTAGAATCGCTTGTGGGTGTGGTGGATGTGAAGTAAGTGAAGAAAACAACTTTGAATGTTGAACGGACACTCAGACTGTTGAACTTCGGAAGAGGAAGCTTCAGATGCTTCTCCCCAAAACAAGAATTGTGGCTGGTAATCTATGGTTTGCAGTCTGTCGGTCATTTTGGCAGATTATCATGCTTATCTACCGGGCAACCACGAAACAACCGGGAAAAAGACTGATGGGCCGGGTACGTTAATTGGGTACTCATGCAGAATAGCGCGCAAGAGATATCATTAGATTACGTATAAAAAGCACGTGGTTTCATTACATTTCATAGAAATACACAAAACCTTTGAGACTCTACGCTTTGTGATAGGACAAGGGTCAGCATTAGGGTTAGTGTTAGTGTTAAGGTTAGGTTACTTCGTGAGTTTCCAATATCTAATGCTATTTATACCTAAAAGGATATTCTAATGATATTACTTCTTGCATCCTATTGTGCATTTGTACTGTAACGTGGGTTCAAAGTTATACATACTTTGATATACACAAATAACTCCGACGAAGGTTAATAGACAAAACATTTAATATATACATCACATGGATAACAGTTGATACAACGTACATAGTAAAAGAGTTACATATATAAAGGAGTACACAAATAAAGATAAAGACACATTCCTGAATGGTACATTATAACATATAAAAGTACAGACATGAAACTAGGAATAGTCCATGCTGTGAAGACTTACAGTAATGTAAGGGGGGCGGAGCCCCAACGAGAGGGGTTAGATAAAATCTACCCCATGTGGCTCGTAGTTACTGAAACGGGAAAAGAGAGCGAAAGGGTTTGAACCCGGCGCTTAAATACTATGGTGCCCTAGCGGGCACCAGCAAACTAAAAGGGGCAGACAACTCCACCAGGCAAATACAAACTAACGCTACAGTACCATTAACTGTATTTTTCGGGTTCAGTTGGTGGACTTTTGTGGTTGATATGTTGTCGGTGTTGTCTAATTCGCCTACATCGTAAATCACTGTCCTCTCATTTGAAGTCTACAGCAATTTGAGGGCTCAACCCATGAGTGTTGAAACTGCTTGTGGATGTGGTGGATGTTAAGTAAGCGAAGAAAACCACTTTGGGTGTTGAACGGACACTCAGACTGTTGATGTTCGGAAGAGGAAGCTTCAGCTGCTTCCAGCCAGTGTCGCTGAAATTGGCACTGCATGTGATTTTGACGTAAGTCACAATCGGAATAGTAGGTTCGTCTAGGATTACCGGTTCAAAAATCTAGGAGCACTTTAAAAATTGGGCAGGGACCAAAGCAGTTCTCCAAAACAAGAGTTGTGGGTGGGACTTTATGTGTCGCAGTCTGTCGGTCAAGAAATAATATCATTAGATTACGTATAAAAAGCATTAGATTTCATTACATTTCACGGAAATACCCGTAACCTTCGAGGCCCTCCGCATTGTTTTAAAGCAGGGTTAATGTTAGGGTTAGTGTTAGGATTAGGCTACTTCGGTAGCTTCCGGCATCTAATGCTATTTATACGTAAAATGCTATTCTAATTACATTATCTCTTGCGCGCTATTGTGCATTTATACCGTTAACTGTATTCTTCGATGTCAGTTGGGAGTCTTTTTTTTTATCGATAAGTTGTCGGTGTTGTTCTTAATTCACAAAGTCGTAAATCATGTTCATTTCCTCCGATCTGGAACAGTTTTTCTCGAGTTCCAATAATGGTAAAACGAGGATGATTCAGCAGAAATCTTCTGCTTTGAATTCGACTGTCCTTCCAAATACCCGACACTGATGGAAGAAAGAATTGACCGTGGGGCGTCGGAGATATCAACAACCATGATTTGGAACTCAACTCTCATGACTGACGTCATAATATTATCGTTAGAAACTTTAAGATCTTTGTCTCTCGGCCAAACAATTTAAAATCAAAATAATCAGAAAAAAACTCCTCGTTAACAACAATGTGTTTTTTTAATAATTAAAGAAGAGAATACGGAAAAAAAGATCTTTTCATAGGTAAGCAAAAAATCTACAAACATATTTCTTACCGTTCTATGAAATCAAAGAATTTATTCAAATTGGTTTTCGTCAAAGGTAGACAAGTTTAGGGCAATTTGTAAATCCATCAAATTCCTCCGAGAAGTTATCAGAAATATAATGGCGAATGTTTTGGTTAAAGGCGTCTCGAAAGAGGCAAAGTATTATGACGTCATTTTCATGTCATTTGAGAGAATCAACCATATTCAAATTAAACGGTTTTTTATTGTGACTTTTTTTTCCTTTTTACATAAATGAAAACAGTTAATTTTTAAAGGAATGCTGTCAAAATCAAATCAAATCAAAATTGCTTATTTTCACACATTACATTTTTAATTAAAACACAACAATTAATTAATTAATGATGATTATTTAGGACTGAGTCTATTCTAGTAGTGACCACCTCTGCTATTTCATAGGTTTTCAGATTTAAATTTGGAGAAATTGAAAGCAGTTTTGAAATGTTTTAAAAGAATCGAATGTCTTAAAATGTAATGTATTATTCTTGTTTTTTGGGGTTTTTCGGTTTTTTTTCGAGATAGATCCATTTCAATATTTGTTTGTTTCTTGGGGTGGGGTTGTGTGTCAATTGTAAATGTAGATTATTGCCCTGAAGAATGGAAACGAAAATTCTTTGCAATGACCATTAATCTTTATTCTTACGTTCAACCGTCTTAGAAGTAATTTGTCGGATTAGAGAGGCAATCAAAGTGACCAATCGTTTAATCTGAATTAGGTTGGTTTGGTTGGTTGGCAGCCTTCCGTCTACGAGAGACGATGGAGTAGTGTCAAAGTTTGTTTTTAACTACATAGCCTGGGCGGGTTCACATGGAGGATAAGCTGTTGCCCATGCAGAAAATCCCCCTCTCCACACTGCCGCTGTGATCCAAAGGAAAGGTAAGGTACCAATGCGGATTGGCAAGGTTAGTGTCACATGAGTTGATGGTAGCACTGGATTTCAGCATCACACCACCTTTAGGGGCTTCGATTCCTGATTTGTTTTCGGGATTTACCCCCCTAGCCTTTCCTTGAAAGGCAGCAGAGGTTTTATGTCGGACTTTTCCTTGACTTTGATGGGTTGCAGACCAAGGCTAAAGTACCCTTTTAACCCATTTGGGGATCTATGTGAATAGCAGGTATTTGAATTAGGTTGGGAAATAACATGAGCTATCAAAATTTCAGATCACCAGCCTTCTGATGACGTTGACTTGATCTGTTGCCGATTTGATAACGTAAACCTCCAGTAAAGGTTTTAAAACCAGCGATTAACTTGCCATTAAACAAGAAAAGCTACCACCTCCTTCAAATATACTGTCCTCTCATTTGAGGTCGACAGATATTTGGGGGTTCAACCCATGAGGATTGAGAACTGCTTGTGGGTGTGGTGGATGTTAAGTAAGCGAAGAAAAATAACTTTGGGTGTTGAATGGACTCTCAGACTTCTGAACTTCGAAAGAGGAAGAGGAAGCTGCTTCCAGCCAGTGTCAATGAAATTGGCACTACACGTGACTTTGACGTAAGCCACAATCGGAATTTTAGGTTCGTCTAGGATTACCGGTTAAAAAATCAAGGAGCACTTTAAAATCATACAGGGGCCAAAGCACTTCTCCCCAAAACAAGAGTTGGGTGGGACTCTATGTCCGTCATTTTGGCAGATTATCTCGCTTGGCTACCGAGCAACCACTAAACAACCGGGAAAAAATTGATGGGCCGGGTACATTAATTGGGTACTAATGCACAATAGCGCGCAAGAGATAATATTAGATTACGTATAAAAAGTTTAATATTTCATTACATTTCACGTAAATAACCAAAATCTTTGAGACTCTAGGCCTAGTGTTAAGGAAGGGCCAGGGTTAGTGTTAGGGGTAGTGTTAGAGTTGGGTTTAGTGTTACCGTTAGGGTTTAGGGTTAGGCTACTTCGGGAGTTTCCGACATCTAATACTATTTGTAGATAAAATGCTATTCTAATTATATTATCTTGCGCGCTATTGTGCATTTATACCGTTAACTGTATTCTTAAAATTTTAAAAAACGCGTCGTTACGTGTGTCGCCAGAGGCGCTAAGTATTATGACGTCATTTTGATGTTATTTGAGTGATTCAACCATATTCAAATTAAACGTTTTTTTTTTATTACGGAAATACCCGAAACCTTCGAGGCCCTCCGCATTGTGTTAAAGTAGGGTTAATGTTAGGGTTAGTGTTAGGATTAGGCTACTTCGGTAGCTTCCGGCATCTAATGCTATTTATACGTAAAATGCTATTCTAATGATATTACTCTCATGACTGACGTCATAATATTATCGTTAGAAACTTTCAGATCTTTGTCTCTCAGCCAAACGATTTAACCTCCAAAGAATCAGAAGAAAAAAACCTTTCTTAACAACAATGTTTTTTTTTAATAATTAAAGAAGAGAATACGAAAAAATGGAAGAAAAAGAAAAAAGATTTTTTCATAGGTAAATCTAAGCAAAAAATATACAAACGTATTTCTTACCGTTCTATGAAATCAAAGAATCTATTTAAATTGGTTTTCATCTAATGTGGACAAGTTTATAGCAATTTGTAAATCCATCAAATTCCTCGGAGAAGTTATCAGGAATATAATGGCGAATGTTTTGGTTAAAGGCGTCGTTAAAGGCGTCTCGAAAGAGGCGGTAAGTATTATGACGTCATTTTGATGCCATTTGAGAGATTCATCGATATTCAAATTAAACGGTTTTTATTGTGACTTTTTTTTTTCCTTTTTACATAAATGAAAACAGTTAATTTTTAAAGGAATGCTGTCAAAATCAAATCAAATCAAAATTGCTTATTTTCACACATTACATTTTTAATTAAAACACAACAATTAATTAATTAATGTATTAATGTGTGTAGGATGATCATTTATTTAGGACTGAGTCTATTCTAGTAGTGACCACATCTGCTATTTCATAGGTTTTCAGATTTAAATTTGGAGAAATTGAAAGCAGTTTTAAAATGTTTTAAAGGAATCGAATGTCTTAAAATTTAATGTATTATTCTTGAGGGTTTTTTTTTGGGGGGGGGCGGGTCGAGTTAGACCCATTTCAATATTTGTTTGTTTCTTGAGGGGGTTGTGTGTCAATTGTAAATGTAGATTATTGCCCTGAAGAATGAAACCGAAAATTCATTGCAATGACCATTAATCTTTATTCTTACGTTCAACCGTCTTAGAAGTAATTTGTCGGATTAGAGAGGCAATCAAAGTGACCAATCGTTTAATCTGAATTAGGTTGGTTGGTTGGTTGGCAGCCTTGCGTCTATGAGAGACGATGGAGTAGTGTCAAAGTTTGTTTTTTTTAACTACATAGCCTGGGTGGGTTCGCATGGAGGATAAGCTGTTGCCCATGCAGAAAATCCAACTCTCCACACTGCCGCTGTGATCCAAAGGAAAGGTAAGGTACCAATGCGGTTTGGCAACGGTAGTGTCACAGGAGTTGATGGGTAGTACTGGATTTCAGCATCACACCACCTTTAGGGGCTCCGATTCCTGATTTGTTTTTGGTGTATACTCCCCTAGCCTTTCCTTGAAAGGCAGCAGAGGTTTTGTGTCGGACTTTTCCTTGACTTTGATTGGTTTGCAGACCAAGGCTAAAGTGCCCCTTTTAACTCATTTTGGTATCTATGTGAATAGCAGGTATTTGAATTAGGTTGGGAAATAACATGAGCTATGCAAGTTTCAGATCACCAGCATTTCTGATGACGTTGACTTGATCTGTTGCCGATTTAATAACGTAAACCTCCAGTGAATGTTTTAAAACCAGCTCTTACCTTGCTATTAAACAAGAAAAGCTACCACCTCCTTCAAATATACTGTCCTCTCATTTGAGGTCTACAGATATTTGGGGGCTCAACCCACGAGTGTTGAAACTACTTGTGGATGTGGTGGATGTTAAGTAAGCGAAGAAAACTACTTTGGGTGTTGAACGGACACTCAGACTTTGAAGTTCGGAAGAGGAAGCTTTCAGCAGTCAGTGTCGCTGAAATTGACACTACACGTGACTTTGATGCAATCCACAGTCGGAATATTAGGTTCGTCTAGGATTACCGGTTAAAAAATCAAGGAGCGCTTTAAAAATCGGACAGGGGCCAAAGCACTTCTCCCCAAAACAAGAGTTGTGGGTGGGAATCTATGTCCGTCATTTTGGCAGATTATCTCGCTTGGCTACCGAGCAACCACTAAATAACCGGGAAAAAATTGATGGTCCGGGTACATTAATTGGGTACTAATGCACAATAGCGCGCAAGAGATAATATCATTAGATTACGTATAAAAAGGTTAATATTTCATTACATTTCACGTAAATAACCAAAATCTTTGAGACTCTAGGCCTAGTGTTAAGGCAAGGCCAGGGTTAGTGTTAGGGATAGTGTTAGAGTTGGGTTTAGTGTTACTGTTAGGGTTAGGGTTAAGCTACTTCGGGAGTTTCCGACATTTAATGCTATTTGTACATAAAATGCTATTCTAATTATATTATCTTGCGCACTATTTTGCATTTATATGGTTAACTGTATTCTTCAATGTCAGTTGGAGGTCTTTTATAATTTCCACTGATTTGTACCAACTTTTTCGAGATCAAGCAGTGAAGAAGCGATGATGATTCAACACAAATCTTCCACTTTGAATTCAACTGTTCGTCCAAATACCGGACACTGAGGGAAGAAAGAACTGACTGTGGAGCGTTGGAGATATCAAGTGTCAAGATTTGAAACTCAACTCTCATGACTGACGTCATAGTATAATCGTTATAAACTGAAAGTGGTTATTTCCTATAACTCCAACATAAACAAAGGGGGAACCACTCTTGAATGATAAATTATTTATTTATTTATTGATCTACTAGGAAAAAGGAAGACGGGGTTAGGGTTAAGGTTATAAGGTTTAGGGTTATGGTTAGAGTTAAGGGTTGATTAATAAATAATTTATCAGTCAAGAGTGTTTCCCCTTTGTTTATGTTGGAGTTATAGTATATAACTCTTACTAATCTTTATACAATGACTGCTATTTACACAGTAGCATTGCAACCAACAAAGCCTTCATCAGATCATGACTCTGGGTTCAGGCATGGTTTCTGGGCCGAAGCATCATTTCCACTAACCCAGAGTGCCCCAGCTGTATCTCACGATACCACCAGACTTTGTCGGTTTGATGTCACAATATAGGACTGCCATATACACGCTGATGCGTTCAGAGTCTGCTCCTGAATCTTTTTTAAGTATTTCCTCTTGTCTGGTGGAGAAAGTCCAAGTTTAGACAAAAATGCCGAGGTTGAGTTGGTAATAAATCCCCGGCATCCGACTTCAATGGGAAATACATTTGTTATCCATCCGTTTCTTACGCATTGTTCACTTTGTCTCTCAGCCAAACAATTTAAACTCCAAAGAATCAGAAAAAAACCCACCGATGATGGCAATGTTTCTTTTAAATGATTAAAGAAGAGGGTCCAGAAAAACGGAAGAAAAGGTAATTTCATGTGTAAATCTGGGCCAGCTTTTCTCGGGTTCCAACCATGGTAAAGCGAGGATGATTAAGCAGAAATCTTCCACTTTGAATTCGACTGTCCTTCAAATACCGGATTTTTATAGGTAAATCTAAGAAAAAAAAACTACAAACGTATTTCTTACCGTTCAATGAATTCAAAGAAAGTATTCAAATGAGTTTTCGTCAAAGGTAGACAAATCTATAGCAATTTGTAAATCCGTCAAATTCCTTCAAGAAGTTATCAGGAATATAATGGCGAATGTTTTGGTTAAAAATGCGTCGTTAAGGACGTCGCTAAAGAGGCGGTAAGTATTATGACGTCATTATGATGTTATTTGAGAGATTTATCCATATTCAAATTAAACGGTTTTTTATTGTGACTTTTTTTTCCTTTTTTACATAAATGAAAACAGTTAATTTTTAAAGGAATGCTGTCAAATTCAAATCAAATCAAAATTGCTTATTTTCACACATTACATTTTTAATTAAAACACAACAATTAATTAATTAATTAATGATGATTATTTAGGACTGAGTCTATTCTAGTAGTGACCACCTCTGCTATTTCATGGTAATTTTTAAAGAAATCCCATTAATTTTAAATGTACATTTTTTGCCCCGAAGAATGGAAACAGAAATTCTTTGCAATGGCTTTTCATCTTCATAGAGTTCATTCTTACGTTCAACCGTCTTAGAAGTAATTTGTCGAATTAGAGATGCAATTTAAGGACCTAGTGTTACATAATTATTAGTAACCTAATATTTATGTGCAATAGTGTAGAAATCAAAATGGCCGTTATAAGCTGCAGCCCATGGCCTTGAAGGATTTGAATGACAAGGCTTGACTTGTCCTGATCCTTCCTTCCGGTGGATACCGTGAGAATCGGTGGAGAAGACCCTCTTCCGGTTTAGATTAGAAATAGATTTTAGTCAGTCGGTGAGAAACCACGACGGTGGTGAGCCGTATTATACACGCTCCCACTCGATCTGCGCAGGTAGTCTGGTGGGGGATTTCGAGAATAAAATATGATCAAAGTAAATCGAAGTCTTGTGTTATTATCTAAAAACTAACAATGACACAGGGCTTCTGATAAAGAGAAATCCCCAATGGAAGACCAGACACGAAGTCCCCAAGAGAAGTCCAGACGTTAGAAGAGACCTAGAAGAACTTAAGATGTCAGAAGAACAGAAGAAGAATAGAAGTAAAAAGTAAGAAAGAAGAAGGGTATGCAACACTAGATGACCGATCGTTTAATCTAAAACAGGTTGGTAAACCACATGAGTCATGTAAGTTTGGGATCATCAGCCTTTCTGATGACGATGAGTTGATCTGTTGCCGATTTAATCATGTAAATCTAACCGTGTTAAACCAACACGTAATTTGTCATTAAACAGTAAAAGCGTTAACGTATCCTTCCAATATACTGTCCTATCATTTGAGGTCTACAGATATTTAGGGTCTCAATCCATGTGGGTCGAGGCCTCTTGTGGATGTGCGGGTAGTTAAAAAAAAGCGGAGAAAATCTCTTTGGATATTGAACGGAGTCTCAGACTTCTGAACTTCGCAAGAGGAAGCCTCAAATCCTTCCAGCCAGTGTCACTGAAATTAGCACTGCGCGTGAATTTGACGCAATCCACAATCGGAATATTATGTTCGTCTAGGATTTCAGGTTCAAAAATCAATGACCACTTTCAAAATCAACCAGGGTGCAAAGCACTTCTCCCCAAAACACAAGTTGTGTGTCTGGGAATCTATGGGTCGCAGCCTGTCGGTCATTTTGGCAGATCATCTCGCTTGTCTACCGGGCAACCACGAAACAACTGGGAAAAAGACTGATCGGCCAGGTACGTTAATTGGGTACTAATGCAGAATAGCGCGCAAGAGATATCATTAGATTACGTATAAAAAGCATTAGATTTTATTTCACAGAAATACCCGACACATTTGAGACCCTACGCTTTGTGTTAAGGCAAGAGTTGGGCTACTTCGAGAGTTTGCAACACCTAATGCTATTTATACGTAAAATACTATTCGAATGATATTATCTCTTGCGCACTATTGTGCATTTATACCATTAACTGTATTATTCGAAGTCAGTTCGAGGTCTTTTGGGATCGATATGTTGTCGGTGTTGTCTAATTAGCTTACATCGCAAATCACGTTAATTTCTTCAAGAATTTATCAGGAATATGGTGGTGACTGTTTTAGTTAAAAACGTGACGTTAATGGCGTTGCTAGAGGCGCAAAGTATTATGATGTCATTGTGATGTTATTTGAGAGATTCATCTATATTCAAATTAAACAGTTTTTTCCCCTTTTTTAGATAAATAAAAACAGTTAATATTTAAAGAAATACCATCAATTCTAATGGAAATTCTTTTCAATGGCCAATGAATGAAGCGCTCATTGGATTTTTAACTGGTATTCCTAGACGAACCTAATATTCCGATTACGGAATTTATCAGGATTATCAATGCTGGTGACTGTTTTAATTAAAAACGTGTCATTAATGGAGTTGTAACGGCTGCCCCGGTCTGGATAAAGTGAAGGCATGATAATTCTTACTGATCTAATTAATTTTATTCAATTAACACCGTGAAACTGTAAGAAAACAAATAGCATTTAATAACATCGAATACAACAAAGAAGAACAAATTAAAAGAATCTCAAAATACAGAAACTTCAACAAATAGACATATCAAGAGATAGAAACTCACAGCTTGTTGCCTCATTCCGACCAGCCTGGCAGCGATAATCTAACTAAAGGTCCCCTTTCCACTTTTTGGTTAGGGTTCATAGACCGCAGAAACTAGTGATCCGCACCAAATGATGTTAACTCTTAAACTACCCAAAATTTAATACTCTTGGTGGTAGTTAATTTATACAAACAAAAATATTCATATACAAATAAAACATGATTAAACTGGTCAGTTTTTAGTGGTAGCTACAGGCGTTGCTAGAGGCGCAAAGTTGACCGTAAGAATGAAGATGAATGACCAATGGCCATTCATCTTCCTTCTTACGGTCAACCGTCTTAAAAGTAATTCGTCGAATTAGAGATGCAATTTAAGGACCTGGATGACCGATCGTTTAATCTGAAATAGGTTGGAATACCACATGAGTCATGCAAGTTTGACATCGTCAGAAAGGTTGATGACGATGAGTTGATCTGTTGCCGATTTAATCACGTTAAACTACAGTGAAGGTTTTAAACCAACACCTAACTTGTCATTAAACAAGAAAAGCCTTACTCCATCCTTCCAATATACTGTCCCCTCGTTTGAGGTCTACAGATATTTGGGGGCTGAACCCACGTGGGTTGAAATCGCTTGTGGATGTGGTGGATGTGAAGTAAGCGAAGAAAACAACTTTGAATGTTGGACACTCTCAGACTTCTGAACTTCGGAAGAGGAAGCTTCAGCTGCTTCCAGCTGAACTTGGCACTACATGTGACTTTGACGCAATCCACAATCGGAATATTAGGTTCGTCTAGGATTACCGGTTAAAAAAATCAAGGAGCGCTTTAAAAATCGAACAGGGGTAAAGCGCTTCTCCCCAAAACAAGAGTTGGATGGGAATCTATGGATCGAAGTCTGTCTGTCATTTTGGCAGATCATCTCGCTTGGCTACCGGGTAACCACGAAACAACCGGGAAAAAAACTGATAGGCCGGGTACTTAATTGGGTATTAATGTACAATAGCGCGCAAGAGATATCATTAAATTATTAAGCATTAGATTTCATTACATTACGAGATTCCTTTTAGACTCTACGCTTTGTGTTAGGGCAAGAGATAACATTAGGGATATTGTTAGGGTTAGGGTTAGGATACGTCGGGAGTTTCTAACATCTAATGCTATTTATACGTAAAATGCTATTCTAATGATATTATCTCTTGCGCTCTATTGTGCCTTTATACCGTTAACAGTATTCTTCGGGGTCAGTTGCGGGTCTTTTGTGATTGATATGTTGACGGTGTTGTCTAATTCGCCTGCTTAGTAAATAACGTTCATTTCAACCGTGATAAAACGAGGATGATTCAGCAGAAATCTTTCCTCCCGAATTCGACTGTTCTTCCAGATACCGAACAATGATGGAAGAAAGAATTGACCGTGGGGCGTCGGCGATATCAAGTGCCATGATTTGGAACTCAATTCTCATGACTGACGTCATAATATTTTCTTTAAACTTTAAGACCTATGTCTCTCTGTCAAACAACTTAAACTCTAAAGAAACAGAAAAAAAACATCGATGACGACAATGTTTTTTAAATTAATTATCGAAGAGGATTCGGAAAAACGAAAAAAAAAAAAGAAAAAAAAGATCTTTTAATAGAAATTAAAAATCTACAAATGTATTTCTTACCGTTCTATGAAATCAAAGAATTTATTCAAATTGGTTTTCGTCAAAGGTAGACAAGTTTATGGCAATTTGTAAATCCGTCAAATTCTCGAACCCATGACTTTCAACGAAAGGTGGATAAATGCCGCAAGCTTGTGTGTGAGAACGAGGGCAGGAGTAGAGACTCTGTTGCCTGCCCAGCATTGACGGGTCTCCTTACTGGAACCCCACCCTTAGATAGACAAACAAAGTCTATAAAATAGACCTCAAAACTACATACACAATAGGTCTTCTTAGTTAGGTGGCTGAATGTACATTAACCCCAATTTTTTCAATCTAGGACGAATCCAGGACCCCAAACCCTAATCTTTTCTAAACCCACCCACTTCACCCTAATTTTACTCCTGGATAGTCAGTTTTTTTTCCTAACACCCAACCCTCAGACCTACAGACAACCCCAATTTTTTACCAACACCCTACTAAGGACACCCACTCCCTTATTAGAGGAAGTGACCGGCTTGCTTTCGATCACAGAAATCGGAAGACAGTCGGCGATCCTATACACTAGCTGAGGGAAAGGGGGCAACCAAATGGCCCACAAATTTGTTTTTTGTTTTATATTTTCAGTTTCTTGGGGATTTCTGTTTCTTGATTCATCCCAACCCCTCCATCGCCCTCAAATCACTCGAAGCACAAAACCTAGTGCTTGATCATAATCATTCATTCGATAATGGGGAAATTAAGTAGAATAAAATCACAGAGCGAGAGAGGTATTTTGGTGTAAGTAGGCTGAGCAAGGAGAAGAATGCAAGAGTTTATTTTTGTATGGATCGGTCAGTGAATGAACCTAGCTAAATAGACTCATGTAGTAGTATGACCAGTTTTGTCACCCTTCCCCCCCCCAAAAAAAAACCTGCGGCTATTAGCCGAGTTGTGACACACTTGCTGTAACTCTCTTTTAAAAATGAATAAAGTTTTTGGAGTGAGTGCACGAGTGTGCTCACTTCAAATATTCCTTCAGGAATTATGGTGGCGAATGTTTCGGTTAAAAACGCGTCGTTAAGAGCTTCGCTAAAGGCGCAAAGTATTATGACATCATTGTAATGTTATCTGAGAGATTTATCCATATTCAAATTAAACGTTTTTTTGTTTTTTTTTATTGTGACTTTTTTTCCTTTTTAGATAAATGGAAACGGTTAATTCTTAAAGAAATGTAATTGTACATTATTGCCCCGAAGAATGGAAACGAAAATTCTTTGCAATGGCTATTCGTCTTCATGGGGTTCATTTTTACGATCAACCATCTTAGAAGTAATTCGTCGGATCAGGGATGCAATTTAATTTAGGAATTATCTTCCTTTAGTCGGAAGAGTTATCTCCTCACTGTGTTGCTGTTTGTTCCCATTAGGGGGACCTCTGGTAGTTAAGCGCGTTCTTTCAAACGCTGCTTCGTCTTTTAGCTGGACGTTTCTCAACGAACTGTTATGGGCTAGAGTCTATCTACCCCCCTTCTAGGTGGGGCTTTTGCCTCCCCCCTTACATTACTGTAAGTCCTTTATACAGCATGGACTATCCTTTAGTTCCATGTCTGTGACGTTTATATGTTAGGTACATTTGGGTATTTTGTTTATACTTAAATATTGTATATGTATTTACATGTTCTATTCTCCTGTACATTATGTATCTTATCGTTTCCATGTGCTGTTATATATATTAAATGTTTTTTGTCTCACAACGTGTCGGACTTGTATGTTATTCAATTATCAACCTTGAATCTTACCGGACCGATTGTTTAATTTGAATTTAGTTGGGAAAGCACATGAGTGATGCAAGTTTTAGAGCATCAGCCTTTCTGGTGACGATGACTTGATCTGTTGCCGATTTAATCACGTAAAGACCAATGGCTAATTTACCATTAAACAAGAAAAGCGTTACCACATCCTTCCAATATATTTTCCTATCATTTGAGGTCTATAGATATTTGGGAGGTGGGGGTCAACCCATGGATGCTGAGGCCTCTTGTGGATGTGGTGGATGTTAAGTAAGCGAAGAAAAACACTTTGGATGGTGAACAGATTCTCAGATTTCTGAAATTCGGAAGGGGAAGCTTCAGCTTCAGCTTCTTCCAGCCAGTGGCGCCGAAATTGGCACTGCACGTGAGTTTGACGAAATTCACAATCGGAATATTAGGTTCGTCTAGGATTACCGGTTAAAAAATCAAGGAGCGCTTTAAAAATCGGACAGGGGCCAAAGCTCTTCTACCAAAACAAGAGTTGTGGGTGGGAATCTATGGATCTGACGGTCATATTGGTAGATTATCTCGCTTGGCTACCGGGCAACCACAAAACAACCGGGAAAAAGACTGATGGACCGTGTACGTTAATTGGGTACAAATGCAAAATAGCGCGCAAGAGATAATATTATTATATTACGTATAAAAAACATTAGATTTCATTACATTTCCCTAAACCTAACCTTTAGCCTAGCCCTAAACCTAGAGTCTAAAATGTCTCGGATATTTCAGTGAAATAGAATGAAATGTAATGCTTTTTATACGTAATCTAATGACATTATCTCTTGCGCGCTATTATGCATTAGTATCGGCAAATTACTCGTGGAACCGGTTACCGTAGAAACGTCCGGCGTAATGGATTTTCATACCTCTGCATTCCACTTGCAACGATATTATCAAGTGGGGTCTGGAGTCAGCCAGTTTTCCTCGAAACTGAAGTCGGTAGGAATAGATCGAACAAGTGATCGGATGGCATAAGGATTTTCCTTTTTCCAAGACAGTAAGTGTCTTAATTATGATGCGACCTCTAGTGACAACTTTTCTGGGGGGTTACTTAGTTAAATCGGACACAGATAAAGTTATCGTCACCAGACGGTCTCACAAACTGGCTTGGCTCATGTCTCTTTTGACATATCATTTCGTAACTACTGCGGATTAAACATCCGATGCCCGCGACCGTTGCGTTGACCGTAAAAATGAAGAGCAATTTCAAAGAACTTCCTTTTCTATTCCTCGATTCAAGAATTTTCATTAGAATTAGCGGCGTTCCTTTAAAAATTAACTGTTTTCATTTATCTAAAAAAAAGGGGGGGGGAGACAATAAAAAACGGGTACAAATGCAGAATAGCGCGCAAAAGATAATATCAATAGAATCGCATTTTACGTAAAAATGGCATTAGATTACAGAAATTCCCGAAGTAGCCTAACCCTAATCCTTACCCCTAACCCTAATCCTAGCGTCTCAAAGGTTTCGGGCATTTCCGTGAAATGTAATGTTTTTATACGTAATCTAATGTTATCTCTTGCGCGCTATTGTACATTAGTACCTAATTAAGTACCCGGCCCTCGGTCTTTTTCCAGGTTGTTTCGTGGTTGCCCGGTAGACAAGCGAGATGATCTGCCAAAATGACGAACAGACTTCGATCCATAGATTCCCACCCACGCCTTCAGTTTCGAGGAAAATTGGCTGACTCCAGACCCCACAAGATAATATCATTGTAAGTGGAATGCCGAGGTATGACAATCCATAAGGCCGAATCCCCAAACCCCTAAACTGTAACCCAATTCACAAAAAAGTTAATTCATTCATTGTAGTCAATCATGCATCACCAAATAAGTTTCAGTTTTAATTTTGACGACGATTGGCAAGTTTAACCGCCTTTTCTAGTTAAATGACATTAAGGCGTTGGTTTAAAATCTTCACTGGAGGTTTACGTTATTAAATCGGCAACAGATCACGTCATCGTTATCAGATATGTTGATGATGTCAAACTTGCATGACTCATGTGGTTTCCCTATTTTAGATTAATCGATCGGTCATCTAGGTCCTAAATATATATATTAGGTATACCCAAAATTGACCTAAAATCCGTTTTTGACTAAATGAATTTAGCCCCCGCACCCCCACAGAAAATAATTTACCAAAAATCAGGGAATTATCGAATTTTAATGAAATGTTCAGTGTTGATTTATCAATTACTCATTTCCATAATTATTTACTTGGCTATTATCTTATAAAAGAAATGATTATACATCGATATTTTTTCTGCTTAAAAAAAAAAAAAAAAAAAAAGATTTTTTCTTCAAAACTTATACTTTGTTTGACTAAAATAAGGTTTGCGTTAAATAGATATTTATTTCTAGAATCTAAAAATATAACATTTTAAACTTAACATCAGAATATTCATATTTTAAATAAATTTTATATATTAATTTTTCATAGAAAAATACTTAATTAAAGTTTTGAAATAAAATAACTGATGCATTATAAAATTCATTAATTGATAAATCAATACTGAAAATTTCATTAAAATCGGATAATTCCCTGATTTTTGGTAATTTTTTTAAAATCGCTAATGTTACTTTAATTTTGTAAACACGCCATTTATAAAGAGCGTTTATGGCTGAACACGATTGAAATTAACCAAAAAAATCATTTTAAATGTATTAAAAATGAATTAAATGTGTAATATTATTTTGCTTTTTTATTGATTGTCATTATGTTACTACTTATCAATTTAGACAAAAGTTTGACCTTAAATAATAGATTTAATTAATTTTAATTCGTTTTTAAAAAACACTAGACGATTTTTGGGTATATATATATATATATATATATATATATATATATATATATATATATACATACTGTACTTTAAACATACGCTCATTTCTTTTTGGGCGCCGGTGGTTGTCTTCAGTGATGTTTTTATGCAAAGTTCATTGGGATGTTTCGGGTCTTACAACATCATACATCCCTCGCATTGCAGACCCCACCAGAGGCGATCTAACTCTGGTGCAACCACCTTTTCTTAACCGCTAAAAAGACATAATGGGGAAAATCTTTTTTTTTTTTATACTGGACGGTTGTTGACCTCATCCCATTCAAATACAAAGCACCGCGCTTCCGTATGTATGAGAGTAAGTAAATAAACAATGTGTTTATTTGATATGGCTTTTAGCCGACAATTTTTGGAGGATATGTGCTTAATTGAAGTCATACCTAATTTTGAAAATTAATTAATTAATAATTAATGAATTTAGGCGGGCATATATGTTCAAATGTATGGCTAAACAAATCGAGAAAATGTAAATACCTGAATAAGTCGAAATGTACATTCAGGGATTGACATTTTCTCAATTTGTTTAGCCATACATTTGAACATATATGCCCGCCAAAATTCATTAATTATTAACTAATTAATTTTCAAAATTAGGTAGGACTTCAATTAAGCACATATCCTCCAAAAAATACTGTATGTATGTATTTGACATCAGGGGAAGTAATAGATTTTTTTAATTATAAAAAATTACCAAAAATCAAGGAATTATCCAATGTTAATTAAATTTTCAGCATTTTATTCCTTAAAGATTTAATTTGATTTTTTGTTTTTGTTAAATCTTAAAAAATGTATTCTATCAATTAATTTGTGGGTTTGTTTTTTCAACCTCTGTTCATTTTAATAAAAAAAAATTCCAGTCCGTAATTTTAACATTTCTAAAACGATCAAATCCAAAAGAAAACATTAAACATAAACATTAAAAATTAAATGACAGTATTAATTGATGTTTTATAGATTTAAATTGCATCTCTAATTCAATGCCTTACTTCAAAGACGGTTGAACGTAAGAATGAAACCCATGAAGATAAATGTCCATTGCAAAGAATTTCCCTTTCCATTCTTCGGGGCAAAAATGTACATTTAAAATTGACGGTATTTCTTATAAAAATTAACTGTTTTATTTATCTAAAAAAAAAGGAGAAAAGGTACAATAAAAAAAACGTTTAATATGGATAAATCTCTCAGATAACATCACAATGACGTCATAATACTTACCGCCTCTTTAGCGACGTGTTTTTAACCAAAACATTCGCCACCATAATTCCTGATAACTTCTTGATGGATTTTAAAATTGCGATAAACTTTTCTATTTAATGTTTTATTCTCACTGTCTATGTTGAATTTCAGACCCCAAAATTTTTAATTTTTACAATAAATGGAAAATAATATAGTTAACCCAAAGGATATGAAATAAATATGTTATATTACTTCAATTGAATAAAAGTTATTCCAGGCAAAACTTTATTTACATTTCTTAAGCCAACTATGGAAGCGAACTAGTGAAATCTCAAACAGGAAATAAATTGTCAACCCCCCAGTTTTCAACTTTACCATCACGATAAATAGGCCATGGTGTACACAGAGTGGCGTATACAGAATAGGTCACCATACGGAGCTGCATGTACAAAATAATTCCCACCCAGTCAGCTGGGGCTATAGAATACACCGATTGCACCTCTGCAGTGGGTCAAGACTCCCACATCTAATAGGACCACCTGTTGGCAATGAGTGATGTCCTGCAATGCTTAAGAATAGAATCCTGCTGGCTGGGAAGTATATGACATGCCACACTCCATTTTAGGCTTTACTTGGGCTAGACGAGTGGTTGGAGAGGCCCGCTCTGATCAATCAGCTGGATACGTCAACCTCTAGCACCTATATGATTATTCCGACCATATTGCTCTTATGGCAAACTCCCAACCCTTTTTATCATATATATATTTACCAACCCCTCCGCACGAGCAGGATGTGACACAAGGTCAATTTCTTAAGCGAAGTTTAACAGGTTTAAATTCAGAGTTTTCTTTCTCCTAGACTGATTACCTAGCCATGGTTAAAGAGTCCAGTCTGCCCTGCTATTTGCCCATAACTGGAGGGAGTATTGGATTCATACCTTTCCCAAGGGTATTAGCGCAATGTGAAATTCAATCAACTTCGTCCAGGAATTGAACTCGGGTAGACGAGTCCATTTCCCTTCGACTTTAACCATTAGACCACGCGCCTCTTTTTATCATATATGTGTTAAAAGACATAGGCTGAGGATTTAGTGTCCTGGGTGTGACATTAAACTGCATCTAGCAATGAAGTTCCAATTCTGGAGCTTTCAGGTCCACTCTTACCTAGGGTGGTTGGGGATCAAAGTGTAGTATCTTCCAGTTACTATGCTTTGAGACTTGCCTTCATCCCCTTGGGGAGTCCAGTGTGCTTCGGCCACAATTATTAGCGTGGATCCCAGGGGGCTTTCCCCCCAGGCAATACCTGCCCTCTTGGGGGGGGGCTGGGTTTATTGCCCAGCGCCTGAGGCACCCCCCTTGAGGGGGAATGCCGAAGGGATCAACGCAATTTTTGTTCTTTCACACCCATGAGCTTCGGCTTGTGGGTGGGCCCACGTTAAAACGAGGCCTTGTGCCCAGTCCATACAAGTGGGGTATGAGACAAATATCCTTACCTGGGGTGGTAGTACCTGTTAGAATGCCATCTATGGGTTAAATAGTTTTAAAAAATGTTTTTTTTTATTTTTTTTTTAAATCATTCGAGAGAGCCGACCCATTCCGAGTTCGAGAGTAAGTCAAAGTTGTGAAGGTCCTGGACCCTTTTGCTTTAATAAATAGAATTGCAGCGATCCAGTGCCGGTTATCCCGTGAGAAAATTCACAGGGAACCAGCTAACAAGACAGCTCAATTGGTCTTACACCCCAACACCCAGTTCCAACTTGCCCGTCTGTTGAAGGTGCCATTACAGCCAACAGTTGAAAATGGTAACAGAGAGAATCCTGTCTTAAGATTTATTCAATACTAGAAGTGGCAACCAGGCATCACCTGGGTTGAGGGGCAAAAAAGTGCACAGACACTCTGAAAAGAAAGATTAATGTCTCCTATTTAAAATATTAAATGCAAAAAAAAGAAAGAAAAAAGAATCCATGCTGTTACTATTTGAATTTTTTTTTTTTTTTTTTTTTTTTTTTTTAATTATCTTCACGAATATAAATCAAATCTTCATTATTTTTGCTCAAAAAGCAAGATCTGGTGATAGTGAATGTGTGTGTGTGTGTGTGTGTGTGTGTGTGTGTGTGTGTGTGTGTGTATATATATATATATATACACACACACTTTGTCATTTTATTTTCGGAGTTTCCTCCTGACATACATACACATAACTGCCCTTTCTGCTCAGATAAGATTGGAACCATCTGAAAAATAGTACATTAACAAGGCATGTAAAGAATAGGATTCATTTAATTCATAGCCAACAATTCATAGGCATAAAAAATACATGCCTAATAAATATATAAATGGGAGAAATGTGAGGAGGTTAATCCGACAGTATGTGGAGTGTCGACGATGCAACGTCTCTTATGCTGGCGACCTTCTGTTTCAGCATTTTGAGAATGTCCATCATTGAAGCGAGTACTGTATCCAGGTCCTGAAGATGGTCTAATAAGAGATCAAAACGTTGCATCGTCGACAATAAACTTCCAGTTTCCATAACATCCCGTGTTTGTCTACCTTTCTCCACACACACACATATATATATATATATATATATATATATATATAGTTATTTAACTGTTAGAAACTTGATTTTATTAAAAAGAAAACATTTATTTGAATTTTGACTGCAAATCTAATTTTTTATGTCTATTATAAAAATTTAAAAAAAGATTTCAAAGATCCATTTATTTATTCATTTACTTTTTTTTTTTTTTACTAAAAAAAAAAAAAAAAAATTAATTTTTACACTGCCCGAAGTGCAATTTTTTTTCACTAGTTTTTTTTTAAAATACAATTTGTAAGTAAGAAGTAAAGTAGGTAGAGTGGCCTCTTGTTGGTTTCAGTTGGACAGCAGGGGAGTCTATCTCCTTTTCACTAGCACTAGACAAAGGAGATTGTTTTTTTTGTTTTTTCATCTTAGGTGGAGCACCACACCTACCATCACACCTTTCACTTTACCACACAGATCTAAGCTGTCTTACTCATGCACTGAGTTGGCAAGGGCTGGTATTGAACCTAGAACCTTGTGGTTCCGAGTAATATTGTTAAACAAGTTTGAAGAGGTGGGGAGGGGGGTAGAGAGAGAATCTGTTGGCTATGAATGTTAATCCACAAACAACAAAAAGAATAAATAAGTCAAAACAGTAGATTATCATTTTGGAACCAGATGTTTTTAATATTTACAAAAATGTTGGATTAAAGGCACCAAATACAACTCCCCACCCCCCAAGATAATCTTTGTAGGATTAAACAATGACCAAATATGGAAATTAATATTTCAACCAATAGAATTCAGGTTGATCAAATCTCTTTCATCTCTTCCTTCTTCTGGAATTGTATACCTGAACACAGTTCATTGAACAAGTCTCTTCTTAACCTCATTCAAAATTCAACCATTTTTTTTTCTTTTTTTTTTCTTCTTTCTTTTTTTTGGACCAATTTCACCAATTTGTTGATATGTTTAAAAAAAAAAATATGGATGATTGAATGGTGGTCATTAAGTTTATACAACCTTTTTTTTTTATTTAATGAAAGTTTTAAAGAAAAATAATAAATAAATAATAGTAATAATATTACCTCTGTCCCAGAATAGTTGTATATTTTCATATAGATTTCATATGCTAACAGTAATAACTATTATGGGACAGGGATAGTAATTATAATAATATGTTAATTTTTCTTTCTTTCTTTTTTTTTTTCAAAAACAAAAAAAAACAAAAAGGAAGATTTTTTTTATTTTTAAGTTTTAGATGTCTATCAGTATTTTCAAAGAATAATGCAGAGAAAATTTTCTTTTTATTTGTGTACATGTCTGTCCTCTGTCAACATTGGTTCCTCAATATTTTCAGATGCAAAATGTCTGCATAGCACCAATTGAATGAATGTCGTCTAGAAAATTCTAGAAATTGTCTTCTAGAAAACAAACAAAAATATGAACAAAAATTATCAGGTTTTTTTTTTCTTTTCTTTTTGGTCAATTCTCTTTAACCTTAGCACCCCCCACCCCCATTTTGTAATTTTTTTTCTTTTCTACATCCACAATTTGTTTCAAGAAAAAAAAAATAAATGAAAAAACACATATCAGTAAAATTGTGCATTGCAAATAAAAGTTGTGGCATAAAAAAGGCATGAGACCAGGTTTTCCCTATCTTCATGTCTTAGGAAAAAAAAATATACAAAGTCTGATACATTGTGATGGGAAGAACAACTTTTTTTTTTTTTTTTTTTTTTTTTTTTTTGGTCGAAATCACTTTTAAGAAAAAAATGTTAAAAAGAGAAAAGAAAAAGAAGTAATTGTTACCTAGGGGAACAAAAAAAAAAATTTTTTTTTTTTTTTTTTTTAAATTAAAAATTAGTACAAAATGTTTTAGAAAACTGTACAATTCTTTTAGTAATGCACTTGTTTCATGGGTTCATTTTTTAATGAATATTGCCACCACTGAGGGAATTTTTTATTTTATATTTTTATTTTGTTTTGCAAATAAAATGGAGGAAAAAAAAACAAAAACAAACCCGCCCACACACATTCTATCAGGTAAGTCAAGTTGGCATATGTAGATTCAAAGAAATGTGGTCGATTCTAGAATTAACCAATTGTTTAAAAAGTTCCTTTCCAGGAAATTTTAGCCTGGAACCGTTTCAGGAATTTGTCCCCCCCATTTTTTTTTTTTTTTGTAAACAGCAGTTTTAGAAATGGTAAAAGATGAATGTGAGTTAAAAGGAAAAAAAAAAAAAAAAAAACAACAAAAAATGATTATGTTCCAGCTAACGTCTGCAAATTTTGGTTTGGTGGTTTTTTAGAACATTTTTTGCAACTCTCAAGAACAAGCAAAAGTGTTGTTTTTTTTTTAAATTTAAGAAAAAAAATTTTTTTTTTTAAGATAGACTGTTATTATTTCTTAACTGCAAATTCTAGAAATAAAATCTTTATAAAAAGTCAAAATTCAGTTTCGGTAAGTTTGTCATTTTCATAACGAAAAAGATTTTCTTTTTAAGTAATTTTTGGTTTGGTAGTTGTTTTATGGCATATCAACCCTTTTCGGGTCATTTAATGCAAAGTTATTTTGATACCAGGTTGCTTACAGTACCCCATCTAAGTATTGAACAGGCACATCGCTGTTTAACTTCAGTTGATCTAGTGGGAAACAGTGCTTTCAGCATGACTGGACTGTAATTTTTTGGTAATTTCAATCAATAAACACCCTTTAGAAATTTTAGTTGTGAAAAATGCTAATTTGATGTTTAAAGGTGGGTGTTCATTTTTCACTTTAACTGCTGTAGTAAAGTGAACCCTTATTTTCAGAAAATCTTAAAGTGAGACAATGAAATTTAAAAATTATTTTTAAAAAATGAAAAAAATACATAGGAAAAAGAATAAGAACTTTTTTTAAAAAGTAATTTTTTTCCTTATGTATTTTCCTTTTTTTTTCCAATTTTTAAAAAAATTTTTGTAACAATGTTATGAATCTATGAATTTATTCTAAATAAAAGTTATTTAAAAAGATGAAAAATTAGGTAAAAATTAAAATATTAACAATTAATTTTAAACTGAAACTCTAAAGATAGTGATGATAATAATAATAATAGTATTAATGATTATATTATAATAATAGTATTATTAATAATAATAATTATAGCATTAATGATTATAATAATAATAGTATTATTAATAATAATACACTATTAAATAACCAAATATTTTAAATCCTGACTTTCAAGTAAGAGTTAGCAGTTACATTGTAAATTAATGCCCAGATGTTTTTCAAAACTCACAAATTTATAGGGAATTAACTGTAAGACCCAAAAATTACTTTATGGTGAAAAAAAAAAAAATCTATGAAAACAGTGAACTTCCCTCAACCAAATCTTGACTACACACACATTGTAAAGTGGTTTTCAAAAAGCTGACAAACAAATTAACCCAGTGAACATATAGCCCTTTGGTCCTCGGATACCCAGCACCTGAGCTAACTAAATTCATTTAAAAAATGATTTTTTTTTTAAATGAGTGAGAAACAATCTTTTTTCAAAGAAAATTGACCACAAATCCCATTTAATCTATGTTGCAGACAACTTTATTGCAAAGACATCTCCATTACAAAAAAAAGATCGTAAATTCACACTCTAACTAAAACTTAATTATTTGTGTCTAATGTCATCTCCCTATACCTGAACTACCAACTTTACAATGCAGCCTAGAGGAGTAAACCCCGAAAACAACCAGGAGCCGGAGTCCCTAAGGTGGTGTGATGCTGAAATCCAGTACTAACGAGCAACTCCTGCGACACTACCGCTGCCAAACTGCATTGGCTTCTTGCCTTTCCTTTGGATCACTGCAGCAGTGAGGAGAGGGACGATTTGCTGCTTGGGCAACAGCTCCTCCTCCATATGAACCCGCCCAGGCTACGTAGTTCCAATAAAAAAAAAAAAAAATCTTTCGCAGACGGAAAGATGCCAACAACAATGCAAAATAAAAATAAAAATAACGCTTAGCCTAAAATATTGAGCTACAGTGTATAGTAAAATATGGTGCAAGCTGAAATATTGGGCTTATAGCGTACAGTAAAATACAGCTCAGCCCGAAATACTGGGCTTATCAGTTCAAAGGGTTAAAGCTTTTTTTAATTTTTTCTTTTCTTTATGTGGGTTTAACTAAATTTCACATATAAAACCGAAATATCTTGAGGCATTTTTTAAAAACTTAATTAGAAATTTCAAAGACCTTTAGCTACTACGCCTTATTTTTTATTTTTAAATCTCTTGCTTGTTCATGAAAATTCTGGAAGAAATTCTTTTTCTTTTTTTCTAGAAAAATTTTTTCTAGAAATTTTTTTAGAATCTTATTTTCTAGAAAAAATTTTTTTTCTATCAATGTTTCTTTAAAAAGAAAAAAATTCTTAGTAATTTTGGAATGTTTTTCTACATTGTTACTTTATACCCATAAAATGGAATTCACAAAGTTTTTGTTCCTTAATTCTACGTATTAACATTTATTCAAATCATTTTTCAAGTGTCCTTTATTCTTTCATCCATTAAAAAAAAAATTCACTACTTTTTTTCCCTTCACATAACGCATTTAAATGCAAAGCCTTCTTTTACTCAGCAAGACCAGATTAAAAGTGCAGTAAAGATAACCCGAAACCAAACTTTTATTTTAGACCTTATTTCTCTGATGCAGGTATCATTGGGGAACGAAAAAATGTTTAGGTAAACAGGCCAGGTTTTGGCATGTTTCACAAAACTTTTCTCATTCCAAATAAGGTCTAAAGAAGTCTGGCTTACCATGCTTTGTACCTGGACTGATACGCATTAGCAGGAGTTTCTACAAGTATGACACAAGGACATCAAAATTGAAGGCTCTTAAAAGATGTGCACATTGTATAATTTGATTATATATCAGGGAAAATGGAAATGAATCTGATGGTATGTAAACACATAAAATATAAAAAAAAAAATAAAAAATTTATTGGGTGATTTTTTTATAGTCAGAAGTATTAGCCAACTTTAAAATGTTTCAGTTCGTATATCAAACCATCATCAGGGCATTGTTAATATATGATGTCATAACTTCTGAATAATATTCAATATATTGAATATTAATCTGAAGTTACAACATCGCATAATATTAATGCCCTGATGATGGTTTAACATACAAACTGAAACGTTCTAACATTTGCTTATACTTATAACTGTAATAAAATCCTCCTCAGATTACCTTTATATATATATATATATATATATATACGAGTGTGTGTGTGTGTGTGTGTGTGTGTGTGAATACCTAGTTCAACAATATCACAAGGAAAATATTATTTTTCATTCTTTCTTTCTTTCTCTCCAACAAACATTCTCTAATTTCACTCCGACGCCTTGTAGATCACAATTTGCAGAAAGGACATGAAAAACGTGGACAACATCCCCCGCACTTCATCAGACAAATCGCTGGGCAGCTTCCGCTCAACAAGTCGGACCATCGTGTCCACCAGCTGGTTTGGGTCATTATCCGGAGACCCCTCGGATTCACTGAGGGACGTATTGACTCCTTTGTCGTCTGTGGAAATGGCAGCAGTAGCCGTAGCGGCGTCCGATGAAGACGGGGCAGCCGTCTCTGGCGTCAAGTCGGGAAAGCAAATAGGGGAGGTACTGATGTCTCGCGTGGACATGGAAGACAGTCTGTCTGCAGCAGAGTCGGTGGATCCACTTGGTCCAGGTTCAAGTCCTGCCACTTTCTGTTGAGTGTCCTGGATCACTTGGCTTAGTAACGAAAGGATCTCCTGAGATTGCTGCTCAGGATCAGCCACCTACAAAAAGACGAGATAAGAATTAGGAATAAACTTCCATTGGAGTGGGCTGGCTGGCTGGCTGGTTGGATTTTACGGCATGTCAACCCCTGTTTGGTCATTTTATACCGAGGATGTTTTCCTTGAATCATTCTTGAGGGGGTAGAAAAATCATGGAAATATCTAGCGGGCGTAGAAAAATTATGGAAATATCTAGCGGGGGTAGAAAAATTACGGAAATATCAAGAGGGGGTAGAAAATTACGGAAATATCAAGAGGGGGTAGAAAAATTGCAGAAATATCAAGAGGGGGTAGAAAAATTACGGAAATATCAAGAGGGGGCAGAAAAATTACGGAAATATCAAGAGGGGGCAGAAAAATTATTATAATTTTCGGGTACAAAAATCATTTAACACTGCTTAAGTGAAAACAAATCAAAAGTGAAAGGGGTCACAAAAGTTCAAGAGAGCTTAAAATTCTTTAGATTTTAGATGCCAACAACTTACCTTATCATACAAAGCAGTTAATTTCTCAACATCCAATTTCAAGTCACGTATCACACTTTTACAGGCTTCTAATTTTTCAGCTGTAACACACAAAAAAAAAATAAATAAATAAAAATTATTATTATTCCTTGCTTAAAAGATGCCTTATTGGGCGGCAGTTAAGCTAGCTCCTGTAGACTACTCTTAATTGGGGCTTTTGTCCACACCTACTATCAATTCCTTACCTTACCGCACAGATCCCTGCAATACTCATACGCTGAGTTGTTGAGGGCCAGTATCGAACTAGAAACCTTGTGGTTCCTAGCCGAACGCTCTACCGACTGAGCTAACCCAGCCCTTCATCAAAACAATGATATAATTTGTCTACTTGGGACTTATTGTAAAGTTGCATGATAAACAATATTTTTAGTTTTTCCCCATTCGGGGGGGGGGGGAATATAAATAGCTTGTTTCTAAATTTGTTGCAAAAAATCACGTTAAAAAAAAAAAAAAATTGACAAAATCAATTGTAGTAATTAAAACTTGGGAATCCAAAATTTCAGGATTGCAGGTCTGGATTCAGCCTGGATGTTTTTAATTTGCTTATGGAGTCAGCCAGATTTCAAAATGGTATGATATGTTGGGCTATGGCCTCTAGGAGTAAAGTTGGAAAAATGTGACACACTGACATTTGCATTTATTATTAGAGATTAATATTGAGAATTTTCAAAGTGTTAAGAAATTTTTTTTAAAAGAAAATGATAAAAATGAGACAAAACAAAAAAACAACAAAAAAAACACTCCATGTTGAACCGCTCAGTGGGACGGCACCGACTGGAGCAGACTTAAAAATAAATAATTTTTCTTTAAATTCAATAACAATTTACAAGTGTACAGCAAGGAGGTGCAATTAGCATAATAATTACAATCATAGAAAATGGAATCGGCAACTAAGAGTTCAAATCCTGTGCAAGGCTTTCTGCATTTTACTTTATACTAATTCCAGGCATGAATCGGTCTCTCCACACCTCCAGCTATGGGTAAATAGTTGATTGAGCAGACTAGATTATTTAGCCTTGGTTAGGAAACCAATTTAGAAGAAAGAAAAACTACTCGACTTAAGATTTGGTTTGGTTTGTTTTACGGCATATCAACCTCAGTGGGTCATTTAATGCTGATAAAGTTTTGAAATAAATCAATTCTTAATGGATACTGAATGTTTTTTATCAACTCATTTTTCTATTTAACCCATAGATGGGACCCTAACAGGTACTACCACTCCGGGTCAGAGTGGACCAGGGAGCAATGGTGATGAAGGGGTGCTCCACATTCCCCAAACCTCCAAAACTGGAACCTCACCATCAAATAGAGTTTAACGTCATTCCCAGGACATGTAGACCCTCAGCCACCGCCTTCTAGCACCCATATGATAAAAAGGGTTGGGGCTTGCCATAAGGGCAATAGGGTTGGGGCAATCATATAAGTGCTTGGGCTTGAAGTGACCAGTTGATTGATCGGATCTCCAACCGCCCATCTAGCCCAAGAAAGGGCCAAAGTCGAGTATTGCAAGTCACGGACTGCTCAACCACCTGGGTTCTATACTTAAGCATCACAGGTCAGTCCCATAGGGGAGTCTTACCCCTCTGCAGAGGTGCATTCTAATGCCCTAGCCGACAGGGCAGTCAACTTAAGAAATTGACCTTATGTCACATGTCCATGGCAAAGAGGTTGGGCAGATTTCTACACGAGTTCATCAATAGGTTTACAGGAAGACACAAGGTTATTAGCTGAATTCTGATCTGAAATTTTCACTGTATAATACCTCTAATTCACTGTATAATACCTCTAATTGGGTTTATTATCCACAACTGAATTAAATGATTGCAATGTGAAAAATGCATCTATCTGGATGTAGAAACTGTTAAAGGATTTATATTTTGTGAAGCATGTGGTCTAATGGTTAGAGTCCCATGAAATGGACTCGTCAACCGAGTTTAATTCCTGGACGAAAAATGTTGGCATTTTACACATAGTGCTAATACCCTTGGGAAAGGTATGAATCCAATTCTCCCTCCAGCCATGGGTAAATAGCAGGGCAGACTGGGCTCTTAACCATGGCTAGGTAACCAGTCTAGGAGAAGGAAAACTCTGAATTCAAACCTGTTAAACTCCGCTTAAAAAATTAACCTTGTGTTGCATCCTGCTCGTGCGGAGTTGGGGTGTGTGTGTGTGTGTGGTGTGTGTGTGTGTGTGTGTGTGTGTGTGTGTGTATATATATATATATATATATATATATATAATTTGCCTGTTTGGAACTTATTTCACTATATAATACCTCTAATGTGATTATTATCCACAACTGAATTAAGTGATTGTAATGTGAAAAATGCATCTATCTGGATGTAGAAAGTCTGTTAAAGGATTTACAAAACGATGAAAGGAAGAGGAGATATGAAGTGCATAACTAAAATCCACTTTTGTGTATTTGTGCATTTGAATCACTCACAAAGTTCCACCTCTTGTAGTTGGCATAAAACTAGAAATGCTAAAGAAAAAATAAGAAAGAAAAAAAAAAAAAAGAAAAAAATAAGAAAAAAAAAAAAGAAAAGAAAGAAAGAAAAAAAGAAAGAAAAAGAAAGAAAGAAAAGAAAGAGAAAAAAGAAAAAAAAGAAAAGACGTCTCAGTTGATAGAGAGAAAAACAAAGAAAATCTTATTACATTTTTTTTTCAACAATGAATTAGAAAAGGAAGATGGTTAAATCAAACTGAACAGACCTAAATTTCACGTATCTTTAGGAATCTGTGTTACACCTCAAAGATACGTGGTTCAAAGTTAACTGACCTGAAAAAATGTAAAAGTTTTTAAATAAAATAACTGGTGCATTATATCTTTTATTCATTAGTATATCAACACTGAAAATTTCATTAAATTCGGTTGAATCTATGATTTTTGGTATTTTTTTTCCAGGTATATTCCTGCCTCAAAACCGCTAGCCAGTGGCTGCTGAAAAAAAACACCAGCTATGATTGAAGTCTGTAGCCAAAACAGTGTCACTTGAAAAAAAAAAAACTAGGGTTTAGGGTTAGTTTAATGAGAAAATAAATAATTTGGGGCTCTATTTTTTCTGAAAAAAAAAAAAAAAAAAAAAAAAACAGAACCCACAAAATTTTGTAATAAAACGGTTAATTTTAACTGGGGGGGGGGGTCAGGGTTAGGGTTAGGTGTGGGGTTGGTTTTTCAGGAAAAACGCCCTAAGATGGCTGCTTTTTTTTTTTTTCTTCGGCTACGGACTTCAATCGTAGCTGTGTTTTTTTTTCAGCAGCCACCGGCTAGCGTTTTTTTTTCAGCAGCCACCGGCTAGCGTTTTTTTTAATTGGTCTCCATCAATTTTCCTTTATAAAAGGCCATTGCTTTGTCATAGTACAGACAGAGTTATCTCCCATTAGAGTGCATTAAGAGGAAGAGAATCGGCCATGACACATGGATTGACATACTCTTTATTTGATCCCTTACAAAATTATGTTTTAAACAAAGTACTTGTAATGGAGCTCTACGAACTAAACAAAATGGTATTCTATTTGTAAGAGAAAAAAGAAAACTTTTACAAACCTTTTGAAGGATTATCCTGGGTAGAAGATACGGAAGACCTAATGGGTAGAGATAATTGACTGCTATCTGCTTTAGGAGACACAGGGAGAGAATCCAATGGACTTGCCATTGGGGTGGTAAGAGCAACACCATGGGTGCTTAAAAGAAAAAGAAAAGTAAAAAAAGAAATAAATAACATTCAAACCCAGGTCGAAATTCAACAACCCCCCCCAAAAAAAAATAAAACACATAAGCATATCATTTTAAAAATTATGGGGACACCCATTATTCTGTGCTGTTAGACTGAGTAACTTGACAGATAGTTTAACCAAGACAGTCTATGAAAACGATAAAGGAAAAAACGGTTATTTCTTATAAGTCTAACATAAACAAAGGGGAACCACTCTTGAGTGATAAATTATTTATTTATTTATTGATCTACTAGGAAAAAAGAATACAGGGTTAGGGTTAGTTTAATGGGAAAATAAATAAATAATTTATCAGTCAAGAGTTGTTCTCCTTTGTTTATGTTAGACTTATAGGAAATAACCGAAAAAACTGAAGACGATGGAATGAATTAGAATGATAAATATGTGTATTGACAAACATAAAAGAACAAGTTTACAAAATAATACAAAGGAAAAAGTTCAAATTTCTTAACAGACCGTAAATAAGAGGGAGTAAAAAAAATGTTCAGCTATGGAGAGATCAGAGTTGCGTCTTTTCTGTGAGCCCGTTGTTGAAGATATTTTCAATTGATCCAAAGACGCAGTAAAGGAACGCTGTGTTCACGTGACTTGTGCGCGTGTACAGCCACGTGTCCGACCCAATTACGCGGGTCGTAGAAACAAGTCAGTTACCGAAATAGTTATTGAAAAATCTAACATAAAATAATTTGCAGAAAAAGGGTTTACAATGTGTAAATGTGTAGGTATGTGTGTATGTATTAGAAAATATGGATGTGAATGGTAGTGGTGGAAGAACACCCATCACATTACGACCATAGGAAATGAACTTGATAAACCTTGTTCAAATCCTGGATGAGGTTGTTTGCATTTCACTTCACATGACCACGCCCTTGAGAAAAGGTATGAATCCATCTTTTCTTTTGCCAGCTATGCGTAAATAGTAGGGTAAAGTTCTTTAGTCTTGGTATGGCAACCAATCTAGGAGAAAGAAAAACTTGGATTTCTAGGAAAAACTTGGATTTTTATTGGTCCCAACTAAAGCTGGATCACTACTACCTTGTAATCTATCCTGTGTAATTCATTTCTAAGAAACTATTGAAAAGTATTTACAGTTAGTTAAAATGGTGAGAGAAGAAAAACAAAAAACACTGGGATGCATGGATACGATTTTACTGCGTCCTTTTAGATTTTTGTGCATCAGGGATGCAGGACGTGTACCTATCAGCATCTCTGTATCTATACTAAACAACCTAAAGGCCCAGAAAACAAACAAAAAAAAAGAAAAAAAAAAAAAAAAGAACTTACCTGTTAGTGATGCTGTGATTTGTAGTAATGAGAGACGCTGGAGAATGAGATCGTGATTTGTCTGGACGCTTAATTTCCATTTCTGTGTCCGTGTCCGAACCGGCTGTCGTTTGAGAACTGTCCACAGAGCTGGTCATAACACAGTTACGTTTATCAAATGACCGCCTGCGATTTTCAGGGAAGCCGGGCTATCAAACAGGGCCACTTTGCTCTTTACACTTGGCAATAATTTGGCACTACCATCTGAACTGTTGTCCCAGGAATTTGATGAAGATCCCGATCCACTTGATGCCCGTGAACTGGGCACTTTGGTCCACCTTGGTTCATTGTGAAGGTTCATCCGCGAGTTCAGATTATGTGGAACGGTCGATTTTCCTCCCAAATTCATAGGTCCCACGTTATTATGGTAAGATGAGCTGAGACCGTGGCTGGTGTATTTGGAAGGGCTGTCCCGTTCAGGTGGGTCATTTGGGCTCGGAGCAAGGTCCCCGAGGAAAGATCTGTGCTTTATTTCCTTGTTTCGCAAACCTGCAGCTATACCTTTCGCTGTGATGGCCGGACTCTGTGCTCTCTCGTGGGCTTCAGTGTTTATTTTACCAGTCGAGCTTCGCCTCTCCATCACGTCATAGCTGTCCAATGATCTCTGCATACTATCCACCGACGAGGAGCCACAATTTTTCCGTGCGTCAGCCTCGCTGTCGGTAGTGTCCATCGAGCTGAGCGAGTCTTTTCTACGATCGATAAACTTATAGGAACCTTTGCCGAGCACTCCAGAGTTACCAAGAAGGATGTTTTTAGCCTGGTCCAAGGTCAGTTCTGTTTGAGGACGGCGTCCCCGACCCAAACGCTTTCCACTATCCTTCTTCAATGACCCGACCGTAGACAATGGGGGTGGCATGAGTTCAGAATCTTTTGCAGACTTATTTTGAGCTTTACCCACACCATCCTCATCTGCAGCCGATGCTATGGTAACCCTACGCTTGGGCATTGTGTGATAGTGGTGATTCAAAGTCTTTGGATTCCTCTCCAAGATATCATCAGAGTTCTGGGCAGGAGTAGAATGAGGGTCACTCGAGGTTGTCCTACTGCTCAGCGACGCCTGGTCGTCCATTTTGTTGACGTTGGGCACACTCTGGGAGAGGGACAAATCACAGAGAATCCGCAGGTTTGAAGCGGGCGCCGATTCCTCCTCGCTCTCCATACAGGTAAGGTTGGGTACCGACATGCAAGTAGCCAAATTGGAAGACAGTGATTCTTTTTTTGATTTTTTCTTCTTTGTCTCACGCGACCCCTTAGAAATTTCATGCAGACCCTTAGAATAGGATGTGAAACGGTCCTTTTTCAAAGGCGACGAAGGAGGGTCTGTGAACTTGTTGATTTTTGCTATGGAACTCTTTGTTTGCTGGCTGTAGGAACTTTGCGTCCGACTCAGGTTGCTAGTAGACTTGCTCGTCTCTCCGCTGCTGGACATGCCAAGGGAATGACGGTCCGATCGAAATTTCCGGTTCCCCAGTGATAGCCTCGATTTTAGAGATTTGCTAGTTGGGGAGCTGGGTGATACATCTTCCTCGCTTTCATCGATGCGTAATTCGAGGAGACTCACTGAAGTGACAAGTGAGAAACAATTCAGATTAGAACAAAATTAAATTAAATTAAAAACAAAAAAAATTTTAAATGTAGGAAAACTCCAAGTAATTGTGAAAATGTTCAAATATATCTTTCTGGAAAATGTTTTAAAATATTCCATATGAAGAAAAATAAACAAAAAAATCCATTGGCGTAACTTTATGAACAGACTAAAATGGTTAGACAGAGGGGATAGAGATAGACAGAGGGGGATAGAGATAGACAGAGGGAAAGAGGAGAGAGATAGATAGATAGGGAGGAGGAGATAGATAGATAGATAGATAGGGAGGGAGGGAGATAGATAGATAGATAGAGGAGAAGAGAGGGAGGGAGAGAGGAGGAGAAGAGGGGGAGAGAGGGAGAGAGAGGGAGAGAGAGGAGAGAGGGAGAGAGAGGGAGAGGAGGGAGAGAGAGGGGAGAGAAGAGGAGGGAGAGAGAGGGGAAAGAGAGAGAGAGGGAAGAGAGGAAAAGGGAGAGAAGAGGGGGAAAGAGGGAGAGAGAGAGGGGGGGAGGAGAGAAGAGAGGGAAGAGAGAGGAGAGGAGGGGAAGAGGAGAGAGAGAGGGAAAGAGGGAGAGAGAGGGGAAAGAGGAGAGAGAGGGGAAAGAGGAGAGAAGGGGAAAGAGAGGGAAAGAGGAGAAAGAGGGAGGGGAGAGAGGGAAAGAGGGGAGAGAGGGAAAGAGGGAGGGGAGAAGAGGGAAGAGGGAGAGAGAGAGGGAAAGAGAGGGAGAAAGAGAGGAAAGAGGGAAAGAAGGGAGAAAGAGGGAGAAAGAGAGGGAAAGAGAAGGAAGAGAGAGAGAGAGGGTGGAATGAAGGCACTGAGATAGATAAATACAAAGAGACTGAGATAGGTGAGAGAGAAAGAAAAAGAAAGATAGAAGAAAGAAAAAAAAGAAAAGAAAAAAGAAAAAAAAAAATGTTTTTAAATGCTTTTCTTATTTGCAAATAAGATGAAGAAAATAGCAAATTAGGAGAATTCCGACAAAATGTGAAGAAAATTTATCTAAAAAAGTGAATAACAAACACAGTTACATTCAATTGATATTCCATCTCTTTTGGTCTTAGACACTTCATCAGAATAATATATATATATATGATGAAAATGTAAAAGGAAGAGGCCAGGGAAGGCGATAGTGAAGGAGGAGGTGTTGCCTGGCAACCTTTTATCTTTTCATCATCTATATAGCATTCTGTTTTAAAACAACAAAAACCTTATTCTGATGAAGTCTCTAAGACTAACAGAGGTGAAATATTAATTGAATGTAACTGTTTGTGTTCGTTATTCACTTTTTTACATAAATTTTCCTCAAATAATAAGATGTATCGCCGGGTTTGAAGAAACTGTCCAATATTTGTTTTATTTTAGATCAGGTACTTAAATACTAGAATGAAACTATTTGGTACCAAGATTTTGGTATCACAGTTTTGGTAATTGTTTTTTTTTTTTATGGCATTTTAACCCTTGGTGGGTTATTTTATGCTAAAGACGTTTTTGTTTTATTCATTCTTGATGGGTACTCAAATTTTTTTTTTAAACACATTAATTTAAACTCATTTTTCCCTATTTAACCAAAAGATGGGACCTTAACAGGTACTACCACTCCAGGTCAGAGTGGACCTGGGAGTAATGGTGATGAAGGGGTATTTCACATTCCAGAATTGGAACTTCACCATCAGATAGAGTTTAACATCATATCCAGGACATTAAGACCCTCAGCTACTGCCTTCTAGCACAATTATGATAAAAAGAGTTGGGGCTTGCCATAAGGGCAATAGCATGTACTATTTAAACCATATAGGTGCTAGGGCTTGATGAAACTGGTCAATTGATAAGAGTCTGATTGCCCGTCAATGGGTGTCTTCATACCTTTCCCAAAGGTATTGAGTCTGAAAGTGAACATAATAGCATGAGTAGAGTTTGAACTCACTTATTATGATGTTGTAGTCTAGCACGTTACCAACTAGGCCACAGGGACCACCGGCCAAATTGTTTTGGTGTATCATAATTTGTATTCCCGTGCTCCACTGGAATATTTACCTGATTTAGTCTACAACTATGGGATGCATTAAATCTTCAATATTCATTTTACGTATTTGATTTTAGTTTTATTATAAGAAATAAATCCAATTCTTTTTCAATTATCAATATCTGGCCATTCCTTAGAATTCTATCAATTTATTCAAGATATTCCAAAGCGCCAAAACAGTTGACTGACCATTCCTGACAATCTTATCAAGATATTCCAAAGGCGCCAAAACAGTTGACTGACCATTCCTGACAATCTTATCAAGATATTCCAAAGGCGCCAAAACAGTTGACTGACCATTCCTGACAATCTTATCAAGATCTTCCAAAGGCGCCAAAACAGTTGGCTGACCATTCCTGACAATCTTATCAAGATATTCCAAAGGCGCCAAAACATCAGTGGTACTATTTAACCCATAGCTTTTCATACCTTTCCCAATGGTATTGAGCCTGAAAGTGAACATGATAGTGTAACTGGAGTTTGAACTCACTCATTACGATATCACAGACCAGCATTTTACCATCTAAGCCATGGGATTTCTCCCCCCCCCAATTGTTTTGGTGTATCATAAAACATTTTTGGTGTATCATAAAACAATTTGATTGACATGTTTCACTGGAATATTTACATGATTTTGCCTACAACTATTAGATACATTAAATCTTTAATATTCTTTGTACTTCTCAGTCGGTAGAGCATCTGACTGGGAACTACAAAAATCTGGGTTTGATACCAGCCCACACCAACTCAGCATTGCTTACAATTTTATCAGTCTATTCAAGATATACCAAAAACACCAAAACAGTTTTATACCAGAATCATAGTGCCAAATATAGTAGACTTCTTAAATACAGCAAAGATATAACAATATAAACATTCAGTCAGAAATTTTACTCACAACACAAAAATTAACAAGTAGAGAAAGCATACAAATACAGAAAGAAAAAAAAGTTATTATTAGGCAATAAAAAATCTTTTTTTTTCTTAAAGAAAACAAAAAACAAACATTTAAACACAAACAAATTTTTCCAATTGCTAACAAGGGCACCTTGGAGCAAGACGGAAAAAAAAATAATCTCCAAACATTTAAAGCCAGGCACACCATCAACTGCCGACTGCTTCTAAAGACAACAACAACAACAACAAAAACAAAAACAACAACAACAACAACAAAAATGACCCCAGTCCAAAAACAAGTTTCAGTATGAATATATTAGAAAGGAAATACAAAAAAGAAAAAAGAAAAAAGAAAAAAAGAGAGAGAGCTACAGTTACTTGTTATAAAAGTCTATAAACAAACAAACGCAACTATTAGTTTGAAAAAAAGAAAAAAAAAAGAAAAGAAAAAGGAAACAAAACACACACATTATTATATATATATATATATATATATATATATAGGGCGGAAAGTACTCGGGAAATAAGTTATGGCAAATATATCAGCCAATTTTCGCCAGATATAATTAGATCAATCCGCCAATTTGAAAGGACACAGAACAAGATTTGCAGACAAAAAATGGCTGCGTTGTTCAACGAAATATGCATTAGAGAAGAAATGCTGCCTAATATATATCTTAACCTCTCCACACGAGCAGAATATGACACAAGGTCAATTTCTTAAGTGGTTTAACAGATTTGAATTCAGAGTTTTCCTTCTCATAGACTGGTTGCCTTCGATTTGAAGTTCTGTAAAGGCTCCCGATTCTGACAAGAAGGTTTCTGAGTTTGACAAGAAACATCTGAAGGAAGCTGGAGGACACATCAGCCAAAATGTTGTGTATATAACAATAAAGATGGGGACAACAGTCCTAAAAAATCTAAATAATACAATGAATATATTATTACTTACAGTAGGTTGAATTCAAACCTGTTAAACTGCTTAAAAAATTGACCTTGTGTCACATCCTGCTCATGAGGAATGAATAACAAATGTGTCGGGTCGAGAAATTAAAAAGAAAGAAACACCAACTTATTTTTTTTATACTTTTTATCATTTCGGTAAAAAATGAAATTCTCCAAATTTTAGCCAACAAGTGCACTGACAATTCCAACACTAATAAAGAGGAAGGAAGTGTTGATGTCATGGAACAAAGAAAGATAACTTGAGTTATCTTTCTTTAAGAGAACTCTTCTCTTTTAAGAAACCCTTTTCGTATGCCAAGCGTTCTTGACAACAGAGCGAATGGCAGTTGAAATAAACAACCTGAATACATTTATTGGCGTTTATGTTCTTAGCGTTGGCTGTTAACTGTCTCCTTAGTTTAGCGTGTTTAACAGGAAGTACCAAAGACAAGAACTGTCCGAGAATGGCATCCCCAATAGAGACGAATCAATGTCTTTGGCTGCTTGTCCAAGATATTGTCAGAGTCCTCAGCTGGAATAGCATGAGGGTCAATCAAGGTTTTCCTACTGGCCAGTCAATCCATTCTGTTAACGTTGGGCTTGCTCTGGGGGGAAGGACAAATCATAGAAGATCTGCAGGATCCCTTGAACATTCCCAACACTAATACAGAGGAAGAAATTACCAAAGACTACAGATAAGATCCAAAAATGATCCAGCTATTGACAATGATATAAGCTCGAAATCTTTAGCAGACTTAACAATGAAAAAAAAGAAGAAGAAAGCTTCCAAGTTAGTTTGGCCAGAAGACGGTATCTCCGG